>JAWWEW010000131.1:69484035-69549398 GCA_035583185.1 Anabacerthia variegaticeps
CCCCAGGGACCCCCCCCCCCCACCAGTTTAAAATATGCAAATTTGAGTAATTAATACTCAATGCAAATATCTTAGAATAATTTGGTATAACTCTGAGAAAATATTAATATGCAGTAACAAGCAAAAAACCAAAACAATGAGGGATTATTGGGAAAGAAAGCACCATCAAGGCACTGTGTAGTTTCTTAATGGTCGCATCTTAAATACTACCTCTCCTTCCATCAAAAACTATGAAGGAAAATTGAAAAATGGTGTTAAAAAGAAAGAAGTAAATGGCCAAATGTAGACAGGAAAACAGCAGAGTCCATGTCAGAGATCAGTATGACTTGGAAACGGAGCAATGGAAAAAGGGATCCTACAAATGTAGTATTTCTATGTTGGTCCATTAACTAAATTACATCCATCAGGTAAGGCTTAAAGTTAGCTGAAAATAAGGACAAACTTCTTTGCGAATTGATACTTAAGAATTTCCCTGCTCTTCTGCCTCCCTGGCCTCATCACTGATTCTCTTGATTATAACTCCTTTTTGCAGTTGTTAAACAACTATCACCAGAGAAAATTTCTGCATCACTTCCATGGTCAAATTTGTTGTTGTTTCATTTTTACCTGGGGGGGAAAACTCAAACAGCTTTTAAGGGTTCAATACAAGCTATAGATCCAACATCTAGTCTTTATGGAGCGAGTTTACAGAGCTGTAACTTTTGCCCTCCGCAGAATTCACACAGTACTATTAAAAAAAAAAAAATAAAAATGGATCACCTTGCAAAAAATCTCTGCACCTCACTGTGTGGAGTTCTGTGAACATGGAGAGGGCAAAAGAAAGCTCAGCTCAGCTGATGCAAAGCGAGGCTCAAGGCTACAATTATTTAAACAGTGATGCCTGCTGGCCATGCCTTCAGCTGCTCCCCTTCCTTGCAGCGAGTAAACTTGCAAAGGCCTGGTGTACCAGGCACAAAAATGTGCCTTTTCATTCCAAGTGCAGTGGCAGTTTTGTAAGTGATGAAAGGGTGAGTTTGTTTGGAAATCCTGCAAACACAGCAGAACGTTTACTGGTTATTAGAAGCAAACCTGAAAGAGATGTTTCGGTCTTTCAGATTATTCTGCTGTGAACTGGGCCTTTTTTGGTAGATTTTCCTGTGTGGTGACTCTAACCACCCTTTAATCATCTCTGAGGAATTTCTCTAGGTTCACTCTAGCATGTCTATGTCTCTCTGATATTGGGAAGCCCAGAGGTGGACACAGCAGTCCATGTGAGTAGAGGGGAAGAACCCCCTTCCATCACCTGGCGGGAAAGATAAGGTGAATGCATCCACTTTTTAAAAGGCTTTGTGTTATTTACCAGGATTCTTATGACTATAGAATTTATAAGTGGTTCTGGATCATTACCTAGGTGCACATCAACAACAAAAAGCATTGTTTTCTTCAAAAGAAAGCTTCTTGTCAAAGGTCAATGTTGACAAGAAACAGGTGAGCATCCAGATCTGAGAATCTATTCTAAAGTGTTTTGTTCATTTGTTACTTCCTCTTCCCAATGAGCCTAACATACTTTTGAAAAGTGTATATTATCAGAAATCCAAAAGCACAGTTTTCATTCTTTGGGAGGAGTGGAAGGAAGATAAATAGCACAGTACTATATGAGACAATGGAAACAGTATTAAACAGAGCAGTAGAGTAAGAGTCAATATGAGAATATATTTGATTTACAATCCTGAATCAAAATGAGTGCTGGCAGACAGAAACTAAAGGCTGAGAATTTCATGCTCTTCATATTCTGTCATCTGTACTTATTTTGTGTTCTGGTGGCACACAGGATTCTCCCTGTGGAATATGTAAACCCTTAATGTATGTAAAATAACTTTGATGATAAAGTCCATAAATTTTCTTTACTGTAATGACTTCTATAACTAGTCAGTGACTCAATGGTTATTGTGAGACAAAGGGCAGATAATTCTAAATGTTCATAAAATTTGAAGAGAAAGAAGGTAAATATGCTATCATGTTCATCTAGACTGACCTTTCTGTGTTGACTGAATCATTTCTCCCAGTGACAGAATCGTGTAGTGACTCCAAAGACTCGAGGTTAAATGAGAACATCTATAGAATGATACTCTCTACCAGAAAAATTATCTCAAAGGCCTGGATTCTAACTTAGTCTGTCAAAAAGGCATCTAGTATAAGCCACACAAATAAAGACTCCCTCTTACAATCAGCGAAATTCAGTCATTTGAAAACAGCTGTCTAGGCTAGATGGAACAAATCATCCCAGAAGTATATGTTTTTCAAAAAAAAAAAACAACAAACTCTGAATTCTAAAATTAGAGGAAGTGCATCCTTGAGGAAATGGATTTTTTAAAATGGATTTTTAAAAACTAATTTTTAGGTTTTATCCTCTGTGTCCCTTCAAGGTAATTGGCTATCCCCTTCCACTGGCTGAAAGAGGATGACAAATTCCCAAGTGTATTGGTCCCTAGGAAAGGCTGGATGGAAAGGTTCTCCAGGATAATGTGTTATTCCAAACCAACCCACAATGATGTGCACACTCCACAGTGTTGCACTCCAAAACTGATCACCACATGTCATCACCCAGCAGATGATACCACATCTGTGTGAGGGAAAATATTTAATCTATGAGGTTAAAAATTCAGTAAGCAGAGAACAGTCTAACAAATGCACTCAGCCAGCTGAGCAATAAGAGCTACAAGTGAAGAAGCATCCACAGAACAGTTTGGGTTTGCTCAAATAACTAAGAGAATGGAAGAGTGGGATGGCAGGAAAGGGACATCAGCATCTGCAATCACTCTGGCACAGGCTGGCTATCAGGAGAAAGCTATCATATGACAAAGAAATATTCTTAATTGCTTAAAAATGTATATATATTTATATATAACTAGAAGAAAATCCCTGATTCTTTTGCTAAATACATGTTCTGCTTAAGTGAGTCTTCAAGTTGAATACATAATATGAGGTGTCTTAAATTTTAGAAGTTGTAGGGTAATGCATCAAGAGTTACAGAGCAATGTGCACAATCAACCCCAAACTGTATCTGGAGGCATTTCTTCCATTTGTACTTCAGGCTTTAGTCCATGGAATTTTTTTCTATTATTTTTTTTTCTTAATGCACTAAACTTAAATAGCAATAAAAATGTTAAGGAAGCCTAAAATGAAAAGTGGGTTTGTGTATAATCATTCCACTGAGCACCTGTGACCTGTAGAGTTTAACTGGGTTACACCTGGTGCTGCACCGCTCCTTGGAGGGAGGGAGAAATGTATGTGAGGAGGTGTTCATTGTCTTATTTGCCATGTATTTACAGTGCAATGCCTTGGCCCCTTCTAGCCATGCCCTCTGTTTCCATCTTCCACTTTCAGAGCAGCAGATTAGACCAGCCTGGACAGCAGAGTAAGACACTCGGAGCAACCTGGGCCAGTGGAAGGTGTCCCTGCCCATGCCAGAGGGGTTGGAATGAGATGGTCTTTAAGGTCCCTTCCAACCCAAAATATCCTGTGATTCTGTGATTTTATGTCTCTGCTATTCCCTGGCACTGGACAACATGTATGAGGTTCAGGTCATACAATCCTGTTCTGGGTTCCTCAGTACAAGAAAGACAAGGGGCTACTGGACAGGATCCAGTGGAGGCAATGAAGATGCTTAAGGACTGGAGCATCTCTGGGCAGGGGGTTTGGACTGGATGATCTTCAGAGGTTCCTTCCCTTCCTTCTGTGAATCAGCACGTGGCAGGGAATGAGCAGAACTTCAAGGCCTGACTGAATGCCCCCTATCAAAGACACATGCTGAGAGCAGCCCTATCACACTTCCTATCTTCAAACATCTTCCTTAACTAGGGATTTCCCCAGGCATGGAAATGGTTTTTATGTGTTTCTATATGCACAGCTATCCAGATCTATAGCAGATGATGGTCCAGTGAAAGTTCAGTCAAAGAACAGGTGAATTTATTAATGTAGTTCTGAAAGTGGTATGTTCAATACCGATTCATAGTTTACTTAATTTTACAAGTATTTCTATATATAAAATTAGCACTAGAATAATTATGTGCAAAAAATCAGTGGGACACAGAGTGTGAGCTTAAATAATCTTCATGAACTTTCCTGATCTGAATGGAATACTAAAAGATGTCTGCCAGAGGCTTTCACTGCATTGTCCATATTAAAAATTCAAGGCAATTGATATAAAAAGTCAGAAAGAAAGGACTATCCTGAAAGGATGCTGAGAGGATACACGTTATTGTGACCATACATCAGAGCTTTCAAAAGCCAAATCCATCCTGTTCCTTGGCCAAAAATCTGAGCAACCATATGATGAAATAAGAGCCACTGGATTGCAGCAGAGATGTACAAATTATCTTCACCATTTAACTCCTTGCATTCACAACCATGAGAGATTTCCTAATGAGCTGATTGCCAATTATCCTACGACACAGAGAGAAGGACTTTCTGAAGTAGGCAGACCCTGTGAGACACCCAGGCAGAAAGCTGACATGCAGGCTGCTGTAGTTTCAGTTTCTGGGATCATCTGAGCTCTGAGCCATTGTATGCAGAACATGTTACAGAGCAGTGTCTTTCAAGTACAAGAACATTGTCACAATCTGCCCGTTTTAAAATGAAAAATAGGACGCTCCTCTGGCAACCAGATGAACATCTAACATAGATGGGATTTCAATACATGAGGGAGATAATACTTGCTCCTATTTTTGTTCAGAAATAGATTAAATCCTCACTTTGCCTTTGATTGTTCCTTCTGATTTGCTGTGTTATTTCCAATTTCTCTAAAATTTTAACTGCCATTCAATTCAGTTTCCACCATGTGCTAAGATGAAATAGGCATAGAACATGTTCTGATTATATTCTCGAGCTTAATCATCATGTGTTAAAATTATCCATTTGTAGACTTACATATCATTTAACCAGCAGCTAGATCTTGACAGATCTGGAATAAGCCAATATAGGGCCAGTTGGCTGAGTCTTAAACCATGACTGTTCATGAAAACTCGCTTATCCAAATGAAACTCTAGCACCTTAGGAGACAGAGTCATTGGAAAACACATCCTTTTTGATGGGTGAAGAAAAAGCAAGGAGATACAAAATAGTTAGGAGGTATTTTTATATCTTGAATCTGCAAACCTTGAATCTGAAACATTTTCACTGAGTACAGTGCACTCTATACCTTTGTACATGATGACAGCTCAGCTGAGTTCTACCCCTTCTCCACACAGTAATGCATTCCATGAACACATAAAAATCACATTCAAGTTGTTGAATAGAATGACAAAGTTTTTATTTATTTTGCCAGGAAGAGGGAAAAAAAAGATGGCTTTGCATTTGATAGTAGAGGCAACTTAGAGAAAGAAATTAGACCACTTCAGAGAACTAATTTAAGACAGGTGAATATGACCCCTTGTCGGAACACCTCATGCCTTTTTAATAAAGGATACCAGTTTCATTTGCTTGCACAGCTGTAGCTTTAAGTGACCTTGTGATGAAAACATCTCCTTATGCTCCTCTTTTCTTACAAAATGCAGGACACATTCATGACATTTCTTCACACTCAAAGGAATTGAATTGAACTTTATCCCAATGGAAAGGGGCTTAGGTATTACTGGAGTAGATTAGTGCAAAGCAGGGACTATTTGAAGGGGAAAACACATCATTTACAAAGAAAATAACAGATAGTGACATTAATTGCTAAGCTCTGTTCTGCCTATTAAAAGTTGAATGAGGCAGCTTGACAGATGATTTTATAGTGATACACATGGGATTTTTTGGTGGTGGTTTTATTTCTAATATACTCACAGTCTGGTTGGCCTCATTTGGTTTGAACCAGCCAAGTGTCCCCAGTCAGATAACTGGGCCTGCCACCACCACATTTTATCAGCTGCCAATACCCAGCAGTTCCAAAGAACATAAAAATCAGTGTTAGCAGTGATGTAATAGCCAGCCCAGTCACATAATGGCAAAATAGTTCCTACCTCCTGTGACTGGAGCATGGGACAGATCCTTTTCTCTTGTCCTGTGCTTTGAATACAAGGTCTTTACAGGCATGGTTAACTGAGTATGATAGGAAAGGATTGTATTTAATCACCAAGGGGACCTTCCTCAGTCCCATGTTCCCTCTTTGGTGGTACACAGGGCAGTCGTCTGCTTTATTTTATGGAGCTTCTGAGAAATAGCAAATTTTAGTATTCTGTCCATAAGGAGACTTTTCCTCTGACAAAACATCAACAGCATGAAAAAGCCAGATGTCACGGAGGGAGGAGCATGCAGGGTAACTAATGTAAAAATTCTGGGTTTAGGAGGATTATAATGATTGACTAAAGTCTCTGTGCCCAGTGTTTCTTTCTGGTCTTGGCCAAAACCCCATTGTGGTCAACTGTAGTCAGCAGAAAAACTGGACTTGAAATAGTAACCTTGACTTTAAAACAGTAAGAGCTTCCACTGAAGGGGACTGAGCTCCCATCAGCCTAATGCACAGTTTGCATCACTCTTCATCAGAAGCCATTAGAAAGATTTTAATGAAAAGCTTGCATTTAAAATACCATGAAAGCCTCAAAGGGGGGGGAAAAAACCCAAACAACATAGAGGACAAACACGTAGGAAGAGTATATTTAAAATAACAAATCCAAAGGATTCTCGGTATGGATGCAACTAAATTATTTAGGTAATAACAGAGCCCTGACACTCACAGTGTCTTATGAAGCTATTTTGATATTTAAATATGGCAACACAAATGTTGTTTCTCAGGAAGAGTTTTTAAGTAATGATATGAGGAGGTGTTTGCTACATATTTTATTTCCTGTCTAAAATGTTTTTAAAGATATGGTTTTTCAATCTAATGGGTTGTGGGAGAGGGGACGAAAACAATTATTCTAGAACTGAGCTTGTCAAATATTTATATTTGTTCACATTTTTCCCTTTATTTTGCGTTACAGAATCATGCAGGATCTCAGAATGGGTCAGGCTAGAAGGGATCACAGTGTGTTATCCTAAATCCAATTGCTATCCTTGTGTAAATCAGTCTCACACTGCAGAAACATGGAGCTTAAAATGATCCCATAACCAAATTAATAATTTTGGGGCTTATCCATTTGCCTGTGCTTGTCTCCCCAAAACAAGACATGACCTCCACAGAGGAAGGATTGTACATCAAGAATTTCTTCAGGTTGCAGTTCATTTATTTAGAAACTAAATAAACAAACCAAAACACCACAAAAGAAAACTGAACCTTGGACTAGAACAGGGATCTCAAAGTTTTCCACCACGTGCCTGAGCAATCACAGACCTGGAGGCCCCTCTTTCTGGGTGTCCTACAGCTGTGTTCTCTCACCTTAAATATGTGGATCTAAATAACAGATATTGACAAAATTTATCCAAAAGTTGAGCAGGGATGACCCATGTAGAGGAAAATAACTTCACCAGAGTTCCTGTCCTGCATGTGCCTTCAGTGCAGAAGCTTCAATAACAGACACGATGAAATTGTTCTTGGATAAAAAAGACACAGTACTCAAAATTTATACTGGCCAGGTTTTCCTCCTGCAGCGCTTTTGATCTCAGGGAAATTATCAAGACAGAGAAGATTATACCTGAAGGTCACTCCTATGCACACAATCCTGCATGACACTGAACTAACAAAACATGCAAGTTGGCCTCAGCTCCACCACACAGAAAGGATTCACCAAGACAAAAAGAATGTGAATTCAGTTTGAATGTCTCATCCCCAGCAAGTTCACAAGAGCAATCCCTCAGAAAAACTGTGCTCTGCTTCCCTGAGAGAGATATATCCCACCAGGAAGCCCTGATGTATTTCTGCCCATTTGTCCCTCAGTTTCATCTTCCCAGTGCCAGTTCCCCACGTTCCTTTGTGTCTGAGCCATTCTTCACGAAAACCTCCACATGAACACTGCTGCATAACAGCATGGAGGGAGAAATCCAGGTGCCTTTGTTCTCCTGAAGCTCTTCTGGCATCTCACCAGCCAGCCCCATCCAGATTTCTTGTCCACAGAGACACTGAAAACGGCACCAGACCCCAGGACTGAGGTGCCAGTGCCACTCTCTGAATCCCCTTCTCAGCAGTTGCTCATGACAAGTGTGTCCCAACCCTGGCAAAGTGCAGCTCAGGGGGATCTTCAGTGAGATTTACAAGTTTCTCCGAAAAATGACTGGGTAGTTTTCTACTGTTTGAGAAAAAAAACGATGATAGAAATGGCAGTTTCAACATTTTAATCACTCTACATTTAGCAATTGGTGAGTTAACTACACATAGCGTTGTTGGAAACATGGATTCCATTTGAATTGCCTGGATTTCTGCACTAATAATGCTCAGTATGATTTGTTCAACTGCCACCCGTGGTGTGCTAATTTAATTTCAGTCCCATCCCAGCATCCATCTGCTCATAAACATCACTTACAACAGCCTGAAGGCTCCTGTGCTGTCTGCCAAGCTCAGGTACACATGAGTGTCTTACAGTAGGTGCAAAATCACTGATGGAGAATATTTGTCTGTGCTGGGATGAGACAGCCCCAGTTCCACTCTCTGAATGAATAAAATCATGCACATGGAAAGCATGTGATTAGATGACCTACAGAATCACATACAAGCTTCTGCTAACCAAAACACCTTACCAAGAATGGGGTGCAAAACTAACTGATTTGCACAAAAAGGCTTGTGCTGAGTTATAATGTAAAAGTACAAGTCAGCTTCTTGTTTTGAAAGGAGAATTAAATGAAGTGTATGAGAAGGAGTGCCTTAAGGTCTCTCTACTTTTATAAGAGGTTCTCTCATGGATAAATTCTAGAGTTTGCATTTATTATTCTGTTAGACACTGCACAACATAAACAGAAAAGCAGAACACAGTAAGAAAGGTTCTTGTTATTAATAGAAAAAAATTGAGGGACATGCTCTGAAAATGAATTAACATTCTGCAGCGCACAAGATAAAAGCAAAGCTATGAAACAAAACCCAGGAATGGAAATACAGAGATTGAAAATTATCCTGAAAAAACCCTGCTCTTTTTATTTGGTAGTAAATCCCTGCCAAGCAGGAGCTTTAACTTCCTGTTAGACACATCAGAATATCTAAATTCACAGCTCTAAGTAGACTACCATATCAGTATGCGCAGAATATTTGGGTTTATGTGTTTCTTATGTAAATGTGGTTTTGACTTTATAAACAAAACTGTAATCTTTCCCATTTTTTCAAAAAAAAACCATTTACTTTGTGCTTTAAGCTTACACAATGTTTAAAGTGGAGTCAAGTGCATTTCACACTCACAGCACAGCACTTCTGCAAAAGCAAAGATTTCAAACACATCAGCATAGAGAGACAATCACTCCCCAGCTTACCTTCATATCTTAAGAATAGAGGTATTTTCTCATTACGGTGAAAGAATCTGTTTGCAAGCATGAAAAGACAGAGAGATTGCCTGGCAGGATCTATGTCTTTTTGGCAAGGGGCAAACACAAAATGCTTGGACTTGCCTGTAATGTCTCAGTGAAGATACTCAGGGAAAAATGTAGTAGGAATGCAAAGGACTCATCTTGGGCCCAAAATGTGCCATCAATGTTTGAATATTAAGTGAATTGTCCCTTTTTGATACTCGCAGACTGAGGTCTCACAGACACCTGAGAGCTTAGCCTTTCACATGCTGAATTTCGAGGTCCAAGCGTCCTTAACCTCCTGCAAAGCTGTGCACATTTCAGAATCAATTCCCAAAGGATAACACTGGTTTATGACTCTGTTTAATAGGTTTAAGCTAGAGTTACCCATGTTTCATGTGTCAATTTTCATTGATATGAATTCAGTGCTGTGAATTGCAGTACTATCATTCTTTGCCCAAATCTCCCTGCAAGAAGCATTGAGTGTCTATTTAACATGTATCATTTCTTCCTCTTCAGCAGAGCTGAACACACATACTACTCCCCTGAGACCACTAAAATATCTAAGTGTGGGAAGGATTAGGCTCTGTTAGTTTTGTATTTTGTGAATGGAAGGTGAAGTCTTTTTCTGGGTTTGTTTGTTTATTTAAAGAAGCACTCTGTGTTCATAGGAATGCATCGTGAAATTCCAGGAAGATATAAGAGGATTTGTGTCTCAGCTTTAAAAGTTGACCCCATCATCTCCATTGAATTACAGAAAGTTTCCAGACTTAGCATGTGGAAACAGTGAAACTGAAAACTCTGAGTGTATAACAATCTGCCCATCTTCAAGGTTCTCTTCATGACCAACAGCAAAGGGGGAATGAAGTAACAAAACAGAATGTTTCAGTAGAAAGGGACCAAAACTGATCATCTGGTCCAACTGCCTGACAAGTCCAGGGCTGTCCGAAGTTAAAACGTGGTGCTAAAGGCATTACCCAAATGCCTCTCAAACACTGAGCACAAAGCTGGTGGTGGGATTGAACTCAGTGCCTTTTGGACCAGGGTCACACAATCTTGTCTCTCATCTAATGGGGATTTCAATAATTCATTCCTAATTTACCTGACAACAAATGATACATGAATCTACAATTCTAAAGGATTATTGAATACGAGACACCTTTCAAGGCTAACATAAATCTGCATTTTAAACCCCTGGACCTTTCAATGTTTTGTGCTGCTATTGTAGAAGCATTTGATTCTTGAATTCAGCTTAAGAAGATGTAATTTTGGTCAGGCCCAGCATGCAAGGTTTTATTAGGATACATAGTTATGCTTCCTATTGATGACTTAACTAGTGGACAGTGTAACTTTCCATGGTTATATTTTTCCAAACATCGAATTCCTCAGTGCATTTGAAACAAGAATTATGCATTACCCCTTGGCTGAAGACACAGGACATACAGCCCTCAGTGTCTGAACAACGTGGCCAAATGATTTGCAAACGACTAATGATCTCAGGAGAAAAAATTAAAAAGCTTCTAAAGTGTCTAATTCATAGAATGCCAAACCTCCTATAAAATTAAATTTCTTGATTAATGTTTTCTGAATTATTCACTAGAAAAATTAAGTGTCCAACAAACACTGATCCCTTTGGAGGATGGTATTGCATGAACTGTGGGAAGCACAGTGACAGGGTGCTGCAGTCTGCAAGGAGAAATCATGACAGAAATCAGTACACTGGACCTTAAAAATCTCTTTCTGACAGCACCCAGGAATGCATTTAGGGAGCAGTTTTTCAGGGTCCAGGGGAAAAAATAAATAGGTTTCTCCTCTCACATCTCTGATTGTCTGATTGTTCTGCCATTCAGAAAAACATGTATGCTTTTTTCTTCCTGTAGTGAAGTTGTGAATGTTGTAAACAAATCCTCATTTAGATTTTCTTTTATTTCCTTTATTGCTTGCATCCCCAACAGGGAAAGCCAGACTAATGCCATATACAAAGACACAAAACACCTGGGTAAATAATAATAGCTCCTTTCTTTGCAACTGGCCTCTTACATCTCCTGTATGTCTGTGGAAGTTCCCTCTGCTCCCCCAAAAAGAGCTGGTTTCACTTTAAACACGGTGATTTACCCCAGAAGCAGGAAATTACAGTATGAAAATTAATTTTTCTGCAGGACTGGACAATTACTGTTATTACTGTACTAATTCTCAGCAGTCCAGTGATAACTCTGAGAAATGGCAATGAAAAGAGCTCTGTTTTCCACTATACATTATTCATGTGTGTCCCCCTTTAAAATTACCTGGCAGATACCCAGAAAAGTTAAGGTCACTAAAGAGTCATGCTTTAAGATGATATGCCATCTTAGCCCTTTGCTAGCTTTGTAAGGAATGTTTTAATTAAAGAGCAACAGCAGGCAGGCCAACATCTGGATCAGATTTGACTGTGCTACCTAATTCTCACTATTTGGTATCTTCAGTTCTGAGACAAGCAAAACACCCTTGGATAATTATTCCTTACTATTCAATATTCTGCAAGTACATTATAAATAGAACCTAAATTTTTAAGGTACAGTGTTATATAAAGGCAAGAAAACTGTTAAGTTAGGATTATACAGCTGTGTCCTTTAAAACAGAAAAAATGCCAGATTTGCTAAAATAAAGCATGGCATAGTAAAGGAGAACATGACTTGTCTTCAGTGACACCTTATAGTCATTTGTCTGCTAAAATGCAGATATTTAACGTAGACAGTACAATGTTGGCTTCAGAATTCAGAGAAAATTTGTTCTGATGTTTTAACTTTAAGCATTTTGGATCCATGTTGGCCTCCTTTTATGTATTTCAACATTCTGTGGAATAATAGGATAGATGAAACATTCTTGATTTGTGTCAATAAACTAACCATCATAAGGCTTTTAATAATAATTGAGGTAAGGATGTCTTCTGATACTTATAGCTTGATAAAACTCTATTCTTTTGCACCTTTTCATAAATAAAATATTTTTTTTTCTTTGAGAAACTTGGAGTAGAAAGTTCTGCCTTTGAGTAGATTTTTGGTGAGTTATTAAGTCAGAAATGCATGAAAAATTACAAAAATCTGAACAAAAATGAACGCCACTTTCTTAGTGGGAAGGGAGAAGAAACTGAGTCGATAGAAAATTAAACATATCTAATGTCTGTATTAACATTTTATTCTTACTCTGAAATGGCATGTCCTTCAGAAATGTGCAGAACCTGATTAAAAATGCTCAAACAGAAAACAGTAACCTGGTGACTTGAAGACAACTGTAGAGTGTATGAGATAAATCACAGAGTCCCGAGATTTTAATGCAGAAGCTTCTACACAAGAGAACTGCCAAGCCAGAATTATCTTGAACTCCTTGCTGGCAGAACTCACTGATATGTCATGTTGTTGATGGCAGCTCCTAATTCTTGGGGAAGACCTTTACAGAATAAACCCAACTGGTTTTGTTGGTATGACTTGTTATTTTCTACCATACTAAAGGAGGACTTTATTCTCCAAGACTGTCACTCTGATAGCCTTCTCCAGGACTCAAGCAGCACTTGATGTTTTAAGGCTAAAGGCAGGGGAAGGAGGTCTGAGGGAAATTGTTTTATTTGAGAGTTTTACTTTTGCATATGTTTTTCAGTGTCTTTTTCCAAAGCACTGATTGCAGATATCTAAAAGGAAAAGGCTTTGGCAATTCTAGTAAACCACACCAAAAATGCTAAAAAACCACAGTTATTGCTATTGGGAAAAAACCCAGGAAGGTTTGTTTAATCTTGCTTCATGGACTTCCTTTACAGACACTAAACTCTGAATATTTTTAAAAGTGGAAGAGATAGAAGAAGTGGAAATGAAGCCCAGTGTTTCAAATCAAAACTAAAATGATTATCTGGTTTTCACAAACACGACATAAAAATATTTTTACTGAAAGCCATGAGAAGAGGTTTAGATCCTTAGAAGACATTGTGTTTACCAGACAAATGCAGGAGTGTAATGCAATGTACTATATCCAGTCAGTTCAAATCTGCATGCCTTAAAAAAAACAAAAACAAGTTTGAATTTATGTCCTGCACTCAACAGACCACCTTGAAGTCCCTGGAGCCTGTCAATTTAAACCTTCAGAAATTTAAACTTTCTCTGGTATTTCTAAATAAGAAGCAACAAGGCATGCTAGTAATGTAGGTTGAAAGGATGTTCAAAGGGATGCAAGCGAGAAAGAAACACTTCATCTCATACTATGTTAAAAAAAAATCTTAAAATTCCTCTTCCCTGCCCTATCACTTCATGTTTTTCCACCATGTTACCTCAGAAAGCTCAGGAAAACTGGTCAATTAGTGAGAGAAGTCATACCAGACAGGTAAAGTGTGAGCAGGTGAGAAGGGAAGACTTCCCTTTTGTACTGCACAGCCACAGCCTATGGGACGTTTTGCTCTGTTTTTAACTGGAATGAGGAAAAGAATGACACTGAGAAGATTAGATGAAATAGAAAACAGTGGGGAGAAAAGGAGGCTCAGGGGGGACCTTCTCTCTCTTTACAACTATGTGAAAGGAGGTTTTAGCAAGGTGGGGTTGGGCTCTGGCCTGAGGAAACAAGGGACAGGACAAAAGGAAATGGCCCCAGGTTGCGCCAGGGGAAGTTTAGGTTGAATAGTAGGAAAATCTACACCAAAATGGTCCTCAAGCCCTGGCTCAGACTGCCTATGGAAGTGGTGGAATTGCCATCCCTGGAGGGATTTCAAAGCCATGTGGATGTGGCACTTTTGGACATGGTTGGTGGTGGCCTTGACAGTGCTGGGTTAAGGGTTGGACTCAAGGATTTTAGAGGCCTTTTCCAACCTAAAGGATTCTGTGATTCTATAACACATCCTTTGGTTTTGTGGTTCGACCATACTGTGTGAATTTTGAAAGCCTATACGAGCAAGAAACATGCCTGGTGTTCTTCCTGTATTACAGTTTATGGAATTAGGTGGCAAATTCTTCTTACCCAGCTTTTGAATTGTGTATTTGTTCCTAATTTCTGATAGATGTTTGCCCCAGACACAGCTGCATTTTATATTATCATTAAAATCTTATTGAAAAATATCTTAGGAGACTTTGGGACAGTACAGGAGATAAAAATGGAATATCCCATTAATATTCCATTAAGTTAATAATATCTGTCCAACTGAATCACAGTTATATTTCCTGCCAGCTTTTAAATACAGATTATTTTATTTTGGTGTTTAAATTCCCATTGTGTAGAGCTGTGCTAGTTTCTATGAGCTATTCTTTTACTGTTTATCTTGTGTTCTTTTAAATGTGTTATAGATAAATTATTGAGCTGGAGGCAGAGGTATAAGAAACAGGAGAGTCTAAGGCAAAATAATGTTTTTGACATTGTGTCTAAAGCATAACCACACGTCTGAGCGAATTCCAGACTCCATCTGATTACACATTCATGCACTGCTGGATGGTTGTTTATTTGCTTTGACAGTGGGTCCAGAGGAGTGTTCAATGAGCCTTAATTGCGTTAATTTATGTAGAATGGAGGGCTTTTCTGGGATTATATTTCTCATCAGTTTCCAGCCAGATCTCTTCACACTGGTCACTTCACATTTGTACAGAGTATGTGCTGCTTTATTAGATACTCCACCAGCTTTGAAGAGGTAAATAATCATAAAGGCTAATAAGAGGGTATCAAGTTATTTTCACTTGTAAATAGAACAGACCATAGCTGTGGTAGAAACTTGGAGAAGGTTAAACAATTAATGTTATCTGTTTTTCTTGTGATTTTTTAATTGTTGTCAGTGTTGTTGTTAATATTAAATACAGATACTTTCACTCTAAGTTTCAAGTGGGAGCCATTCCCTTTTTTACTGATGTGCAAGAAAAAAATCTAATCCAGAGATTTCTTGGGGACCTATGGGCTAACATGTCTTTGGTTTAGATACCCATGTAAGGCTGCAGGTGTTTTTGAATGTTAAAAGTGGAACAATAGGAGCCCTGGCACATTCATTTTGGATCAGCTTTACTAATCTTCTTGCTGTGATCTCAGTGTTAGCCAGGAGTTTTCCTGATATCAGTGACTGATGGTACCAAAGTGAGGTCAAAATTAAGTCTGGATACAATAACAAATCAATGCCTAGAAAAGGAAAACAGGGATTATGATAGAAGGTCACTAAAATGGTGCTGTAACTATTGTATAAAGCAACACAGTTTAGGAAAAAAAAAGAAGAAAGAAAGGTAAAGTGAAAAGTCCTGCAGGAAGGGGAAATGTAGGTATCAATTGCTTCAGAAAGAAAGAGATGGAGATTCAAGAGTCTGGTAAGTAGATAGACAAATTGGGATTGATGGCAGAACAGAAGTTGTTGCTCCTCTTTCTCGAGGAGTTCATCACTTCTTTACCATGGAGGTTTTTATAGCTGAGCAGTGTGTGTATAAACTATGTGTGTCACCTGTTTTTCCCCTTTGCTTGAGTCTGGAAACAGTGTTAAAAATACAGAGTATTGTGCAGTCCTGAGCCAGTGAGAGCAGTAAAAGCAGAGTGAGCTTCCAAAGGAAAGCCAGCACTAACCCACAGATGGTAAGAGCTGTGCAGGCAGGAGGATCTGTGCTCCTGAGCAGCTCTTCCCAGAGAAAGCACTTTGCTCTGGTGTCTCTGCTAAGTTTCCAGGGAAACTAATGGCTAAACGGAGTATGTACAGACTGTTCTCTGAGGTGGAGACACTATTTTAATAGATTCACAGCTCCAGCTAAAATTTCCCAAAGGAAAAGCGAGCCAGAAGGGAAGAGCTTAGATGCTCACCCTGGGATTTCAGGGGCTCGTGTTGGTGTAATTACCAGCTTTGGCAGCTCACCTGTCTCACACTAGAATAATCTAAAGAATTTGATGTTGCACTCTGTTGTCTGGGATGTCTAATGTAAGAGATCTTTATATATATATATATATATACATATATATGTATTTGTAAAGAGAGAAAGAAAAGTTCTGCTTGAGTTTAAAAGGCACTTTAGCATTGTAGAGGACAGAGGAAAGTGTTAAAGGACAGCATTACTGCCACATATTCTTCAATTTTGTTAACAAGTAACATAAGATCAAAAAAAAAAAAAAAGAACAGAGATCAGTGTATTTTTCTTGAAATTTTATTTATTATTTTCATAATCTGTATCTAAAAGAGATCACAAAGATCTCGTGCAGAATAATTTGTTGAAGAATGCATAGGTGATTTCTCCATCAATAGATTCTTTCCAATCAGAATATTAGTCCTTAAGTCTCATCTAAATCACACCAACAGACTTGAAATGTTTATTTTATAGCAATTCTGTCAAAACACATTAGATAAAATAATTTAGAAGGCACTGGAACCCAGTTCATGCCTTAATCATCCTTTCCAGGCTGGATACATAAACCATTAGGCTACACTGGCATGATTAGACTGTTTGTTTGATAATTTGAAGAAACTTCAGTTATTCTGCACAAAGTTAAAATAAGTTCATTAAGGGAAATTCAAGGATATCTGCCTCCTGACATGCAGGAATAGGTATTTACTGTGATTGAAAGGAACATGAAGGTAGTAGGAGTTATGGCATTTAAGTCCCTGGGCAGTCAAAAATCATTAAATCCACACCCTGCGCTGTGTTCCTGTCACTCCTGGCACTAATGACTGGCCTAACAAATCTCAGCTTGTGATTCTGAGAGGGATTAGGCATCTGGCAGATGCAAAAGATCAGTTTTATCAAGAATAAGATGGTTTTGGAAATACTCCAAAAGAAATCTGAGACTCCTGGGGAACCTCTGCACCACGAGCCACATTGCCTGCAGATCCTCAGTTTGGAAAACACAGGGGAGAAATGTCGTAGAGAAATGTGGATATCTCAGTGTGGAGTTTGTGTCTTGAATGCAAGAGTCAGACTTGACACTTTAATTTCCTTTATGGATTCAACCCTAAATAACTCCCTTTCATGATTAAGCTGTTCTGCTCACGGGAGTCTTGTTCCAAAGCAGCAAATTAGACATCACATGCAGGTAGAAATCTGCAGATGGGACTGTCTCTTCTTGTCAAAGAGGCTGAATACATTAATTAAAAAAAAAAAGAGAGAGAGAGAGGAAATGTTCACTTTTAATGAAAAAGCTAATTTAGCTTTCTGCCAGAAAGGCCGTAACATATGACATGTAATTAATGCCAACAGTGAAGTAACTTATAGTTGGTTTATGAGTGATTTAGAATTATCACTATCCTTCAGAAATGTTAAAAAAAACCAGCAAAAAAACCTACAAACGAAAAAACCCTAGTCCATCAATAACTGCCTGAGCAAAAGTATTCCCCTGTCTGTAGTTCTCCCACTCTCCAGTCCTGCATCTTTTGGAATTTTTTATATTGTGGTAAAACCTGAATATTTTTGAGGCCTGTGTTTTGTCTTACACTCTCTTTTTTTATTTTTCTCCAATGGACTCTAATGATGTATCACTGACCTTGAGCCTGTAGGCCAGAATGTAGATCAGATCAGCTCCTCTGTGTTCAGAACTGTGAAAGGATTAGGGTTAAGAACAGACTCACAGAAGCCAAACTAGAATGAGAACACGGGTTGCCAATGGATGCACCATACTTGGCAACATGTTTAAGAAAAAAATTAATACACTAATCTGCTCAGAGGATCAAATTAACATCAGCAGCAATGGTCACTGCTAAAAGGCATTGCTCTGCAACTGTGACTTTAAACCAAAGTGACTGAAGCCTAGTTCAAAAGCATGACAGAAAGAGAGAGAAGAGATGGATATAATTTAATCACACTGTAAAGTCAATATCTATCTGCAGGAACATCTGCTATTTACTGCAATTTCCACAAGCCTCTTACAGACTTTTCGTTTTTAAATGGAGACTTGCATAGGTTTTCTTCTGCATAAAGTTTGTGAAATAAATGCTGCAAAGCAGCACAGAAGCTCACAGGATAGCTAAATATAAGGATATACATATGCACAACAAGTATGAGAATTTATGTTGCCATTCTAAAAATTATACAGGGCAGAGACCATTGTTGAAAAACTTTACCACAAGAGAAAGCAATAAAATAGGAAAATAAGGTTTTGGACTTATTACTTTCTAAATTTATGGTCCTTGACATGTTTTCAAGAGTTCAAGCCATATCTTCAGGTTCTTTAAATTGGTAAAGTTTTAAGAAAAGGAAGAAATCTGTGCTGAATTCCACCGTCTCAGGATCTGCCTCACACAGAGATGTCAAGTTTCCTTGTGTGCATCCCTGCCATAGGTCACACACAGGGAGAGAAGCTGACTTTTCTGCAAAAATCAGATTATAAAAGGAAGCCGATCTGAGCTGACATGATTTGATTTGGGTTAGAAGATTAATCCAGACTTCAGCTGCCAGAGGCTTTTAGATAAATAGCACTTAGCCCAGTTACACTGAATGGATTTTTTTCTTTTTTTTTTTAAGAAAGAGGTATTAATTAGAACAGCATGGAAGTGTAAGAAATCTGCAAGGATTTAGGATTCATGTGACAAAGGCTATGAAATACTGCTGCCTTCAGAGATTATAGGATCGATGTTTGAAATGGGATGTGTGTTCCTGTGATCTGCTTAGCGACTGTACTCGTGGCTCATCTGATGAAATAAAAATTGTGGTCTCTAAAAGCACTAAGGAGAAAACAAAATAGCCCAGCCTGCTTCAAAAGGACTAGGAAGACAAAAGTTGTGCAAATGCGTCCTGGCCTGAGGCTGAGGAAAACCTTAATCCAAGATAGGACAAGCACTGCGGCAGCTTAACATTTCAGTGCACTGCATGGGGGACATCACTTTGGTGTTGTCAGCAGTCAGCTGCGCTCCTTCTACGTGTGTTTCCTTATGGAATGTCCTCTCTGAAATGTTTTTGGCTTGGAGATGTCACTACCCAACCAAGAGCTGGTTGCTCCCTGGGTAGCAGAATCTTCAGCTGGGTTCACTGCAAATTAAAACTAGCATACAACAAGAAAGGTAATTTATCGTAATTCGGAGAAATTTGCAGTTTAACATCCTTGGTTTGGAGGACGGGTTTACTCCAAGAAAAGTGAAAAAGTGAAACTTTAATTTGGAGAAGGACATCTCCAAATACTGGCTACAGAAATGATCTGAGGGCTGCAACACCTCTGCTATGAGGAAAGGCTGGAAGAGTTAGGGTTGTTCAGCCTGGAGGAGACAAAGCTCCAGGGAGATCTTATCATGGCCTATCAAAACTTAGAGAGTGCTTATAAGAAAGAGGGAGAGAGAGTTTTTTACCACACCCTGTGGTCATTTGACAAGGAGAAATTGTTTTAAACTAAAGAGTATAGATTCAGACTAGATATAAGAAAGAATTATCTATTAGGAGGGTGGTGAACCACTGGTACAGATTGTCGAGAGAGGAACATTCAAGGTCAGGTTGGATGGGGCTCTGAGCAACCTGATCTAGTTGAAGATATCCCAACCCATGGCATGGGAGTTGGAAGTAGATGACATAGATAAGACTGTTCCAAACCATATCACTCTGTGATTCTGAGAAGGGCACAACCACAAAGAGTGGACTGGGATGCCCAGTTAATTGAGAACACCATGTGGGAGCTTTAAGTTGTGATGTCTGTCAAAATCATCTGCGTTAAACTTTGAACAAACCCAGTTCCATTCATGTATCCTAAAAAGATACAGCCAAGATGCACAGATATAGATTCTGTTGATATAGAAATTAATTGCATTTTCTAGGGTCACACAAAAGATCTGTTGCTCAACCAGGGTTTGGGTTGGCTAGAGCTCAGTTAACAGCCCATTCATAAAATGTTGAACGACTAAGTAACATTCTTTGGGTTTTCCAAATGTGGTCATACTAAGACACTGTTCAAATGATAAAATGGTTTGCAATTTCTGCAGGACTGAGGACACTGAAACCTTGCTTCATTTCCCCCAGATGTGAAGAGTTTAGTCTAAGGTACAAGAGCTCCCTGTGGAAAACCACTGGAGACTAGTGACCCGTGGGACGTGCACCCACCCTAAGAGTGTATGATGGGTGAGCAGTGGGCGAGTGACAAATCTGCCACAACTGTCAAACTTCTTTTCAGAGACTTTAAAATCCTATCTAATATCTGAAACTGGACTTGGACATGGAAACTGAATCACCCACACTGAAATGGTGCCATTTAGACAGGCTGTGGCAATGTTATATATATATATGTATACATATATAGAAGGAAACTTGACATCTATAAAAAAGTAAATTATTCTTTTTGGAATGAAAAATCCTGGAGTCCATATCTAGACTGGCAGATAAGAATACTTTCCAACATAAATTATTCTGTGAGTTGAAGAGTTAAGTCTCATGCTTTACTGCTCAGGCCTTAAATTTACACAAAAATTGTTGCCCAGCTCTTAGGACATCTGGTTCATTTGGGGAATTTGAGTAGGTCCTATCCCACTTGTTTGTGTTGTCTCATTCTCTTTACATAATGGTCATGAACAAGGCATTTACTTTGTAAATAGAAGTTTTGTAGCTGCATATACTCCTTTCCATCTTATACTTGCTCAATATTTAATTACTCCTACCACTTCCTATAGGAAGGAAGGGAGGAATTCAATACCATTCTAATTACCAAGTGGCATGATTTAGCAAAGATGTCCTAAAATACTGGCTTATTTCATCTCAATATTTATTTGTGACATTACAGTAGTGATCATTCTGTCAAGTCATTGTTCCATTAAAAGCTCATTGGCTACTGAAAAGGCAGAAAGACATAGATTGCACACCAGCCCATATTAATATCAAAGAGGCTCTAATATGAGGAGAACTTTCATGAGATGTGCAAGCACAAAAATCCCCACTTCACAAAAATTAATTTAATGGCAATGCTAAGAATACAAGGGAAGATTTCACTGAATCACAGAATCATTTAGGTGGGAAAAGACCAGGAAGACCATCGAGTGCAACCCTTAACCCAGCACTGCCAACCCCATCACGAAACCACATCCCCAGGTGCCACATCTACAGGTCTTTTGAACACTTCCAGGGATGGGGACTCCCTGGGCAGAGTGTTCCAAAGTTTGACCACCCTTTCAGCGAAGAAATATTTCCTAATGTCCAGTCTAAGCCTTCCTCATGGATAGTCTGAAACCTCTTGAACTCATTTGAAAGCTAGCTCAGATAAGATGTAGTCCTGGGTATGTCTGCAACAAGTTGGACACGAAGTCAGTCACAGAAAGTTTAGAAAATATTGGAAGTTATGAGTGACAACATACTAATGAACAGAATTTGCAATACAGGGGACATATGAGTTTTCAAACAACAGTTTTCTGAAAACTCAACTCCTTGTCCAGAGAGGAGAAATTACCATGCAATAAACTCGCAAAGCTGAAATGTACTTTGCCTACATCATGATGGCATATTATGGATTCTTCAAAGCTGCCATGGAAGAATTAATCTTTTTCATACCTGTCAAGTAAGATACTAATTTTTCAGATATGGCTCTATCTATGTAAATACAGAATCACAGTTTTGAAACACATATGTACATATATATGAATCTGTGATTGTGTATGTATATATATCTATATAAAGATAGTGATATATTTTTGTCATCTGTTGAGAAAAAGATCTTGGATAAGAAACGTATAATAGCATTTCCTATCCATAGACTTATTTTTCAGTAGATAATCCCTTTCAGACTCATTCTCCTTACAGAGCAATATTTCAGCTATGACATGTCATGGTTTCCTGCTCAACTAAACTGCAGTTAGGTATTTTTCCAATGCGATTGGCATGTGAAAGAAATGTTAGAAGTTTCTCCATTTTTCCTTTTTTTTCTCTGAAGAAGAGTAAGTTTGTCACAGAAAACATACACTCTGAATGTTTCCCCCTCAAGAACACAGATGTGGAACTAATAGTTAAGTTTTAAGGCACAAATTTCTTTGAGGCCAACAAAATTAAGTTTTGGGAAATTGCTTTTGGAATGGCTGTTGAGTTATGACAAGCTCTTTCTGAAAGCTCTGGCACGCAGCCTCACACATTTTCTCTTTAAGATGGTTTATGATTAGAGCTCTGTGTGTAAATCAAGGAAAAAAAGGCACAATATTCATTGGCTAGAGACAGTGAAAATAATCAAGGTTCTCTGTGGTCTGCCAAGAAAAATACATAGGTAAGAAAATATTAAACTGCACATTTTTGCTTTTAACAGTGATTTGAAATTTTCAGGCAATAGAAGATAAATGAAAGCAGAAATTCGTGGTGTTCTTCACCGTAAGAAAGAGGCAGGAAATAATAAAAGTTTTACAGATCTCCTCTCTGTTGTGTTTATAATAATATTCAACTACTACCTGGTGAGCTTTTCATCAGTAAACTTCAAAGTACTTTTCAAAACAGGTAATTTCTAGGGAGATTTGGGAAAATTTCCGCTAAAGCATGTTTTGATCGGGTCTTGCATAAGAAGGAAAAACAAAACAATTTAATTTCCACCAATTTTCCTAGGCATCAGGTAGGTTTCTCACAGAAAGTACAAACTACATCCCAGTTTTATATGGTGTGACACTTTGTGTTGGCACAGACATCACAATTGCCTGAAACATTGTTTGAGAAGGAATTTGCAATTTGTTTACCCCTTCTTTAAGACTGTTATGCATTCAACAAGATTATATGGAAATAATAACTTGGTTTTGAAGTAACAAATATATGATTGTAATTAGGGGCTTTACAGGTGTAAGTGTTCTCTGACTGCAGCCTCAGTGATTAATGCAGGGAAAGATAAGAGGAGCTGTACCAAAACAGTTTGGAGAGGATGGGGAATGGTCACTCTCAGGCCCCATGGGTAAGAGAGGGATAGAATTTCTTTTTTAAAATCATCTCAGCACAAGTGGCCCAGAGAATCTGTGGCTGCCCCATCCCTGGGAGTGTTCAAGTCCAGGTTGAATGGGACTTGGAGCAACCTGGGCTAGTGGAAGGAGAGGGCTGGCAATTCCCACATCAGGGGGGTGGAAATGAGATGATTTTTAAGGTCCCTTCCAATCTAAACCATTCCATGATTCCATGGTGATCATGTAGTTCCCAACACATGGGCACTTCTTGTGGCAGGTTTATCCTGCAAGTTGTGAAATACTGTTTCTTTATTTAAAGTCTGAATATTTTATTGTTCCATGTCAGAGAACTGAAAGGTGAAAAAAACAAGCTTATACCATTGCTTAAGGTCCTGGTATGAGCTTTTTCACTAACCCATCTGATAACCAGTGAGGATTATTGCCAAGCAAGGAGAAGGAATTTAAAAGCATCTCTTTAAGAGAAAGGTTTTCAATTCATAAAAGAGATTTTTGTGTGTGTGATATGGATGCAGAATGCATGACCCCACAGATGACCCCTTCTCCTAAAGATACATGACAGTGTCTCCTAAACTTGTCCTAGTGGAGTAAAGGACTATATTTCTGCTGAGCTCTTGCACTGCAGAGAGGAGATGTATTAATGACAGTGGCTGCAGTGCTGACCATGTGCTGAAAATAGGAACTGAAGTGAAAATCTCCATATTCATTTCACAGAGGGCAGTGGACAGGCATCATTGCAATACATCTTTTAAGCCTGGGGGATCCGATTCTACACTGTATCTTTTGAAGTTTATGTCAGTTTGACTTCTCTGAAATCAGTGGAGTTAGAAATGGCATAAAGCTGGACAAAAGTAGCGGTGAGTCATGCCTTTTCATTTTCAAATATAGCAGCCAAGTGTTTATGGTGGTTTCACAGTGAAGCCAGAATAAATGGGGAGATCTGGAGAGGGTTTCAATGGCTTGTCTGAACCTGTAGCTCGGGAAACATGAATTCATGCAAACCAAACCCAAAATGCAGCACAGGCACACAACCCAGTGAACAAAACCTGCTGACTTGCATATGGCTTTAGCTGCAAAGTCACATTCATCTGACATATTTTGCTTTGCAAACTGTTCACAAAAATCTGCAGATAGTCAGAGAGTGTTTGCAGGGAAGAATGGCTGCGCAGAAAGGATGCAATCAGAGCAGATTTGCAGGTCTATACAGCAGGTGAAAAGAAAACAAATCCAAGCACAACACCCTGAAAACAAAACTGCCCACCTTCAAGCCTGAATTCTTTCTGTGTACTGCTGTTTTCTGAATTAGTGGTGAAAACTCCAGACTCTACCATTGAGTCCATACATTTAGTGATGGGCAGTCAAGCATGGCAATTCTTTGCAATACAGCCCACAAGTATTGTTCCCTTATCAGGGACACAGGTAGTGATTTAGGAATGAACACGGGTAAGTACTGAGTCAATATCCCCCCAACGAGTATTGCAGTCCTACCATATTGCTTGGAGAGTGATGAAATTACAAGCCCTTTTTCACTCCTCTGAAATATAGCTGGGTCCTGGCCTCAAAGTGCTGCAGTAAAAGAGTCTAAGTGTTGGCATGATATACCCTGCACTCAGACAATGTTTTGGGAAAGAAAAAAAATCCTTTTTTTTTTTACACATTTCTGGATGGAACCTATCTTGCATTCCTTCTCCCCTCATACATCCAAAGCATGGAGTGAGTTTTACTAAAAACAATTCAAATGTAATTAATCTTTCCCTCCTAAGTTATGTATAACCAATGACTAAGACTTGATCTAGTCTTTGGCATCCTGAGGCTAAGAAATGTTTTATAGGTGTATTTTTTCCCATACAACTCTTCTACGCCAATACTATTGTCACTGTTGTATAAAGGCAGAAACTGAGGAGCAAATCTTTCCTGAAGCCATAGAAGACTGGGGCAGAGGTGGGGAGAGAATTGACAACTGCCAAACCACAGTCCCTCTATTTGTCCCTTTGAAAACATGCAGTGCAAACAGTGGGGTCCAGCAGTGCTGTCAGGAGAAGAATTTGAAAGCTGAGAAGTCTGCAGAGATGGCTGGACACCCTGTGGAATAAAGAACTTGCTCAAGTGAGAAGGCATTGGGGAAGAATTGGAACAGGCTGCCCCTGGAAGTGTTCAGCACATGTGCAGATGTGGTGGTGGGGGCAGTGTCAGGCTGATGGTCAGGCTTGATGATCCCAGAGGTCTTTTCCAGCCTTAAAGATTCCATGATTTTACAAGAAAGTTTTACTCATTCAGGTAGTCCCATGGAAGAAAATTATATTAAAGAATGAGTGCTTTGGGGAGCACAAGGACGTTGCACTGGCAAATGTACAACTGCATGGCCAATAGCTGTTTCTTAATGTACTTGCTTTCAGAGTGGTCACTTAAATTAACAACTAAAACCCCTTAAAACCATGAAAACCATGTCAGGTGCTCATTCTCTAATATAAACTTACCCAGACTGCTTATCACACCATATAGAATAGCTTATTAGTTGAAATATATTGCAAAGTAAAAAAAAGTTTAGATGCACTTTCCCTATGCAGTTAATCAAGAGAGAAAGCCTAGGAAGGGAATACTGCAATGCAGAGCACCTGAGATTTGCTAATAAGGATGAGTGGAGTGACCAAGACTCAAAAAACTACCTTGGAGAGAGGAATCTGCTCTCACACAGGCAAAAAAAAAAAAATGAAGACACAGCACCAAGGGAAAATGGTTTGTAAATGAACACATGATGCATGGGCTGCATCTTTCAAACTTAAACAGGAACCAAAAAAATAAAAATAAAAATTAAATAAATTGGCACAGCTCTAAGGAAAAGAGAATTGGCAAAAAGACAAGACAGTAAGAGGGTGCCAAAAGCCTCATAGTTGTATGAGTTGTGTGTTCTTTTTGTAGGAACACTCATGAACAGAACTTCTCTTTTAATATTTTCCTCCTCAAGAGGAAATGAGGCAAAGAGAGGCATTTTTTGGAGATGGACTGCTAAAGTAGATGCTCCTGGACTGTGAAGGAAAGGAAAGCACTTCAGAATAAATCATATTGGTCTTGCTGGCCTTTTTTGTTTTTTGTTTTGTTTTGTTTTGTTTAAATTCTCTGCTTAATGTTTTATTTCAGATCACTCAGAAATATGGAACTATACAGTTAGAAAGGTGAAAAAATATGCAGTTTTTCTGTCTTCTTTAAAGTAGATTCAGTTATTTCCATCATCCCTAAGAGATGTTTGTATAACCTGTTTGTGATGATCTCCCATGCTGGCAACTCCAAGGCTTGCCTAGTCAATATATTCCAGTATAACCCTGACAGTCTTTCTGCTCCTAATATTTAATCTGAATTTTCCTTTCTATAAATTAAGCAGACTGTTCCTGTCCTACCTTTCAAGGACACAGAAAAGATATACTATTTTTCTTCTCTTTGTTGATTGATCCCAGGGATGGGTCCTGTGGTGGCTGTGGTCTATAAGCAACACTGGGATATAAATTAGTCCTGTAAATTCCTAAAAGGTAATATCAGACAGACCAGAGACCAGGGCAATTCTCTCTCTTTCTTTCCCCCCACCCCTGCATATTTGAGGAATATTTTTATTGACATCCTTGCATTCAGCTATTAAAACCAACATCCAGAGATGTGGCTCTTAGTCAACGTGAAAAAACACTGTATGTGATTCTCTTTGCCTGCTCTCTTGGTTTTTATGATGTTATGACAACCTTCAATTTATTTCTCACTCTGAGTTTAATATTTTCCCTCTCATCATATGCCAAATCTCTCCATCCCTGCTGCTGTTTGTTCCTAAAGTGCTGTGAGATCTCAGAGGGTCTACAACATTTTTTATGTGAATACAGATTAAAATGCCAATCTGTGCATTCATCCCTAATGCTTGGATTTTTCCTTTTTTTTTTTTTTTTTTTCAAATTAAAATTTTGTTTTCTCACAGTTCCTGTAAAAGCAAGTAGAGTGAAAAATGTTGGCAGAATGAATTTTCCAATTTTGTTCCAATTCTCCTCTTTAGTTTGCTTTTGTTTTGGTTTGTTTTTTTTTCTTTATTTACCTTTCTTACTCTTCATCTACAGCACTGCACAGAATTTGCTATGGCACAATAAATTCCTCCATGTAGCTCAAATCACATGAGCTCTGTAATGCAAGATGTTACATGCAGGGTTGAGTTAGAAATAGAATTGTCTCCCTTCCCCAGAAACTTGCTGGTACACACTAAAACCTGTCTTACTTCTCTCCTCTATTACCAGGTTAATGAACTGAATGAAAAAACTGCAAAAATAGACCAGAGAGAAAAAAAACCTGCTATTGAGGTTGGTGGTCACGACCTCACAAAAACACAATGTGACTCATCTCAGGGAAAAATGAAGGTTCAGCAGGAGGAAATCGTCACAAATGCAGGGTCGTGATGGAGAAGCAACTTTCATCACTTGAATTGCAGGGTTTAGGGTGACACGGTCCTGACTTCTCTCGCTGGTACGTGGATCAGTCCCTCCTGCTCAGCACAGAAGCAGCTGCAGGGCCAGAGATGCAGAGTTGGGTATCACAGGAGAGAAATGACATTTCACCTCATCTTCAGGGATTATTGCACCAAGAAGCCTCTTTAAACAACACAAGACCAATTTAGTGGCAAACCACACTGAAACTCCCCTTCCAGATTTTGCAAAGGCTGTCGGATTTTTTTCTCCTTCCTTTTCCGAGAGGAAAAGCCTGTATATGTTTTTGTACAAGACTGTGCAAGCAGTTCCAGTGCAGCTGGACCTGCTTTCCAAAGCACAGGATATACTGCCACCAAATTTGTATTATCAGCTAATGGTTCTCTGTGGTTGTGAGCAGGAGGAGAAGCCTAGACTTTAAATGTAAAAACTTTCAGTGTAACATTCACAGCTCTTTCTCCTTTACCTGGAGTCACAGTGAACCAGTCATGTCTTTTTAAACTACATCCAGACAGCAAGACTGTGTTCACTACATGCCTGCTTAGACAGGTACTCCTTTTTCAAGGGAGGTATTAAAATACTCGTGACAAGGGAGACAGCATTTGTCAACAGAGATTGCACACTGAATCAGAAATATTCATTTACACATTCTTAGTTAAAAAGGGCGACACTGCAGTAAATCATCTGTGCTGACAGATACCTCCTGCTCTCTGTAGCAACTGACTTAACAGATTCACTCGCACTGTAACAGGAAGATCTACCTAAAGGCAGAGTCAGGATTGGAGTTACAAGAGAGTACAAACTTCTGGTTTCACTCCCAGTCATATTATGAACTGCAAAATCAAGCTGTGTTTTCATCTAGGTATTGGTCTGAGGTCCTCTCTGTTTTCATCACTAGGCACATATGAAACACAGCAGTTTCTTGATGAGAAGATCATAGAGAAGAATAATGGCAATTCCAGGAAAGCAATGCCCCTCCTGTGCTGGAAGTTGCATAAGGCAGGGACCACAGGAGTGACCCCTGACTTTAGCAGTACCAGGAACATTGACTGTGCAAGTGAATATTGATCACACAACCAGCAATCAGGGTGTCTAGATTCTGTCACAATTCAGCTGTCATGCAGTGAGGAAAAGGGGCCTCGAGAGAAGACAAAGAGCTTTACTAAACAGATGATGTTATTGCTGGATAAAACACTTGTGATGATATGAAAATCACTGCATAAGTCTCCAAGAGTTTAATATGCAGCTGTGGTTTTATGCAGAACACTAAAGGACGATGTCCAGCCCAGTGTCAGGCACAGGTTGTGCAAAGAGCAGTACAGAGAAAAGCTGGGAGCAGAAAACAGAGTAATTATGGGTCAGTCCTGCCCAATGCTCACCACACACCACCCACTGAATCTGCCAGGACAGGAGGATGGATTGCAGCAAAGCCAGCAGCAATTCAGTGCAGCACTGAGCAGCCTGACACTGCTTGGTTCCTCTCCCTCTCTTTCCCTGCCGTCCAGGGATGGAGCAAAGGAGTCAAAGGCAATACTTCTGATTTTCACAGCTCTGCCAATCACCATAATTAGTAAAAGCCTTGTGAGCCCATTAGCTGTAGATAGAAGACATCTCATGCTCTTAGAAGGAAAGCAAGCTTTGCTTTGTCCCAGAGGGGAAATATGGGCAGACTTTAATAGAGAGAAGTGGAGCACTAAATGGACAGCCTTTCCCAGAAGTCGTTTTTCTTCCTTCAACCAAGAGTAGCATCTGTTTTTTCTCCTCTTGCATTTCTGTGAAGCACTGAATAAATTCCAGTTAGTTTGGTTCATTGGTTAATTGTAAGGCTTCTGCCAAGGGACAGGATGTTTCCTTGAAAATTACACACCAGGGGAGTGGAGTGAGAATTTTGCTGGGAGATATATAACACGTTGTGTGGTCTGTGGAAGGAAAGGTAAACTATTAAGGAGAATAAGAAAGCCTGGATAAGCTAGAGCAGCTTAAATTGCAGCTTCTTCACATGTAATTTAACTGTTGTGAAGAAGGCAAAAATAAAAAAGGCTTCACTCTTGCTTTAATATAATTGCTAATGCACAAAAAATTAAGCAAAATATGAAAATAAGTAAAACTGAAGAAAATATGTAAAATAATTCTTAATACATGACTGCAGAATATATACTACTTGTTCCTACAGATCTTTTAAGATACGTGGATCCAAAGAATCTCCCTAAATGCCTTGGATTGTATAAGTAAGTGATCTAATTTTAAAATTAACAAGAAAAGGTATTCCTGCTGGTTTTCTAAGCTCTTTCTCTCTCTCTAGCTGGAACTCTAGTTTAAGAACAGATTTTGTTGTTTTTTCCAGTAATGTTCTCTTTTGACTTTGGACCATGCCAAGAAACCATAGGAAAGACAAAAGCAAGAGAATTAGCCAGAATTTTTGAAATCTAAGACTAAAGAAAAGGACAGAAATAAAGACTGCAAAGTGAATAAAGAATCCTATCTACCTGATTAATGCTGTATTTCTTTCAGTAGAAATAATCAAGAATTATTTAAGTAGGTTTGCTCTAAATTGAAACATAAACTCAATTTTTTTAAAAAAAATACCAAACTGAAGGCAAACAAAACCTAAAAGTTTATTTAGAAAAGTAAAGTCAAGTCAGGAGTTTGTTATTTTCAGGAAAAGAAACAAGCACAGACTGCCTGGCTCATGGTGTCTCTAAAACTGGCTTAGAGTCCTCTGGAGTTCAAGAATTCCCTGAATTATTGGAATAACCTCAGAATCACACAGCCCTGCTTTGGAATCATTTTGCTGCCTTATACTTCAGAAACCAATGACAACTTGAAATACTAGGATACCTGGGATGACCTTTGAAAATCCATTCCCCTTACAAGTTAAACAGATGGGCGTAGAACACTTTGCTATTTTGGAAAACATTAGTTTAAATCATTGCCTCAATAAAACATTGCCTTCATCGTGAATCCTCATTTCCCTATGAATATACAGCAAAACATTCCAGATAGCTCTGGCTGTAACAGAAACTGCTCTGTTTTTTCTCCCATGTTTTCCAATTCCAAAACAAGTTGAAGAAAAAAGAAAAATTGCCTAAAGTATGATGAAAGCTATTTAATGGTTTGCTAGGAGAACAGACATCTGTAGTTAGGAGAGAAAATACCAGCTGAGTTGGTTTAAAAATGAGGTTGATGTGCTGCTTGGCACGAGTCTCACACTATCTCATACAAAAAGTCTGCCATGAAATTGGCACTTCTGGAGTATTTGTGTAGGACCTACAGGCATATCCGTGCATGACACTTCCTTGAGGCAAAGCCTTAGCAAATATGCCATTTTCCCAATTCAGAACTATAGATCTGTAGAAAAGCTCTGCAAAGAATGGAAATTTCCAGTGTGTTTCTCCACCCCAAGGCTGTGCTTTGCTTCCCTGCCTTCTCAACCACTCCCTAACATCTGACGTGCAAGAGGTGAAGGGAAGCCTTATTAATCAAGCACAAAGCACACTGAAGCACCTAAATAACTTGTTTATACAAATGATCTGCTCGGCTGTAAGCGATGAGGTCAAGAGGTCAATTTGTCGTGCCGTGCCATTTTACGGAGGCAGCGGCGGCTGCAGTTCGGTCACGCTCTGCTTTCCACCCCTGCAAGGATCATCACTCTTGGGCTGTCAGAGGCATCGAATATCCCAGCACATGCTGCATGTTTGATAGAGCGCTGCCTCGGCCATTAATCATGCAGGGAGCTAAATTCCCACTGTCAATATGGGAATTCTGCAAGGGCAAGGATGGGTTATCAATTCTTATTGAGGAAATGACAACGAGAAAGTAGGTCAGTGTGAGGTTGTCTTAAAGAAGTTTCTTAAAACTGAAATTATCTGACTAGCTAAATTTCGTAATATGATTTAACTTTAAACTATTTTCCATATCCTGTTACAAACCAAGTCTCAAGGATTGATCCTTTTTTTTTCCCCCAAAGTACATCCCTTTCTCAGAGTATAATATCACTTCAGGCAGAAAAAGGGGGATTTTAAACATTATCCCATTACAAGATCATTGGCTATGGCAATAAGAAGAAAGTTTTTAGGGTCTTGCAGATTGTGGAAAAACATTTTGGAAAACAAATTTAGAAATACATCTATACTGGTGAGGACAGTTAAAAATCCTCCAAACTCTCAATAGGCATTTAGGTTGTCAAACAGGTGCAGGGACTAAAATGAAGCAATATGAAATATGTCAGGCATTTCAACTTAACATTCCTGCATTCTTTAAGTGTAAGAATTAAAAAAAAAGTTTCAAAGACTCAAATCAGCTTCAATAACATCAAAATTCAACTTATAGAATTACAGATGATCAGTATTAACACAAAAAGATTTCTGAGGGAAGAGACCTCTTTGATCTAGCAGAGAAAAGTATAATGAGACACTATGGCTGGAAGGTGAAGGTAGACATACCCAGAGCAGAAATAAGGGAAACGTTTTTAAGGATGAATGTAATTAACCACTGGAACATGATACTTAGGAGGACAGTGGGTATTTCATCCCCTGACACTTTTGGAATCAGTCAATTCCTAAAAGAAGCACATTAATACACTTACAAGGTGTTATGAGCTTGATACAGGGATCCTTCTGATGAGGGGGTTAAAAAAGTGGCTGATGTGGAATAACCCTTAGAGGTCTGTTCATAGATACAGTGTCCTGTTACTAATCCAATTATTTTCTTGGGGTTTTTTCTTGTATATTCTGCTTATGAGGTTGTTCAGCCTCAGGGACGACCTTCTTGACCTTGGAGTCACCATCCCTGGAGGTGTTTAAGGAAAGACTGGACATGGCACTTGGTCGTGTCACATCAGGGGTGGTGTTGGGTCATAGGAAGGACTCGATGATCTCAGGGGTATTTTCCGACCTAAGTCACTCTGTGGTTCTCTGATTCTGTGATTTTAGTGATGAGATCAACTGCCCATTTTTTTCCCCTCTCTCCTTATAATTAATACAGAGTTAATTCTTTTGAAGATATTTCAGTCATCAGTAGTTAAATTAAAGACCTGGTGTAAGGGATTCACCTTTCTGTAGGGTTACTGTTCCATGACACCAAAAAAAGCCACTGTCATTTAGTACTGGCCACGATGATACACAGACCTCAGAGGATGCAATTTTTGATTCTAAGAGGGAGCAACTAGCCTGAAGGATAGGTTTGGGAGGTAGAGACATTTGTAAATATGGTAATAAACATCTGCAGTAATTAAAATTAAGGAATGTGGATATGATTCTTTCAGAATCACCTTGAAAAGTTGGATTTTTTTTTTTTTCTCAAAGAATGGTTAGCTGGTGAAATTCTCTTCCTCTGAAGACTCTCTGCTTGTCTTCCATTTGAACATTTGAATAATCTCAGCATGCAGCATTTCCATTTGCAGCCTGTGAAGTTATGCATGGAACAAACTTCACATGAAACAAATAAAATATTTATTATAATGTTTATTTTTTCCTACATTTTCTCTATTTTTGCACTGAGGTACTTGTCAATGCTAAAGAAATCCCACAGTTTCCATCAGAAATTGGACAATTTAATCCTACCTGTAATAGATTTCCCCATGTACAAGGCTATATACATTTATTTAAGGTAAAATAGAAAAACTTTTAAAGTTGCTGCATTCACCTTGAGGGTCTCAAAAAGACAAACGATACATTATGCTTAATTTACTTATATATCTGATAAGAAATTTACATGTCACGGAGAAAAAGAAGCTCTTTAATATTCCCTATGCATGAAGAGAAACAGAGGAGAACCAAATGGGGAACTGCTTATTTTGGGGAGGGTTTTTTGTTTTATTTTGTTTTTTTATTGGCCCTGTAAACTGCTCTTGAACCAAAAGAAATCCATGAGATGGTCACAGGCTTGAACTCTTTTCTCTTGACATATTTCAGTTAATGTTCCTCTGAGTGGTAAAAAACTGAATCTGCTGATCCCAGGGCTGAGCAGGCTTAGATTGATGCCTCTATTCTTTGCATTAGCAAGTGACCTTAATTCACATATTCTATCTATTTTAATAAATGGTATTATTTACTGCACTGACACACTCCAGTATTTTTTAAGTATTTATGAAAGCAGCCTTTACATACATACCACTGATGTTTATCCTTGGGCTGCTGCCAGAGCAGTGTATGGCTTGAACAATGAGTTGGGATTATACACTATTTATTGCTTTTCTTATTTATCTCTTTCACAGGATAGGCAGAAGCTTTCATCTGTTATCAAGTACAATACTTCTCTCTTCACATGATAGTATTATTGCCTTACTAGATCTTTTTTCCTAACATACCCTGTCATTTCTGGGTTTGAATTTTCCTTTATGCACCTACACATCTCTTTCTTTTTTGTTAATAGAACACAAATATTTTACTATTTTCTTGATGTGCCATGTTCTACTAATATTTTAAGAATGTCATGCTCCATTTAAGTGTCAGGATGAAGACATCCAGTGTAATCTCTTTTCCCTGTAAGTGCTTCTGACTTCTTTTTGTCTGTATAATTCTGCCTAGCAAGGAGCCTTTTGCAAACTAATGTTCTTAAGAGCACTGTAGATGAAAACAGCTCACCTATGGATTTACAGAGAAATGAAACTGGCACTGAGTGAATAGCTGGAGAAGTGAGATATTAGAAAGAAAAAAAAGAAGTAATCTAACTCGAGCAAAGCAGTGTAAAAGCTCATTGCTGAAATGAAGGATAAGGAATTAAAAATGAGTAACATATATTTCTTCTAAGTGAGCTAAATTCTGGTTGGAGCTTCCAGACTGACAGTTCTGAAGAAGTTGGCTGTGAAAAGGATGCTGAGACTAGAAAAGTGCAAGTTTCTCTCCATCGTTGGGCATTCAATCTGTTCAAGGGAGGACTAGTTTTCTGTCTGCATTCAGTCTGTTCCTTGATGATTTGAATCTAACAGACATTGATCAGAAATGATCAATTATTTCATATAAAGTTACCCTCAAGTTGTAATTGGTGATGGTTATTTACATCGTACTTCCCAGGTTAGTGTCTCCTGGGTAACACTAAACCTTTATCAAGGTACAAAGAAATAAGAACAAAGTGAACAACCACAATAAATTATTTTATTTAGGGGGAATTTTGGGAAACTGCTTCTCATTGTGATAAAGATGAAAGTGTATTATGTTAGAAAACTACAATTTTAACTTCACCCATTAATTTTGTTTACCAGGCTGGTGTTAGACATTTCAACAGAATCTGTTGATGATAATGCCTTAAGTTTCAACATTTCACTACGAAAGTATAAAAGTGCCTGATATACTAAAATAACTTTGTAAGTTTGGGAACCAGAAGCATAGAGAAGGAGTGGTAATAATCACATGAGGGCACCCATATTTTTCCATTTGCAAATGTGGGTAATTATTTCACTACCTTTGCAAAACGGGGAGTGTTGCTATTAAAGCTGACTTACTGGCTGCAGTGGCTGCAATTCTATTACCAAAAGCAGAAAGGAGACAAGCTGAAGAAACTTGTATAAAGCTAAAATCCTGTCCCTACCTCCAGGGAACAAGATTGTCCCCAACAATACAGAGGTTATTGCTTTTCTACAACACTGACCCTGCCTAACATTGACATTTAAGCCATGGAGTAGATGTTCTCCTGCTCTTATCCACAGTTTTCTGGCTCTGGGAGAAGATGAACTCACATCCAGCATGAACTGAGATCAAATTATTTTTTATTTAAGTATTTCCTGGCTCTTTCCTCAGAAAACAAAAGTGATTCCTTAAATATGTTCTAATTATTGCAAGTATATAAATAGCAAAGTCTAAATAATTAGTGAAGTCTTTGCTGCATGAAAGAAAAGTGATTTCATAAGAATGCAATAAATATATGTAATAAATTGTGTAGCAGAAGACCAGAACCAAAATTCATGGCTTAGGCATTAGTAGGATATTTGTTTAATACAGCTTAAAGCAAGTGGCTTCTTTCTTTTTATTTGAATTATAAAAAGAACAAGAATCTTTCTGTGAGAAATTGCATAATCCTGCAGTTTGCAAATATCCATTAATGGAATTACAAGCTATTTATTTTTATTTCTTCTGTTTTACTCCTTTCCTCTGTTTTGGTAGGAAAGGAATAAATTTAACAATGCAAATTTATTCTGCATTTACACAAAATCATTCACCAACATTAGTTTTAATCCCTGAATTAAATATATCTTGCAGTTAGGAATTACAACAATAATATTTCTGTGTATAAATAGGTACTGGATAAATTATTAACTAGTTTATGAGTACAAATAATCAAAAGTAATAAATCGATACTAAAAGGTCTACACAGCAGAAATGTTTGATACCTCCTATTCTTTTATAACTTCCACCACCATTTTTTGGATAATTTTTGATAATTTGAGATAATTGCTCTTCATTCTGCAAGGGGAGTCATTTGTTGCAGTTAAAAGAACAAGGACATGTAGGAAAAATATAATGTTCAGTATTCCAAATAAAACAAAGTCAAGGTCTTTCCTTTTGACTTAGTCACTTTTTAGTCTCTTTCAAGCTGAGAAACATTTCTTGGTCTCCAGTGCCCAAAAAGAGGATCAGGTGGAAATCAAGGCATACCATTTAGGATTATGGGCAATAAAGGAAAATAAGAATCTGAACACAACAAGTCATCTCAGTGCTATTTCTGAAGGAAAAAGTCCAGTCCACTGTACAGTGTTAGGCTGGTTCAGTGTGAAAACAAGGAGAAAGTCTTTTAAAAAATGTTTATAATTAATTGCTATGTGTTTATTCAGTAGACAGCTAAATTGAAATTATTCTTAGAGTTTGTGGAATTCATAAAGAGAAAATTTTCTGTTTAGAAAGGATTCATGTTTTAAATGATCTAAAAGAAATGTAAAGACCACAGGCAAGGGCTCTGCTGACTTGGACATGCTTTAGCATGGAGAATCTACAAACTTAATCAAAAATATTTCTTCTTATCTGAAATCTTTCCTTCTTTGCTTCTTTGTTTGTTTGTCTGTTTGTTGAATTCCTCTAATTAAAGCAATTTAGTAAAAAATCCTTATTTTTTCACATTGTGTACTCCAGTTGCACACCTTTACTAATAGAAACACAAGTGCAACATAAACAACTTCAAAACTGTATTTATCCATACTCCTGTGAATATCTAAAGTACATAAAAAGTAGGGTTCCACTAACTTCAAACAGCTTACCTAACAACTAAGGATGTGTTTGCCAAAAAGATAATTAAGAAAGTTAAGAAATTAAGGCCTCAGCTTTTTGTCCCCAAAGCCTAGTCCACACTTTGCTCAGGTTTATTGACTAGAGGCACGACACTCGTAGATTTTGAGCTCCCTGGTGGTAACGTGGGATGAATCTGCAAAAAAAGAATATAGGCAGGGTTAGTTAGAAATGCAGGTGGCACTGCAATATGATACCACACTTAGAGCAATGCCTGCTTCAGTCTACTTTATTCTCAAATGTTCTGACAAGACAAAAGAATGGCTAAAGCCTGAAAGTTCAGCTCTTTTCTCTTTTTCTTTTTATGGTTGGTAAGAAATGCCATCGACTGTCCAGGTAAGCTTATGAAGCAAGGAGGTTTTTAAGCAAAATTTAAGCATCATCAGAAATCATCATTACCTTGGCTACCACAGTATTACTGCAGAAGCAACTATGCAAAAAACCAAAGAAGTTGCCCTGAAGACAAGACCCAAACCTCACAACTTCCCTGTCATATGCAAGATTATCATCTACTCAGAAAGATCCTAGAGGGAAGCCAAGGGATCTCAGTCTGGTCACGTTTTATGGATATGCACCATATGGATGAAGGGGAAATGTCTGTATTGACAATAGAAATGACTGAACAAACAAAATGTTATCTCTGGGGTCCAAAGACAGACAAATTTACATCAGGAATGAGTTGTGCATTTTAAGAAGAAGGTTTACTAACCATTTCAAAGGTTTATTCAATAACATGATCAGTTCCATGAGCTAAAGTCTCCAAGATTAGAAGGCTTTTTAAGTGATATTACAAGTTTAATCAGAAGATTTTAGGGAATTAATAGAGGCATCACTGAATAAAATGCTATGAGCACAGCATTCAGGTTTTAGATTTTGTAAACGTAACAGAAAGACTTAATGACAGAGGATGCTTTGACGAATGAGAGTCCCACTGTTATGGAAAATGACCCCAAAGCTAATTGCAAGCACAAAATAGTATGAAGCTCCTGCCAAATATTTGCCTAAGTGGTGTCTTTGCTTTGGAAAGAATGCATTAACATCTCCTCACTGTGCTGTCTTTTACAATTCACAAATAAGTACTCATAAACTATAAAAATATAGAGAAATTAACCAAAATTTAATCTGAATGCATATCTCAATATACTCAGACAGAATGAGTGGGCTGTAGCTTTTTATGTTTGGTTATCCCTAACTGTGATTAATGATATCAGTGAATCTGAGAAGGTTTGAAGGTCTGCTGATGAAAGCATGCAAAAACATTTGAGCCTAGTTGAACCTGCCCATAACTATCTGATCCATAAACTGGGCTGGAAACATGATAAACAAGCTATCCCAGGAGAGCTTCAGCTTTCAGTGTCCTAATATATTTTGCGATGCCCTATTTAATATAATTTTCATGCCTAATATCCAAAATATTTTTCATTCATTTTCTTTTTGAACTTAGTCCTTCGAGAGAGCGTTTTTTTTTCTGATATGCACTAACAGATTACTGTGTTTGGAATGGAAGGTGTATTCTTCCCCCTGGTATTATTACAGATGCATGACATAAAGCTAAATAAATGTCAGCTAAGTCCCAAAGGACCATCGACTCTGGATTCTTGAGCCTGTGCTTGCTCCTGAGAGAAAGTCAAATTAAGATTGATAGAGGTGATATGAAGAAAGTAAAGAAGCTGGCAGGGTCATAACACGGAATGAGCATTCATCAACAATTTCTAATACTCATGCAGCAGCACTTTGGCTTTAGGATCAAGTTCAAAGCTGCTTTTGCATACTTTTGGAGTCTAAGTGCTTGTTTCAGATGGCCACAGACTTTGGCTATAGCACCAATTTTCTCTGAGGTTCATCCAGATATCACCAATATTTTTCAGCAAAAGACACTTCCTTGTTCAAAATTCCTGATTCCTCCACAGCTTTAAAAGTTTCAAGTTGTCAGGTGACCCAGTCAGATTCCAACATGCCACAGACCAGTTAATGTCATTGAATTATCTGACTGACAGAGCTACTTTTTGTTCTGTACACTTGAACCATTTTGAGGATTTCAGGAGCCTGAGAAGTTGTCTCACTTCTTGTAGTTTGCTGCAATTATTCTCTGTGTTAAGGATTTGTGCTTTGTTTTGATTTTTGATTAATCTATTTCTAAATTTCAACAATTATACATGATTAAGGGTCCTTTAGCACTTGGCATTTTCTTCAGTGAGAGTATTTATGTGCTCTGATGAAGTCACCTCTCAATCTCCTTGTGAAAAACCAAACATTTAGCACTTTATGGCATTTCTCATGTCTTCAAAACCCTTTATTTTTGCCTCCTGTCTGCTCATTTTTCACCTTTATAATATCCTACTGAAATCACTGAGTACCCAGTATTCCAATGCTGGGCTCACAGATGCCACAGGAAACCTAATGTTAACATTTATTATTAAAGAATTAATCCCTGCTTTGCACATCAGAATCACAGTCGCACCATTGCACAAAAAGCTTGATTTTCTTGACTACTATCACTCTTAAACCCTTGTGCCCCCTTATAAATTTCCAGCACACATTCTGCATGACTGGCATTCATTGTTCCACAATCTCTAATGCTTTATTCAGCTGTGCTTTGTTTGAGAGTTGCAAAATTATCTTCTTGTGATCAGTGAACCCTTTTTTTATTTAATACAACACAAATCCTTGAGTCTTCTCCAAATTCCATGCAGGAGTAAATTCAGCTCTGTCTCTGGATGACTGTGGACATCTCCATCCCAGCATTTCCTTTCACCTCAGTCTTTTTGACTGTGAATTTAACTGAGAAGACCTTCAGGAGTTCCTCTTTAGTCTGACAGGAGACGAGCAGAAGGGATGAAACATTTGTTGGGGTCTCTGGATAACACCACAGTGATGGATAACTTAACATTTACATTTTTAAAAAGACTAAGAGAAACGTGGTCCTTTCCACATGGCACTCGTCTGACAAACCAAACCCATCAAGAACTCTCCTGGAAGAAGTTAAGTGTGAGATCAATAAATAGACATAAGCACATTTGCTTCACCATTGCAACCCTTAAAAGCATGAGAAAGAAAACTGCATCAGCAGCAGTTGACAACAGGAATCAGGGCACAGTTGTTTCTTCTGAATTACATTTATCCACATTAAAAGTCCATCAAATGCTTTATTGTTATGGTCACGAGGCAAAATTTGGGCCTGATAAAGATTTTTTTGTTTGTTCCATAATTTTATCATTTACACCTCAGCCATCAGAATGCACAAATGACCTTACAAATATGCAAGTCACAGAGAGCATCTGGCAACTTTGTGCTCAACCACCCTGCAGAGAATGCATCATTTGTAAAATAACATAAGCACACCTTGGGGCACTGCTGGTTGCACCAGCAGCTGCATCAGTGTCTCTATAAGGAATTTGGATTTTCACGGATTTTGGTTGGCTATAAAACTCACTTTCATACTGGTGCTGACTGACCGTCATGAAATTTTTAAAATTTATTTTGAAAAGTAAATAAAATTGACAGACTTCGAAGAACAAGAGCACCAGCTGTATGTACATATTGAAATGAGACAAGTTCTTGAATTCAGTACAGAGTACAAAGCCTGAGTTACAGGATATTTTATTATTTATTTTCTGGGCCCTGTGTGAAATCATAGAACCATAGAATGGTTTGGGCTGGAAGGAACCTTAAAGATCATGTAAAGTTCATAATAAAGTTCCAATAATAAATTCATCATAAAATTCCAACCTCCTGCCATGGACAGGGACACCTTCCACTAGACCAGGTTGCTCCAAGCCCTGTCCAGCCCGACCTTGGACACCTCCAGGGATGAGATGTCCACAGCTTCTCTGGGACATTTATCCAAGTGCTGTTTTCAGCTGTTCTACAGTCACAGGGCTACTCTACATTTGCTACAGCAGGACGTCTCTCTTGACTGCCTTGATGCTGATTTGTCAAGTAAAAGTAGCATCCAGCACTAAGACTGAGCCTGAATTTGCAACTGTATGTGCAGATATGTATATGTAATTATATATGTAATTATGATACTGATTAGATCTGCCCTGGCTGTGAACTTGACAGAGCCTTAAGTGCTATTTGGTGAAGGTGTCTACTCACCACTTCTTTATTGTGTTAGTTTTTTCATTTCTTTACGGCTACCATGGAGTCTGTGAGCTCAGTTCATTGGCCAAAACCATCTGGTGTCACTTGGGATGCTCTAGGACACCCAACAAGACCTGCAACCACGAGTCCAGAGGATGTGTGTGTTTTTCTCTGGTCATGAGCCACCCATTCCAAACCTGTGGAGATGCCACAGATCTCCTACTGTGTTTGAAACAGCTCCAGATGGCTGGTTTGCAGCAACTCACATGCAGACATCTACATTTAGATGTATCAGAATCTGCAAGCTGAGCCCCACACCAGAATTTGCCAGTTTTGCCTAAATCAGAAGTACTTATGCCATGGAAAGAGTGTTTTAAGGTCACCCAAAAAATCACCAGCAAAGGCATCAGCAAAACCAGGTTTAATATAAAGGCAATGGCACAAGAGAGTTCGTGGCAAGGTTCACTCTACTACTGGCTAGACAGTGAAAATATACTGAGAAAAAGCACACAAAGATCTAAAATCAATATCAGCCTGAACTGAAATAAATGGAAGACCATTCAGGCGAAGGCTGTGGTTGGGGGGGAGGAAAGGAGAGCAGGTAAAACAAAAGGACAGAAGGATAAGGACAAAAAGAGAGATGGCCTAAAGAGCTGGCAACACTTCAATTCTGACTTAGCAGCATTTCACTTGACAGTGAAGAGTTTAACTTAACACTTATTAGCTTAACAATTTAACTTGGATCCATATATGTTTTACCATACTATAAAAGTAACTTATAAACATACTTAAGAATTTAAGAGAGAATTATGCCCAGCACATTTGATGTAGGGTGTGCACACAGACAGCAAGAGCCTGTGCAAGGGGCCTGTGAACAATTGCCCTGCAGTTCTGTGAAATACTCAAGCTCCAGGCCCAATGAGCATTTCTCAGATCATAAAGCAGCCATCACAACTAAATAGTACAATGATAAAAATAACAGGAACTTTTGGCCTAATTCTGCTCACCGCCTGATTTTTAACTCAGGAAGTGTTTTAATGTTCAATTTTTCCACACCAAATATTTAGAAGTGGGGTTGTTCCAAATACAGGCTGTTATTCTTTGCTAATCTTAATTAGGAAGCTCCACTTTCCAGTGGCTGTGGATTTGTACGTTTTGTTCTAGTTGAAGTAACCAAAAAAATAGCCACAAATAGAAAACACAATATATTTAATTGGTTTCCAAATAGAAACCACAGTATATTTATTTGGTTTCCTTAGATGAACCATCTCCCTGGAACATTTCTGAATAATCAAGTAGTCACAGCCTATTGTCATGACCAGTAAAAGGATGAAGAGAACTTCCATTTAAAAATACCAGAGTTGTGATGAGCATTTTTGTGCACAAGCCTTTTTTCTGGGCTGCTGCATGGCTGGGACCTTTCCCAGAAAGTCTTGGTACAAATGACCTGCAGAGGCACATGTGAATAAAGAGATAAGAGACATGGTTATTTTGGAGAGCTGAAAGCGGTGTTGCTCTTCCCTATATAACATCACAGTTCAGCAATCAGGCTATTTGGGTCTGCAAGAAAAGTCTTTCTTTCCTTTCTTCCTATTCCCTTCTCACTTGCCTCTCTATAAAAATCCTTCAAAACTTCCCTGAAGTTAATGAAATGTCACCAAAGTAAAAAGAATCAATTTCAGGCCATTTACGTTGTCTCACATTTGATCTTCTTCTTGATGTTTTACTTGTCTTTGTCCTCCTTTCTTATTTCCCAAGAGAACAAAATAAGCAGGATCAGAGCCCAGTTCATGACTGGATTTTTACACCAGCATAACGCCATTTATTTCAGGTCTTTCCTCAGGTATGAAATTTGATTTATAATGTTTGGATGTGCACATCCACAAAGTGATCAGTTGCAAAGGAAGCTTGTTAAACGAAATTTAATGAGATGAGATTCATGCTGTTATTTTTCAACCTAAAGTTTGTTAAGGATTTGTGTTTTATTAAATGTCTGAGAGGCAATGCATCAAATTTAAGATTTCAGATTAGAAATACGGAAAGATTTTTAACTGTCACAACAACAGCAGATAAAGTATCAATAATTTCTGTTTTGAATGCAATCTGAAATTGAATTTCTTTCATCCCATGACAAAGTTGATAACAAAGCAAAGTGAAACATTCCAATAATGTGCATTCCATATTTCTGAGAATAAATATGATTTCTTTGTTGAGCATCCTGGAAACTGGCACATTTCATGTACAGAGACATAAAAGTATTGAAGTAAGCAATGATTTGCAATCAGAGTAGACTAGAACTTCAAATTAAAATTACAATATTAATACGGTCCATTGCCTCTGCCCATTCCTTATGTTATCGCCTACAAAGTTCCATTTCCCTTTGGTTTGTTTATGCAGGTTTTGTTCATGTTTAGGTAATTTAAAACATAAGTTCAGCAATGTATTCCAGACACAACCTAGCTCTGAGATCCCTCAGATGCAAAACTCCTCTGAAATGGTTTTTGAATAATCTGTCTTTCTAAAGTATGTGCAAACAGCATCCCCTCCACCTGATGTTGGCTTGTTACACTCAACGCTACTAGAATTGTATTTATAGGAAAGCTATATTGCACTTAGGAAAGACAGAAAACTTATCTACAGCTCAAACATGTAGCTCTCATTAACTTTTGGAGACCAGATTAATATTTTAATAAAAATGTTTCAAAGAAAAACTCAGGACTGGGGAAAAAAATTTTGGAGGATGTATTCTGAATAATTTTTACCTTCAGAATCTAGTGTGTAGAGTGGAGTTATGAAATATTAAGTATATTTGATTTGGGTAGACTTTTGTTGAAGTGCTTTACTTTGTATTTCTAAGGGAAAAGACAAAAGCAAGGTTTATAATTCTAATCACAAAAGCTTTCTTGAGTAATAAATACAGAACAGTCATCTGTTTTAAATAAATAAATAAACAAACAAAAAAAATAAATAAAATAAACCGCCAAAAAGCACAAACCTCAAAGGATTTGGAGAAATTATGTGATGGCACCTAATATAGTGCCACCTCCAAAAGGTGAACCATTTAGCATTCTGCCAATGCCAACTCTGCAGAAAACTTTCTTTGAATATCTCTATTTAACTGGTGGGTAGGTTTTGTTAAACATTTCAAATGTATCAAGCAAATTTAGCCCTTTTTTTTTTTCTCCTGCAGGGCGAGTTGCTATTTCCTTAATTTAATGTATTCTGCACCCAAAGGAACTTGGCATTTAAAGATGTGCATTATTTTAAATACAAGCTCAGTCTCCTTAAAGACAGTAAGACTTCTCACATGCTTGAGTGCCTCACTAGACTGGGATCTATAGGCATAGTCCAAATTCAAACTGTCTTTTCATTTATTTTAATGAGTATTAGATCGGATGCTGTATGAATTTATTTCACCATTGTCATCTTCCAGGATTTCTCCCTGGGGACTGAGTGCAAATACTTGAGATTCAACATGTGTTGCTTATCACTTTCCATTAGAAAATATGCCATGTTTCCTATCTTCCTGCTCTTTGAATGGATGAACACAGAGGACTTCCCACAGGATGCCTTTCAGATTTAAATCTCACCTTCTGGAGATGCTCACATGAGGATTTGATTTTCATTTGCTGCGAACATTTGTGCCAGTAAAACTTTATTGTCTGGATGTGTGCAGAAAGTGAGCAGAAAGGACGTGTGAGCATATGAAATCCTTTGCTGCTAAATGTTTTTTGCACCTTTAACTATGGCTGATGAACAGATGAGAGCTGGCTACGAGAAGCAGGCAGAGAATTTAATTTTGTCAGTCACAGTTTTCAATGGATTAGCTGAAATTTCTCGAAATGCTGGAGTGCTGAGAGTTGTATGAAGGCCAACACAGAAGCAAATCTTTCAAAGAGATATTAGGACTCAGTTCAGAGTGACAACAGAAATGGCAGCCAGGGCCACACACACAGGAATTTAGGGCAATAAATGACAGCTGACAGAAAATGTTTGAATATGCATTAAAGCTGGGAAAGTAGTAAGGCCATTTTCAGTTTAAACTCTCACATTGCACAGATGAGAATTGTTAAATAGCTGCCACAGTCAACATCAGTGGATCAATTTCAGTGGTGAGAAAATTGTTTGTGAAGTGTTATAAGCATGCATGAGTCGTACACTGAATGATTATATTTGATGATAAAACTAGTGAGTAAATACATAAAAATGTTTTCAGGGGAAAAAATCTCCAACCTCGGATTAAATGAGATAGAGTTTGTATTTATCCCTATGTACTAATTTCATATACTACAAAATTCTATAGAAACACTTACAAGCCTAAATAACATGTTCACATTACAGAAAACCTTATAAATCATGTGATGAGGATTTTGGGTCTGCAAATGAAGGGAATTCCCTTCACACTTGAATAATTAGAAACTGGAGCACAAGGGCATAGATGGGGAGAAAAGATGATGATCTGCTTCCTCTGGAAATAATATCCTAAAAGCTGGGTTATCAATCCAACAGGACAGATTTCCTAACACAATAGCTACCTTTTAAATCAGCTCCTGTAAATTAACCAGCTCAACTAAACACTGGCAGGATCTTATCACCGTAATGCACAATAAAGTCCACACTATTAAAATTCTACTGAAGAAAACTTAGCATGAGATAAGGCAGACATGAATGATCATTTAACATTAATCCTGATGACAACTATTTCCACTCTGCTATTGAAATTCCCTCCTTCCTACGTTTTCATTTCCAAATACAATGCAAACAGCACGCTCTAATCAATCACTTATACATCCACCATAATTTTTATATAGGGCCCTCTCTCTTAGATATATAAGCCAATGAAGATAATTTATCTTCCCGCTTGCTTTGCAGTCTCATTGAATGCAAGGAAAGGTAGGGAAAAGTAAGGTGGTACAGAGAAGTAGCAGGTAAGTTTTAGGGTCCATAGGTAGTTTCAACACTGATGTTTGGAGTCAGAATTCATTCAGTGATGAATCACAAATGTTGACAACAAAGATTGTCCCATCCAGAAGAGAGATATGTCTGGCACAGCGTCACCTAAATGTGACTGTAATGTTACAGACTACATCTCAGTCAGAATGAGCCACCTTAATCATGTCTGCAAAAGTGATTCCAAGTCCAGGCTTGTCTCATACTGTGTCAGCTTCTCATAGAATAATGGAATGCTTTGGGTTGGAAGGGACCTTAAAGACCATCTCGTTCCAACTCCCTTCCACTGGACCATGAACCTGAAGCTCATGGTCTTGAATTCCCTGTACCTCTAAGTGTAAGGAGTTAGGATTTTAAGCATCTCAGGTTGTCTGCAGCTGGTGGATGCTGGACAAGTGGTGCCTGCAAGGCACAGCTCAGATCACTTGTGATGTGACTGGCCTGCTGACTGTGCTTTGGTGTCTGGAGAGACAGACTAGGACACAGCCACTTCTATATACAGCCCATTAAGGTGAGGTTAAAGGTATAAAGAGCTGTTCATCAATCCCCACTGCTCGCCCTGAATGAGCACCAAAATCTGCAATCATATTTGCATTAAGCACTTGCACACCTGGCCCACTTTCCAGAGGGGAATTTTCAGTAAGGGTAGTCAGCTCTTAAAATACATCAGGTCACAATGGAAAGTTGCCAAGAGGTGTTTTAGTTTAGTTATCTGAGCTTGGAATGGTGAATTTGCTGCCCACCAAAAAGCAAACAAGCAAACCCCACAAACAAGCTTCATTTTTCTGCCATTAGTATGGGGGTAAAAGGACCAAAGCACCTTCTCCCACTTCACCCTTAAACCTTCTAGTCAATCCTATTTGAACAAGTCAGCACAGTAAATTCTCAAATTTATAAAGAAAAAATATACACAGGAAATACTTTATTATAATGTGAGTTATTCCTAAAATGTATCTATTTTAAAAAATTTACTGATCTCTAAGTGAGTTGGCATAACAGAGACCAGAAAATGGATTTTTTTACTAAAAATGAGGAGCTTTTATTCTGAAACCTCTCACACAGATCACTAACTAGTGAAAATTTTGCTTTTATAAAAATGAGAGTTTCTATACAGTTGTTTTGTGGGTTTTTTTCTGGAAAAAACTATTTGACATAGCTATTGCATGGAATAATTTTCCAAATGAATACAGCATTTCATTCAGTCTCCAACAAAAGATGCAACTGGAGATTTCAGGAGGTGAACAAAGTATTAAGTGAGAAGGAAAGAAAATAAAACCACCATTTCTATCACAGTTCAGAGTCACAATAGAAAAATATGTTATGGAAAATATATGCAAAATTATTTGAAAATTAGGCCCACATAACAATGCCTCTGCAAGAAACATGAACTCAAAATTACAATGGAAAAAAAGGAGGATGAAATGCAACCCTTATGCATGGAAACAAGAACAAGGGTTCAATCAACTCATGCAAATGCAAATCAAGACATTTAACATTTTGAAGAAGAGCAACATAATGCAGCAGGAAGAATTTGTAGACAAGAACACGTTCCGGGGACCTGATGGATTCCACCTGAAAAGCAATTCACTTATGCTCACCTCAAAAGAAATATTTAGAATGAGTCATGGCTCCATCTGGCTTCCCTGCATACAGAACAGGTATTGGTAGCCATGAACTTTAAATCTCAAACCATCAAGAGGACAAATCCCTGACAGGGATATTCTGAGTATGCCGATGAGAAGAAAACTGTGTTGCTAACAAAGCAGGAACTTTTGCTGCTTAAAATCAGGCCCCAGGAACTTTTAGATCCCAGGAAGTTAAGTCTTACACTATAAGTTTTGTGCTGCCAGAATAAAACCAGAATTAAAAGTTTCTTGTATCTGAGAAGAAGAAATTCTATAGGACTGTCATAGCCAAACATAAGAATTAGATTAAGGAAGAAGTTGCTGATTAAAACAAATCCCCAGGATCTTTCAAATATTTACCTTTATAGTTACTGATAAACCAACACAGAGCTAGGAAAGTTTCACACCTCAGAGTCCACACTGATTTGTTTTGGGATGAAAGATGAGATGATCACCTGTCTTACTACATAAATTGCCATCAATACCCAAGCACAATATGATGCATTTTACATATTTGAATAAACAACTGTTATCCTCTCTTCATGCCTTCCAAAATGAACAGCGCTGTAAATCTCTTCTCTGCTTCCAGGCTGACACACGCACAAGGCAAATTTTGGGGGTAGAAAATTGGACAAAAACCAAATAAATTAAGAAAGACAGTTTTCATCAGCACATGGGATGGCCAAAAACCCTCACCTGTCCAGAGCAGAAATATCAAAATCCTCAGTGAACATTGAGCTCTATGCTTGCATTGGCTGTCTTTGAGGTTTCCAAACTTTGATCAGTACATTATCATCACAGACTATGCCCTAAATGACAAAAATATGAGTGTGACCCTTGAATCTATCCCTGTCAGTCAGCTGCGATATGTGTTTTCAGTGGCAGGGACATCAGACCCCTGGCATTTCAGTCCTGCCACCCTGAGTAACACCATAAGGCACCCTATCAGTCAGCTATAAATATTATAAGGCTTTTAATTGAAATACTGTGATGTTTTTCTTCCCACAAAGGCATGTACTTTTCAGTTCCATGTCATCAGATCACTGTGAATGCAAGACATCTGGTTTCCAAGTAGATCTTTTTTCCCTTATTGCCCATTAATAGGTGTATGTAGACAAGACAAATTTCTGCCTTATTTCTCATGTACTTAAGCTTCCTGCTTATATATTCTTATAATTTCAATTTTTATGAAGTCAGGTCATGTCTTTCAGATAAGTTTGGTAGAAAAAAACCCCAACTTTTGCAATTCTTTTAAGAAGAAAAGAAAATTACAGCTTCCACAGAACTTGATTTAAGAAAAGTAGCTCAGGCTGAGACTTTTTTGTTGCTGTTGTCAAAATGTTAATTGCTTAAATAAATATTTTCATGCATAGAAGCATATATTATATACATGGTAGTGCATTTACTTCTTATGTATATGCAGAGATATAAATACGTCAATATGTATTCACACAAATATATACAGAGGAAAAGAAAAAAAGGAGCTCAACTAATCATTAATTTGGTATTTTGTGTGCTGACATCGTGGGCTGGGAAAATGGCATTTAAAAACTTGTTCTGCATCAGATCTATCTATTCCAGGCAAAATATCCATGATGGAGATAAATTCATCTCAGCTGGCACATTTATTATTATTATTTCTTCATGTTAAACCATTAAAACTCTTGTTTCCATCTCAGTGCAGAAATTATTTTTTTTTAATCACTAATTTTCAGGGAAAAGAAATATACTTTTTTCTAGTATGTTAGTGGACAGCATGGCAAACTTTGCCCTGCTCCTCTTACATTCATACCCTTCATTCTTCCCCTATTTAGCATTACCAGTTTCCATTTTCAGTCAACAGTGAAGAGTGTTACTTAAGGTACATATAATTTTGACAGTAAATTTAATTAAATGTAAGGCTCTATGAAGTAAAAGGGAAATATGTAATGAAAAACAAACCAAGGATAGCAAGAACCATTTAACTAGAAATAAACCAAATACTTTCTGAATAAAAGAAAATTTATAAAAAAGAAAAAAAAGCCTAATTTTGAGGGAAGCTAAAATGTGGCAAAACATATTTGCAGGAATTATGCAAAAATACCATGGGAATTTTTTTCTGTGTGAGAAATTCCTGCAGTGTGAGGGACTGAATCCATCTTGTTGCTACCAATGGGAATGTTCAGTCTTCCAGCAGGCACAGCAGCGTGCAAAGGTGTCAAGGTACCTGATGGCAGTGGGAGTAAACTAAACTAATTAGAGTAAACTAAACTAATTACTGCAAGCTTCGTGTTCCTGTGCTTTGATTTTTTTATTAGGATGCATTAAACATCAGTTAAGACACACACTCAGAGAGATCTCTAAGTGAGTGAACTGAGCACCTTGTCAGAAACACTTGGAATGTGACACAGAAAACCAGCTCGGGGGCATCTTATCCCAGCCAGGCTTCTCAGGAGCATCATAAAACATCCTGATGACACACATGGCATTTAAAACTAATCCATCATCCTGGACAATGCAAACTGAACAGAAGGGGGACATGAGGAAAGTAAAAACTGCATACACACTACAGAATTATTCCATGAGTTTACAAATCAATGCACATGGTTTGAGGAAGAGTTAGAGGTCCAAAGGTATTTGATTTAACGGCCCCATAATACTGGAGAACAGTGAGGCTTAAAGCACAGGCAGTCTGAAATCTTCATATAGACAGCATTAAATACATGCAACTAAGTGCTATATTTAAGTATTATAGAAATATTTTAGCTTCCAGTGTCTCTCGGGGCTAGTAAAATTCATATCTGCGAAACCACTGAGAACATTCAGTCAATTAAAGACAGATATGCAATCTCCAGCAATAACAGCTCCCTCTACTTACTTTTCAATTTTATAGATTAAAGTTTCCCCTATGGAAAAAAAAATTCTCTTCATCAACCTCTTGAAGAATAGGTATCTCCTCCATCCATTTTATGCTATTCATTTCTCCCATCAAGCAGAATCTGTTGAAACATGTTTTCATGTTGTTTTGAAATCAGCATGCAGACATGGAATTATAAAACCCCACATGCTGTTATTCTCACTGCTCTTTGATCACCTCTCCATGGGTGCTTCTCTAGGGTCATGTAAAAGGTCTGGGAAGGGAAAAAAAAAGAGAAACCATTAAAAGGGATGCTATTGTGGCAGAGAACAGAGCAAGCACCTGAAAAAACCAGGTTCAGTTCCCTCTCTATTCCAAGCTGACCACATTCCTGTAGGCAAATCCTTTAAATGAGACATTCTAAAAGTGTTTTATTACCAGCAACTGGGGACAGACACTCAAAAGTGCCTCATAAATGGGAGGTGATAAACACACACACAAAAAATCCAGCCTAGAGGTCTTTTGCAACTTTGATTCTTCAAGCTTAATTTTCCAGTCTTCCCTCTTGAAATCAGTTGAGGATAACTGGATTTGTTGTGAAATCACAGTGTCTGCCCTTGTTTTCAATATTTGTAAAATAGAGATAAGAATATATATTCCCTTCAGCCCTGTGCAAGGGTGATATCATTAATGCTAGGAAAGCTGTGGACCAAAAGCACCCACAGCTACTCTTAATTCAGGTGCATATCCCAAACCAGCATATTCCCTAAGCCTTCCAGCTCTCTCAGGCTGCCTGTTTGAAATCTGAGCCTCTTTCAAGGCCTTTGACAGGGTGCCACACAACATCCTTGGAGCTCAATTGGAAAGATGTGGGTTTGATGGATGGAGCGTAAGGAATCGGCTGGATGGCCACATCCAAATTGCTGCTGTCCATGGCTGCAGTGCCAAGTGGGGTCCCTCAGGGGTGAAGAACTGAGACCTGTACTGTCCAATGTCCCTGAGTCCCACTCAGCCAGGTTGTGGATGGCACCATTTGAGCAGTGCAGTGGATTCTCCAGAGGTGACCGATGCCATCCAGAGGGACCTTGACAGGCTGGAGAAGCAGAGGAGTGTGAACATTGTGAAACTCAACAAGGGCAAGTGCAAAGTCCTGCACCTGGGCCAAGGCAATAAGTATCAATATGGACTGGATAATGGACTGAGGACAGCCCTGTGGAGAAGGATTTGGGGATATTGGAAGATGGAACTGGAGATGAGCTGGCCCTGTGAACTCACAGCCCAGCTGTGCCATGGGCTGTATAAAAAGAAGCAAGGCCAGCGGGTCAAGGGAGGTGTTTTCTTATAGGAAACCTTACTTCTTCATCTAGGAAATTAATACTAGATGTTTTGCTTTTGAAGGTTCATCTTTATTAAATTCTTAAGAGGAAGGAGGGATTTTCTAGATGCATGTTTTGAATGTCAAGTGTCTTATAGGGTAGGCAATTTGAACAGTGCCAGAAAAAATAATATTCAGGATCTGTTCTATAGTCATATAATTTTCATATTCTTTACATACCATAATTATAAATAACAGAAAAATTTATCCTATAAAAAACGGGTCCCTATCTTTCAGTGTTTAGACCTGCTGAATTTTGTGGTAAACTGCTCTAAAAGAGGGAGTTCCATAATTCATTTGTTACCCTTCTCTCCACCTTTATGGTGGAACTAAACCACAGAAGATTCGTGACCGTGAAAGTTTTTAGATCTTAAAGCCCATCTGACACCTGAGGTGGTTCACTTGTCCTTTCCTAATGGCCAAGTACCCCTCTGATTAAAGAGATATCAATAAATTCCAGCATTACATCTGCACTGTACAACCAGATGCTTCTGATCCTCTCTATTATAGAAGCCAAAACAACTTCACTTCAAACCATTCTGCATTTTGCAATATATTTCTGCAAATCCTACAGGTCACTTTAGGTCATTGGACACATGTAACAGATTTCTTATGAGAAAACTGTGAATTTATACATCCAACAGATTGTTGGGCAAAGCTTAGAAGTTTCGATGTCTTTCCAACTATGCAAAACCAGTCAGGTTTAAAAAAAATATTCTTTAGGTGTGGAACAGTTGATTCCTTGCTGTGAAAAAGTCTCTTAAAGTAGTCGTTTGTTGTAGAGCTGAAATCCTCCAAATCAGCAATGCAGATGGAAATATTCTGTTATTCACTGAACCCAAACACAGAGCAAGGAAAAGAAAACACTCTGTTAAGCAAACTTTTTGATGCATACTGAAAGGGGAAATTTCTCCTTTGTGCTTGCTGAGCTATAAACACAAGGAATTAGGGCTTCTCTCTTGTCTGCTGCTGGGGCTGACACTCAGAAAAGTTGATTTTTTATTCCCAGATCTGCACTACATCAGCTAAATTACTAAAAAACTCCTTTTGTATTCTCCAAATCAGTACAGCACGGTAATGCTAGGCTTAATTTAGGAAAATTTTTCTACTTCAATTCAACCATACCTCCACCCTTTGAACCAGCTGGGCAAATTAAGCGAATTCCTTGAAATAATTAAACTTCTCTTTTTGTTTTTGTAAGACCCCTACTGTCCTCAGTGCACAGGCCAAAGGAGAGAGCTGGGCTGGTCTCCCTTTCACCAACTTCACCCAGGAATTCCATGGGAAGCAGATGAGCTTTAGCAATAAAGAGCCATCTTTTTCCACATTTCTGGGGGCTCAGACTCTGTCTAGCTCAACTGTCTGAGATCATTTCCCTTCTCTTTTTCATATGGAATGATGTGTAGGGTAAGGAATATGTCTTAATATTTCAGGAGTTCCTTGTAAGGAGTGTGTAACTTGCATATAACACATGTGTACTGTACTTAGAGCACAGCAGGTTTTTGTGATCACATTATTTTCCTCTTTCAAAAACTGATTAAATTTGTCTGTACTTATGAAATAACAGAGTCTAAAATAGACATCATTCTATATAATATTTTAAAGGAATATTAAATACATAAATATATATATAAAGGAATATTAAATATAGTTTCATTATTACATATAGTTTGGTTGAGGGTCAGGAGGAGTCATTTACTTTTCCTGTAATAATTTAAAGATAACCAGATGAACAAAAGGAAGAAACAAAAAAACCCAGCTTTAGGAACCTCAATGGGTTTATATTACGAAAGATAAAAATTAAAAAGCAATATATACATAATCAACAACAACAACAATAATAAAGGTAATAACAACAATAATAATAACAATCATGTAGAATAATATTGCAAAATTATACTATAATGCTATCATATTAATACCAAAACATTATCTAATAATATTAAATTATATAACATACAATACATTATATAATTACATATAATAGCAATGCATTATTATTATTATTATTATCATTATTATTTCCATCCAACCATTGCCAACCAACGATACAAATTTTTCCACCACCGCCCTGTGAAAACCACAAAGATTGGTTTGTTAATTAAAAGCAACAAAGGACTTTCTATAATTTTTTTAACCATTTGCTCAAGACAGCGCAGCATTGCCCCATCCCAGAGCATTTTGTGTAGCAGTGTGTCTCAATATTCTATTTCTTCACAGAGAAGTTATTAAAATGCAGGGTGTTTTTGGTTGCTGGACCTTGTTTCCCAAAACACAGCAAGCAGCAAGAAACTGCACACTGCAAACCTGTGAGCAGATTACAATGCACCCAGCTATGGCCATTCAATCAAATCCTAACAAGATTTGTATGGTCCTTCAGAGAGTTTTCGAAAGAACAATTCCAATATGAAAATACTTTAGTTTGTTTGTTTCTCTGATTTAAAACAAAAAACTGTGAAAGGTTTAGGCGTGTTGCAGTGATAAAACAAAAATATCAGCATTGTTTTGGGTGCTTTCTGATATTCCCTCTCCATTTTCCTATTCTGCGCCAGTTTTGTTGATAAAAATGGATGTTATTGTTTTTCAACAATTGTATCTAGTTCAACATGTTTTCCCCAGCTCTAGGGAAGAAACATCTCAATATACATCTACCTAGAAACAACACTTTTTGGTCTTACACAGCAATGTACATGAAATTTTCAGTTCTTTCCATCCAGCTGCAAAAGAATTATCCGTTCATTCCCATGAAATTAAAGAGAAATGCACTTAGGAAAAAAAAAGTAATGGTGAAGGCCGAACAAACAAAGGCTTGGGAAATTATTTATAGAAGTAGTTTTAAAGGAAGTGTCCTCCATTGAGGATTAGATACTAATCTGGCTGTCAAGGTGGGATGCAGCTTTCTCTGAGCTACCACACTTTAGTAACCACTATGATGATAATTAAAACAGACTGAAACAGTAAGCTTTATAAATAAAAAGGAAACAACATCTAAGTTGATAATATTTCCTCTTTTTATTGTGATTCTGACACAAATGAAGACAAGATCTATTTTATTCATTTTCTATTTTCTCTTCAGGCATTGCTTTATGGCCCTTAGGGACCCAGGAGTGTGCATGTAAAGAAGTCTATAAATTAAAACAAACCACGTTTATGGTAATACTACCACATCTTTACAATGTGTTAACTTAATGTGAGCAAACTGCAGTTTTCATGGTAGTTCATTTGCATTCCCTTCCCTGCAGTTCCCCAGGTAGTTTGAGATATCAGTAGTTTGCTTCCAGAAACTACTACAGTGAAGGGAAAATTAAAAGAAGTAAAAGGAACAACAACATACTCTAATTGTTCTCATCTCAACCATTTCCCTCGAGCAATTTTCATAGAATCATGAAATCATCGAGTGGGTTGGGTTGAAAGGGACCTTAAAGATCATCTTGTTCCAACTGCCCTGCCATGGGCAGGGGCATCTTCCGCTATTTTGTACCACTCAGATACAGTTCTTCCAGCAGGTGGAGATGGAGAGCCTGAGTCTGTCTGAAACCTGCTGGTCATTGATTATCAAGACAGTTGGGTTATGAAGAAAAGCCCTGGGTTTGGGAGCTCATTCATAAAATTATAATATTGTCAACTTCAGGTGTTAAAAGTTATCATTTCACATCCTTAAACAACCATGTAATGCTCTTGGTGAGTTCGATTTTCAAAGAGCAAAATCACCTGGTAAGAAAAACTAGAAAAAATGTAATTTTGATAATTTGATCTCCTTAGCACCTGAGCACTTCTTTCCCAAAACAGGAACTGCAGGTGACAAAAGTCTCACCAGAAGTCGTTCAGTAAAAGATGCCAGAGATGGTCCTTCACCCCTGAAAATCTATAGTTTCACCCAAATGTCCATGAGTGATGCTCTGAACATTGTGAAATTAGTGGTTATCACTGATGGCAAAGGGAGAAGGGAATCATCATGTTCCTTCTGCTGCTACAAGCCATGCTCACTTACCTAATGGAGTACCCAAAAATGTAATATAAAATACCAGAATACCCTGAGTTGGAAGGGACCCACAAGGATCATCCAGCCTAATTCCTGACCCTGCACAGGACACCCTGAGAGTGTTGTTCAAATGCTACTTGTATTCTGTCAGCCTTGGTGCTGTGCCCACTGCCCTGGGGAGCCTGGTCAGTGTCCACCACCCTCTGGGAGAAGAGCTTTTCCCTAATATCCAAACTAACCCTTCCCTGACACAACTTCAGGCCATTCCCTCTGGTCCTGTCCCTGGTCACCAGAGAGGAGATCAGAGCCTGACCCTCTCCTGACTCTCATGAGAAACCTGAGACCACAATAAGGTTTCCTTTCTCCTTTTCCTGAAAAGTGTATCTGTCTATACATGCAGATACACACTGTTCACACACACAAAAATGTACGATGTAGTATGTCCTACACAAGAAAAACTAGAAAGAAGATGAATAAAGATACTAACACTCTACTGTTTCTTTAATAGGCACATTTCTCATTCCTGAAATACTCTCAAATTTTCACAGGCATATTTCTGTGCCAGAAATATTGTTATTATGCCTCATTCCTCCTATAGAGATGATGGGAAGAAAAGCCAATGTTTCATCTCCATATTATGCACAAATTAATTGAGTGTAATAAAATTCTATTGAATCTGGCTAAAAATACCCTGCTTTCAGTTGTCATCCTCAAGTCATATGCTTTTTAGGTTCTCATGCAAGTGCATGAGATTAGTACACACCCCATTTAATCTGATCATGATTGCCTGCTATTTTAATTAACCTTTATTGGCATACGTATATTGCCAAGAAAATATACTTCGAGAAGCCCCATTAATAACACCATTATTTGTTCGTGGGTTTTTTCCAGTTTCACCCATCAAATTCTTTAGACAGATAATAAATCTGTGCAGCCAAGGGTGATGGGTAGGCTGTTTGTTTTGTTATGTTTTTTTAACAACACATTTAAAAGTTAATATTCTGAGAAAAAGACACTTGAGAAAATAATTTTCTCCCTCCTTAAAGAGAGGAAAACTGAGGCAGGATTTATACGGTTTGTCCCTCTCTGTACAGCAGGTCCAGTCAATGCTGGGCTCAGTCTGGGTGATGTGACAGATAACCCAGATAATTCAAATGTTTAATACCAATAAATAATGATCATACCCTTCCAACTTTACATCCTTCCTTTTCTCCTCACCTGATTATGGGTCACAAGGAGATGGTTCAAACCTCTTTTATGTTCTCCCAGGATCATGACACAATTTGGTGCAGTCACTGAAGCACCATGTGGCAATGGAGCACCTATTTCCTTGAGTGACATCTCTACAGCTAATCACCAGTGGCCTAAGGCTTGTCACCAGGAACAAGATAAGAACTGAACCTTGGCTGATCAGTTAGTCCTTCCTTCTGTCCTAAGACAGGCTTCTGCCCTGAGCCTGACTGCATTTTCTAACCCACAAAATGAGTCCCTGAAGGCTGTGTTTTGGTATATTTTCCAAGAGCTTCCAGAAATCATATGCTTTCTTCTTTTCTGCTATTTTTCTTCTCTGGCATTAGACTCTGACTCCATATGTTGCCTCCTTCTACTATACAGTTATTAAAGAAATCTCAGCAGAACGTCCTCCACTCTTAATTGGATCCCTTCCACTTTGGTGAGGAAGACAGAGCACTTTAGATGATATGTGGCTGATTAGTTGTCTCAGAGGAGTTTGAATGAACCATCTTTCCCATCACCTTGCTCTGCATAAGCACAGACATCTCAGCAAGAGCAACATTTGCTTCTCTGCATCCTCCACGGATTGTTCACTTTAAAGGATTACCCTGGTTTCACTCCTTTATTTATCTTTTTTAAATTCTTATAGACCTAGTAAAATGCATGTGTTGAATTAAGGTTTTGCATTTGCTGCCATTTGAATCATAGACACAACCCTCCATGCGAGTGAAAATCACAGCTCTGGCCTTATGGGCTACTCCCGAAACTCCTTGTGAATGAGAAATCACAGCACATCATAAATCCTATCCAATATTGAAACTCATGCAGAGATAACAAGGCGAGAATGAGTCCTGTTTGTTCTCAGTTATGCTATCACATTTATGGCTGCTTACCCCTTGAAAAACAAGCAAAATACTTTGTATTTCAACCAGGAAAAGAAGGCATAATTTAAGAGACAGGAATACCACAGCTACCTCTTTAGATTTTCATGGGGTTTTGAGTAATGTTACTTATGAGTCCCTGTAATTTTATTTAGCATCAGACAAGACATGAGGTGAAGTAGCTGGTAGCAAAACTTCAAATGGCTGTCAAAGCAAATTATTCCCTAAATGCAAATGTAGGGATAATTGGAGATGACATTATGGGAAATGAAGAGGAGAAGGATGCACTGAGAGTTAACTTTGGACACTTAATGTTCTAAATTTGAACATTTAGAGTCCTTTGGACACTTAGTGTTTTGAAGTTCTTTTGTCAAAGTTATTTCTGTTTCCTTGTTGGTACTATGAGAGAATTCCAATAAATACTAATGGAAAAGTATCACTTGGTCCAAAAGAAATTTGAATACCAAATCATCAGAATTCCACTGACAAAGCATGGAATGATCCTAAATGTTTTTCCAATACAATCAGGTGCAGTGTGCCATATGATAAGAGGAAAAGTGATGTTATCCTAATTATAAACAATGTTATCCTAATGATAAACAAGTCTAATAAGTTTGTTAGAATAAACTAAAGTAGCTTTTCCTTCTGCTCACTGTCATGCTTATGGATAAAGCCATCCTCAGTTATCCTCTGCCTGGTCACCACCCACAGCTTTAGAGAAGCTGTACATGTTTTATTTCACATGCTTCTCTTTTCTACAATTGAACATACAGGGGGGAAAAAGAAACTACCCACATTAAATCGTTGTCTTTCAGAGGGAATTAATTCACAGGAGTATTGTTATGCATCTTCTGTCCCATAACTGAAGTTTTCCAAGTACAGCCTGTCCCTACCAAAGAGGGAGGTCAGGAAAATACCATGGAATTTATGTGGTTCACTCAGTATGCTGTGGCTCTGGTGATAGGGAAGTAGATATTCAATAATAACAATTCCTTCTGTCTTCCCCCCTAGAAACTGTGACTATATGATCATAAATTGCTGCTAGACAAAGTGCTAGGAGATGGCTCAAGTGTATGTGGGTGTTTCATGAATTCTGCAGCACCAAATAAAAGTAATTGTGTTCTTTCAGAGCAGCTTTTGTGAAGCTTGTAACATCATATTTCCCGTTTTACAGACAGAGAAAATGGCTTACAGGCAGTGAATCATTTATGAAAGATCAAATACTGTATAAAAAAGTTAAACCAGGAGCAGAACCCAGAATGTTTCATTGCCGTATCAGGTTTTGACCACCGGAATATGTATTTGGTATCTGTATATTTGAGTAGGAAGATTATCAAGACCACAGAAGAAGCCAAAAGCTCACAAACTGGGTCAGGCATCCAACTCTCTTCTTCAAAAATGTGACTCTGCAGTCTTCCAAAGTTAGAAGAGCCCCAGGTTGCATATGATGCTGGATCTGAAGCTCTTTATCATGGCGCTGCATGAAATTGAGATAATCACCCACACTGCAGTGCTGAGTAAATAGCTTATTGTTGAACTTCTTTCTACATGCTTAATTCCAGCAGAGAAAGCATTTTTCATTAGACAAGGCCAGAAGGACCATTTCTTAACAGCAAGGATGTGTCCTGGGTGGACCATTACTCAATTAAAGGATAGATGTTCACTTGCTCCATTCTCTCTGCTTTCTCCTGCCATTAATTGTTGACTTTTTTGCCAAAGACAGATTAAATTTTATGTGTCTGAGGACTGATAGATGGTGACTGCCAAAAAAAGCAGTTTCAGAAAAGCTTGCACAGTATCCTGCCTCGTGAATAATTATTGGCCCCATAACAGTAGGCTCACATATAGCAGCCTAAACTTCTCTTTGCTCTACTCTGCCTGTGACTTTAACAAAGATTTACTGAAGGACTGTTTTATTTGTCTGCATGCATGTCTTTAATTTATTGTTTAAGTAGAGAAATAGAGAATAGGTCTGAACAACCCATTTTTTAGCAATTACAAGTGGAAGGAAAGGGTAGCTCAGTCTACAAGGAATCATTTCCCTTGTACTAAACAAACAAACAAAATACCCTTATTTAATTAACATTCAGTAATATTGTACAAACTGAGAATCAGAATAATCAGCGATTCAGGTTGATTTTCTTCAATATTGTATGTATTATTCAATATTATATTATTATTATTATACACAATAGAATAGCAACTGATACACAAGAAAATCCTTAACAAGGGTCTTTTCTCAGAGAAATAAAGATATTTCTATATATACATAGATATTTACACACAAAAACACAGACATACAAATATATATATATAAAACACAATACAACGCAGCCAGGAGTAATTCAGGCAGAGATCAGATGAGAAGTTAGCAGCTAAGCAGGACCACAGAGATGAGATGAGATCTCAGCAGCTAAGCAGGACCTGCTCCCACAAATAATTGGACTGGGCACAAAACTAAAGTTGTGTAGCCTTGGGCAAGGCAAGATTGCAGCTTTCAGGGAATCCACCACTGGAAACCCATTGCTGTGTTGATTTGCACAGCAGATGCTTGTCAGAAGCATTAAGGTGGGACAAAGCCATTCCATAGTTCTATTGCTGTGTGTTACAGGAAAGAAGGCACTGACACACTGAAACTGCAATTTCATTCCCACCAGTGGCCTTGTGTGGTTGATGGAGGGGCTGTTGGATGGCAGCAGGAGCCAAGCAGGGATCCCCCCTTTCTGGGAGCCCCCACAGATGGGGTGCTGAGCAGAAACATGCCCATTGCCACATTCTGAGTCACTGCCCAGGCTGGGATGGGAGCCTGGGGCTGAGTTCACTCTAAAAGTCTGCATGAGACCTTTGGCTAATTCCACAGTGCAGTGTTCAGTTCAGTTCAGGATTGTTCAAAGAACTGATTTCAGTTCAAATACCACAGAGAAGGGCAGGGGTGGCACAGAAAGAAATTACTGTTTTTCATATTTTCTATGCGTGCTCATGAATTATTTTAATTAAATCCAGATAAACTCCCAAACACAAGTGTTTTGCTTCAAAACCTTTCATTTCAGAAGTGGTGACATGAATCCGTTTGATTCCCTCATCTCCTCCCCTTCCCCTGTTACCAAGCTGAAACAATTAGATTAATTCCCCATGAATTTGTGATTAGTTTTGCTAATTCTGAAGCTGCATTACTTTTTTTTTTTTTTTTTTTTTTACAGAAAGCTTTTCATCTGTTCACCAATTTCTGCTGCAGAGCTGTGGGATGGTAAAGCACACCCCATAGGTGCACAATTTATTATGCAATGCTGGATCAGCAAGACAAGAAAAAACATAATAGACCAATATATTGGCCTGGATATGTATGAATCGACAAAGCAGTACCTGCCCATTGAAACAGTGCAAATATTTAAATATTCTCCTGCAGCCACAACTTGGCCATGGCTGATCTGGAAGACTTAGGGCATCATGTTAAACTTATCAGAGGTGGCTTCAAGGTAATAAGTTTCCAGAGGTTTCATGTTGTCTACATGTCATAACAACGTGAAATGTTTCTTTGTGAAGAAGTTATTGGTATTCTTGACTTAACAGAATTCTGTGTCTTTTTATTTGACCTTAAGTTGATGCCAAACTCTAAAAAATCCTCATTTACACTAAAGTCAACATGGTTACCATGTCAGAACATACAGCCTGTGACACAATCATCCCTCCCTTAGACCACCACATCCAGTGGCCTCATAAAATGTTTTCTTGATCTCCATTCTTCCAACCTCAAAAAAAAATATGCAATTAAAAGATAAAGCCTCCAGACTACAAAAATTGAGGCATACAAAAAGTATCACTCATAACTTCTCATTTCCCAGCAAAAAAAAATTGACATCTGTAGCAATATCATCAGTTAAAACAGTACAGATAGAAATTCCTATCCACAAATATTAGGATGTGATAAAGGAGGGAAGGGATGACCCACACCTTGGAGCCCACTGGTAGAGACATCTTTCCTCTCCTCAGAGTTATCCTGACCTGTAGGAGACTGGGGAGCAACTGGGCAAAGGGAGAGCAGGGAAGTGAGCTGTTAATGCTGCAGTGTGGGCAGTTCAAATTCACCTTTTAATTAACAATAGACAACAACCTTCAGTGGCTGAGAATTATAATAATAGCTAAAAAAATCCTTCTGATCGTGGCAAGAAGGGCGAGTCGTTCAGTTCCACTACGAGTGTGGAATTCTGGACTTGTACTGCAAAAACAAAGAACTGGTTTCCACTGCCAGGCACTCTGGGCAATCCATTTTCATGTCAGTGCAATGACACCCCAAGTCCTAGTTGGTTTCTCTGTGTTCCTGCTGTCTCAGAGATTTCAGCTCTAGAGATCAGGAAACTGAAAGAGAGAAAGGAATTATGTGTCCAAGGTTACAGGGTAGGCTGTGGCAGGAAGAGGAAGAGAAACTGTGGATGTCAGGGCACACCACCTTTCTAATTAACAGACCAAAATATCTTTTCATTCTCCATCTCCTTCTAATGTGTCTAGGCAATTATAGAGCCAATTCAGTTTCTCTGTTTTCTTTTTCTGAATTTCAAAGGAAAGACAACTTTGCTTAGATGTCATTGTTAGTTAAAGAAAATACTTTGAATTCCTTTTATTCAAAAGGTAAGGAGGAATCAAAACAATTCCATTTAATTTCTGCTGTAATTTTGCTTGCTTACTGCAGAAAAGCAGTTTATCAAGTTGATGTGGAAGGAATTTATAAACCTAATTGCTGTCCTTGAAATAAAAAAATAATATATCACCTAGAAATTAAACAGAAAGAGTAGATCTGAATTCTTAAAATTGTGCAGAAGCTTGGTATATAATGGAAAATAATTAATTGCTTCTAGATTCCAGGAATGGTGTTCCCACTTTTCCATGGAAATAAGAGTATGTCACCCAAGTGTAATGAAAGGTAGCTGGTTTTTTTAATGACTAACAGGAACAGAAGCAGAACTCAGATTTTTTCAATCTCACAGGAATACTTCAGTGAGACACTGAAGTGCTCTGCCCTAACAAAGCTAATACTGCCCCAGAAATTATATAAGTGCAATTATACAATACAGCTCTCATTTCATTACATTAATACAAGATCAATACATCAGCACAAAAGAACGTGCCATCTGAAGCGGGCGGCCTCAAATCAGCACAGTAGGAAAGGAAACACGAATTGCTCAATGTATTTATGGCACCTGAATCATGTTTAACACTCTCTGGTAGGGGACGATCGACTGAACAGGGACTTACAAAATCCACTGGCTGCTCAGAACCCTCATTAGCTGCAAACTGAAGTGCAGGGGGATGGAAATCAATAGCACCTCAGCCCCAGGAGGAAGGCAGAGAACCTTCATCTGCAAATCCTCGTTCATGGCAATTGAGATTTCTCGTGCAGCAGGTCCCTATTCAAGGAAAGGGGAGTGACATCACAGTAAAGATTTATAGGGTGAGATCCACAGTGAAGTTTTCGCTCTGGTTTTAGCCAGAATGAAGAGTATTGAGTCTCGAGTAATGATTAAAGCAAACTGAGCAGGTTATATCATATGGACAGTTCATTTCCCCCTTATTAAACGGAAAGAATGAGATGTAAAAAGGACCAGAAGATTTAAGGGACAAAACTGGTCAATCAGTTGATATGGACTTGCCTGGGCAGGTCTAAATGAGAAACATTAGCAGGAAAAGATGAGCACATTTCCATGGAAGCATCTTGCTCTGCTCGTACATACAAATGGGATTTCTAAAGACTGACAACTGTGAAATTGTCAAGGATAAAAACCCCTAAATATTTCAGAAAAGTGCTCCACGCTGCTGCAAGGGGAATCCAGTGTATGCCTGATCTCTGTGCTTGGACTGTTAGCAGGGACAAATACCTATAATGAAAGAAATTATTTATTCTTGACCTTGGGGTAGGTGGGGAGGGGAACTGTAGTGATCAGGTTTCACTTTAAGGAATGTATCTGTCGGAGGGGTATTTATGAAGATTTCATCACAATATTTTGGGATATGATAACTCTAAAATAAAAACAAGTTCCTTTTGAGAATGAGAGCAAAATTTCTCTTTTTTTGGTTAATGCTTAGCAAAAACTAAAAGAAAAAAGGGGAATTCTTCCTTTCTAATTCTCAAAGTTGGTATTTGATACATGAATCTGACTCTTTTGTTTCATTTAGGAGCAAAGAAATCACCTTTATCTTTTATACAAGTCAAAACTTCTTTGTTAGTCAACTCAGAAACATGTACCCAAAAATCAAACTGATCTGGGTTTACAGGATGATTAATTTTGATCTTTCAGAATAATAAAATATTTCAGAAAAGGATAATCTCATGTCATTTTTTTTTCCCCTCCATCTATTGCAGAAGTTTATAATGAATGGGAGGAATTGTCAAAGCAATGCAGTGAATTTTGTGTTGCCACCTCCTTCACTTTCCATCCTCAAGAATCTGCTATAGACTAGAAAAGAAGACTCATGATAGAAATTAATGCCATCCTTGATGGTGCTGCTTTGAAGCACAGAGAGTTTATCACTAGATTTTGCATTAAATTCTGAGCCTTTGTATGGAAATCTGCAGAAGAGCCAACATTTCTTTTGACTTATCACTGACCCACAGTGAGTAAGAATTAGAATTGCAGAATCAGAGGTAAAATGACTTAACATCTGCTTGAAATGCCTTGTGCTTCAGACACCAATGTTTGCCCTGTATCATATTTTTGCTCTGGATTAGGGGATTTACTGGTAGTATCACTCACTATTTCTTCTTGTGTATTTTAAATAGCAGACCATTGAGCAAAGAGTCCTCATTGAAAAATTAGACCATGGTATTACAAAGCTTAATTCTCCTGTCATGATGCATAATTAAAAGATGATCCTTCAATAGTAACCTCAATTTTATTTTAAACAAATTTTTTTATTAACTACCTTTGATTTCCAAACTGGGTTGATTTTAATCATTATGCTGGCTTAATATTAATGAAGTGATTGCTTCTAGTTTATTTTACTTCTTATAGGCCATTTTTGAAGGGAAAGGCAGATATGTCCTTAGAAGTTCTAATATATCTGACACCTCAATTCAAAATCAATCTGTTTTTAGTTCTATATTTTTTATTTCACTTAGAATACTCCCAAGGTTATATTTTCAATATTTAGGGTAGATGCTATCTTTCTCCTTACACTAAGAAGTTCTCACTTTGGGGGCACCCTAAACTCAAATGTACCAAAAGTCATAATGTGTTATAAGAAGTGAGAAAACAAGACAGTTCATGACATTCAGACCACAGATAAAAATCTGTTATTCTGTTTGCAAATGGAATGCAACCCTGGATGCTTATGGAGTGAGAATAAGAATTTGGGTACCCATGGCATGAATATTCAGTATTATAACACCTAAATTCCAGTCCATGTAAAAGAATCAATGATAGTCACCTCTCTTTACAATGAAAGTAAACGAAGAACCACCAGAAAACCTTTCTAAGATACCATCATGGCTATGCTTCGCGAACGAAGATTTACAAGGGCTCTACCCACGCTTGCTACAAGCACGTTGGTGGCTAAATAGGCCAATGCAA
>JAWWEW010000131.1:69558910-69593686 GCA_035583185.1 Anabacerthia variegaticeps
TCCCTTCCCTTCCCTTCCCTTCCCTTCCCTTCCCTTCCCTTCCCTTCCCTTCCCTTCCCTTCCCTTCCCTTCCCTCCATTGTTTCTTTCTTTTTATAGCTTCTGTGTTCACAGACCTGACAGCATCAGCTCCTGGTGCTGCTTTGAAATCAAAGCTCCACTGATTTTTATTGGTTCTCTTCTAGTATTGATATCTTTTACCTACTGTGTCAGGCAAATCACTGCCACTGGAATCAAACAGATAAAAACCTAAATCCCTCAAACACAGAGAAATTAAAAAGAGAAATGGCCTGTACCATTGCAGTACGAGTGAAATGAGAATCAGGTGTCCAGGTTTAAATTTGGAGCACTTGCAATCAATAAAGGTGCTTCAGATTTGTGCCCGCACGAGAGCAGCATTGCTTTATCAGATGCTCTGAGCACAGGCTTAAAGAATTGCCATATTCATAGGTCTTGATGTGGTTTCACTGGATGAGCCTCCACATAATACTGAACAGAAGCAATTAAAAGTGGCAATGGCAGGTTATAACTGCAAAACACCTCTGGAAGTTCTTGTCTTTTCAGGATATCTCAGTAATGTTCCCATTGGGCTATCCATTTAGATATCCTTTATGGATTAAAGGTATAAACGATCCCATTTCACTCCCACAGGTTTGAGAGCTGAATAGCTGACTGTCATATTCCTTTGAATGTCTCAGCCTTAATGTGCAAGTATAGGAAGAGAGAAAAAAAATTTCCTTCTAGCTATAACAGAGATCCAGTTGGCAGCTCACCATTCAGCATCTCTCAGCAACAGAGATGGGACAAGATAGGATTTCACCAAATTTATTATAATGGCAGAATTATTGGAATAAGTCTACCAGAACACCTGAAGGGACTGATGGGGTATAAATACCATTTCTATTAAGAAGCAGATATGAGTCAAGCTCACCTACCAGCCAAAAAGCTCTCACATCTGCCTGGGATTTAGCTAGGCTTGGTTATCTCCTATTTTATTTTACTCACAGTCAGTATTATTTCTCCTTGCATGACATACAGGCTTTATTTTCCTTTTTTTTTCTTTTCATAGTATGTAGGTTATTTTTTATGGGTTGTAAGGAATAATGCCATCATCTCTCTGTGGGAAAAAAAGTATAATTTATACAATTTGACTGATCATTACTTCAATATGGTTCCTCTAGACTGCTGCAAGAGGCTGCCAAATCGCTGTTCCTTCATCAGCCCCATTTTGCATGAAGAGTAACACAAGAAAAGAATTCAGTGGGGCTTCTCTTTAGCTGTACAATGTTCTTTCTTACACACTATTAGTTAATTAATTTAATAAAATCCCACGAAGCACAGCAGAGTAGAATGGGGGAGAACTAATTTTGAAAAGAAGTTCCTTTTTGAGACTGTTTCAATGCTAAGGGAATCTAAAGATCCAATGCACAAAAGCTGTTTAAAATGTTGTCTGGAGAGTTAACCCCAAGGTCTCAAGAACTCATTGATGACTGAACATTTCTCCTGAGTACCAAAACAAAACAAAATCAAAAACAAAACAGAAAAGGAGCTCTGTTGCAGTCTGTTGTTGAAAAATCATTGGATGAAAATTGAGAAGACTGCTTGAGAGAATTCTTAAATCTTCTCTATGTTTCTGCACTCCAGGAGACTCAAATCCTGCAGAAAATAAATGAGTTCTGTATTCCCAAATATATCACTGCATCCAAAATATATCAGAATATATTCTGGCAAATTGTGGCCATTTTCCAAGGTATCTCAGATCATGCCAGCATTGTTTCTATCCCAGCAGTCTGTCTGCTGTACTCATGATTTCACAAGATCTAGGTAGTTTGATATGGGACTAGAACCCACAAGAAACAATTTCTTTAAAGACATCTCCCGATTAAGAACTTAATTTGAGATCTTTCTGTTATGAAGTTATTAATCCACCTAATGTTCTTTGTTTGTTCTATGTATGAAAAGTTTCTTTTATTCAAATGTCAGACAATCATATGTCAAATGCTTTGAGAAAATCAAAGTTCTTCTATCACAAACAGATCTTTTTGGCTAGACCTGAAATTCTGTCAAATAAAATATGGTCTTGTTTTACCCAAACTTCTTTGAAGCTCTGCTCACATTAATCTCATAGGGTTTTTTTCCTTCTAATCCTTTGCTAATGGTGTTTCCTTCAATATCTTACCAGTTATGTTACTCTGTCTAGAGTAAATCAACACACTGATGCAATATATTTCCTCATTTAATTTGTCTAATCCTTTTTCAACATTGAAATTAGTAATATTACAAACTCTGAAATCCAGACCTGGTTACTAGCAAACATTTATGATTCAGAAGGTCCCTTGTCTAACTCCTTTAATTCTTATGATATCTTACTTTAGTTTGTTAATTTATTAGGATTTTCAAGTTTTCTTTCCATCTTCTAGAGGAGGAAAGCTCCACCATCTTTTACAGCTGGGATAAGCCCCCTGTTCTCACAAGGGACAAGGGACCTGCAGCCTCTTTTTCATTCTCACACTGTTTGGGGTGGTATCAGTAGGTGCCTGTCATTAATGACCATCTATCCACTCTACCCACATAAGCAGTGACATCTGCTTTCCCACTTCCACTCTCAAGCTTTGCCTGGACAAAGCAACAACCTGTCTTTGCCCTTGCCACCACCACTGGCAATTCCTTTGCACCTCACATGAGCTGCTGCCTCACCTTCTACATCATCAGCTGTCCCTTCTCCCTTTTCTTCACACAAGTCCTCCCCTTTCTATGATCCCCAGACATGAGGAAGGGCAAATCTGGTTTTAAGATGTTCTGTATCACAGTTTTTTTTATGTTAATGCCTGTTGTAGATCCCCACCTCCTTTGGTTTCATTTCAAGCATTCCCACATTTTGTTGTCGGCCACAAATTCTTTGCACAAAACAAACCTGCCCAGGCAATAATTATGGGTTAGTTGCAGGGGGTTTGTACTTTAAATTAGTGATTAAATTTTTACTGAGAATATAAAATTTTCCCTTGCTACAGACTTTGCTGTATTTCTGATGTTTTGAGAACTAAGTGGGTTTTGTTGCTATGTCAAATTAATATTCCTCAGCTAAAATTGCTCAGTGTAACACAGTTTTTGTGGTAGTTTAGGTCATTCTTTAGAAAGATTAGGCAGTCTATAATAAAGTCCTGCACAGCAATTTTATTACATACAACTTTGATGAATTAGTATTTAGAGCCCTGCAACTCTCAGTGGTCTGCAATTATGAGAAGGTAATATTGACCCCAGCATTTCTCCTTGCATTTTGATGCTTAAGAACCACCAGGTCCCTCAGATTTCCTTTCTGAGTATTGTGTTGGCACCAATGCATGCAGGCTTGTTCTTAACAGGCAATTTGGGCGTTGACTTTTTCACACATAAAGGATTTCCAGCTCAGATTTTCAGCCTGAGGACTCAGACATGACTGGTGTATTTTAGCCTTCCCCCTGCTGATTGTTTAAAGGTCTTGTCGCTATGAAAAGATTTAAATGAAGGCCACCACATTCATGCAACCTACTCTCCTATAATTGACCTAATATTCCTTGGTCAAAACTATCAGTCTGGTGCCATTAAAACATTCCATTTTTGGGATCTCCTGGCTCTTTTACTCCCCATACGGCAGGAGAGTAGGTTTTCTGGGAAATTCATGGATAGCCTGGATATTTTTAACTTCCATCTTTCTACCCAGAGCAGTCAAGCTCTCCAGACTGTGAGGAACAGTGCCAGATGCTGTGTCACTGAATCCAAGACAGATGGAGCCAAAGGTAGCCCCAGTTTTCAGTCCGACAATCCTGCCAATGCCTGAGTCGTGGTGTTTGCCTTCACTCCCAAAAGGGAACAAACTGACTTGATATCCTCCCAGCTTTATACCAATAACTGCTTCAAGCCTTCTCTCCTTTGTGGCCGGTTCGGGATGCTCTCTTAGTCATATCTGTGCTTCATTCTGCTTTGAGCTGGGTTCTTTTGCCCACGCCAGCCTTGAAAGGCCTCTGTGCCAAGAGTGCTCTCTGCATTCCTTCAGTAGCACAACTGTGCCTTCAGAGGGGGAAACAGGCTGTGACTCACTTCAGCATCTGCTGACACCATACGGAGATGGGCATGGAGGGGTGGGTGGGTGGATGGGCGGACAGAGCCAAACAGAGGAGTCTTTCAGTTCCAGCGACAACTTCTGAACATGCCACCTCCCAGCTGAGCTGAGGACCTGACCCATCAGTATGTTACATTCACACTGAAGTTTCAGGACAGAAGAAGAAGATCGTGGGGCTTCTGGCAGTCATGATTCTATTGCTTCTAACCTCTTCCTGGAACTGCTCAGTGGGAAGTTAAATGAAATCACATTCCTTGTTCTCAGACTTTCCCTTCCCTACCTCTCTCATTAGTGTGAACCACCATGCAGGACAAAAAGATAGGGGAACCTGATGCAAGGCAAATAAGTTTTTCCTATTACTAAATTATCTAATCATTTAAAGGCTTTATGAAGAAGGTGGTGGATAATAGTCACTTGAAGGATAATGGGTGGGACTTCCTCCAAGCACAAGAGGAACCCACCTAAGCTCTAACCAACACAGAGCATCAGTTTCAGAGCATTACTGAAAGCCAAACAAAGCCACTTCCAGTTTAACAGACTGAAATCAGGACTGGACATCTGTAAGATTGGACATTGGCAACAATACAAAATTATGTAGAGCTGTAGCAGTTATTCTTAGTAAGTTCTGAGAGGTATTTTAAGACCTATCATTTAGTTTTAATGTAACTTTGAATATTAGAGATTAGCAGAAGACATAATGTATAGGACAGATTATTACAGTTCTCCCTAATGTGAAATTCTTGCACCTTTTTCTGGGATATCCAGTGCTGTGTTCTGTAGGACACTGGATTCTGTACTGAACGTCTAAGGGTTCAGCATATATTTCCTTACTAACTTAATAACAAATCACCCCAGCTGTGTAAGAAACAGCACTGACAGGCTTTAAAAGGGAATTTCGCTATGGCAGGAGAGGGAATTCCTTTATAAGAAAATTTCTCTGTAGTCTCTTCCTAGAAGATGCTGCCTTTTAGTAGGGGTCAAATCAGTTTTGGTTTGGTTTTATTTTTTCCCAGAAAACCACAGTATAACTGAAAAAGCTGACAGTTGTAGAAGTGGAAGGCAATAGGAAAGGATAGATGATGAGAAAATTCCTCTAGGATTAATAAATTTAGCTTGTATAGACATCCCTGGGACTTTAACAGCAAGGGTTGTACAAGATTCAGCTAAGAACCTTTGCACTGAAAAGTTCCCCCGACCCAGCCATCCCTGCAAGTGGAATAATTACTAATTTACTAATAATTGGAGAGAGAAGTTAGAGGAGTAACTTCCCCAAAACTGCATGTGAAATTTATTCCACCCTGCTTCTTGAGGGCCTTTCTTTATTCAGCCATGCCACCATTTTTCTTGCTTCTTCATAGGATCCTATGAGAATGGAATAGTCACTCACATTCACAGAACCACAGAATCACAGCATGGTTTGGAAGGGACCTTAAAAACCCTCCAGTTCCACCTTTTGGCATGGGCAGGGGCACCTTCCCTAGCCCAGGTTGCTCCAAGTCCCTTCCAACCTGGCCTTGAAGACCTTGAACAACTCCAGTTCCACCTCCACTTTAAACAAGTACAGCCTGTTAACAAATCCTCTAATAAAACCCAGTAGCCCAAATTACAAGCAACGATCACATTTTCCACATCCTAATTCTTTGTGCTGTCTTGGGGTTTGTTCTTTCCTCCAAAAATTAGGAGGTAACTGGATGATTGACACAACCAGTGGTAGCATGAAAGCCTCACACCTATGTTCAAAGATTCAGCATTTCCAACTTGGCTAAACTGTACAGAACGGTGAAAACCATGGATAAACAAGCTCCATTTTCCAATTAGGTTTTTAATTAGTCAGAAAGTTGCCTCTTTTCTTAGTAAATTTGGACAAGCTTTTGAAAATGAACAAAATTGGATATTAATTCTAACAAAAAAAAAAAAGAGAAATTGTTTTCAATTACGTATAGATTTGTCTTGTACATTCTTTGCATCTGCTGAAATGTTAAATTTTTAATATAAAATAACTGCTTGGTCAGAGCTGGGCTTCATTTCCCTTGAGTATAGGCTGCAGGAAACCATTCATGTGTTCTGTTTGAAGCTTTTTACATCATTTGCAGACTTTTTCCTTTTAAGAAACCCGTAACATCCACAGCAAGTGCAAGGAACAGAGTTGGGTAGAAAACATTTCAAAACTTCTGCATTTTGAGCAGCAAAGAAAAATGTCTTTAACGGCTGATACACTGGGCTCATAATTCAAACTGTCCCTCATTACAGACCTAAATTTATCTTCCATCCCACACAGATTTCTACTCTATCACTTTTTTCTACTCCAAATTATTCACATCATGTAGGCTTATGAAATGCAAGGGAGCAAAAGTGTTATTTATGCCAAAGAAACCAATCCTACTTCTTATTTCAGCTTTCTGACTGTGGGTTTATTGTGTCCTCCCTCTTGGGGCTAAGTCCCATATGGTATCTCACATTTGCACCCAAGCACATTGAGAATATGGTGTCTCTGCCTCTGAGAGCTTGAATTAATCTACCAGGACTCAGTCACAAAGTACTAGAAAGAGCTGGAGGCTTTATTGACTTCAAGCTCTCTGGATGCATTTTCGCCACGTGAATTATTTAAAGTGCTTCACGAGCTTCCCTGGGGTCTTATGAAAAGAAACTCACAATCACCTTCAAATATGCTGTGGCCAGCCCTCTTCAAAAACCTGCTTCCTCTAAACACCCTGAGTTCTGGCAGCTTCTTCCCACTTCTGTGAGGGAAGCGGAGTCCAATGGTCAAACTTTTGAGAGCACTATATCCTAAATGGTTGGCAATTTTTTTCCCAGGACAATAGTTAAAGAATCCTGACAGTTTTAATTGTTCTGATGGCCTGTCTTACTTCTATATACAAGATTTATCCTCATAGGGAATATGACAAGCAATGATATTTCGGAATTGCACATACATGACTTTATGCATTCATACAAGTTCAAGAATATTTGGTTTTAGTTAATTTGCATTACATCTATTTAATGAAGTCACTATCACTCGGAACTTATTTTGGAACAATAATAAGATTTTCATTTCAGAGTCTTTTTCAATAACAGACTCTCCCTGCAAACCAACTCAAAATTATATGGGGCACAGGAATTCATTAAGGAAGAGAATCAAGTCTGACGATTACTCCAAACAATGCTGCTGGGAAACTCGGTTCCCAAAAGCTTTCAGCTGATGAATCCAAGAGTTCAGGCTGAATATTATCTGTAGGAAACACAGCAATAAAAAAGCTAAATCACCAGCAATACGAACATGAATTATGACTCTAATTCTTTTTTCCATCAGACAGCAATGGAAGTATATTTATTGGGGTTTTTTTCTGTTCCTGCAAACTGAAGCAACACTTTCTTTGTTGTTGTTTATAGTTAGTAAGGGGATCACGTTGTAACACACCGGCCAATTCAGGACACAGTGAAGAAGCATCATTACCCTGGGTTAGCATCTTTGTTCCTTCCTTTCTCCTCTCCATCACCTCTGATGTTACCAGCCCCCATTCAGGCCCAGGGAGAGCTTTTTCACCTGCCCACATATGCTGGTTAGACTCTGGAAAAATAATTTTATTGACTATGCCTGCCCTCTCTTTTTCCATTTCCCCTTCTCATTTTCAATTTCTGGCTCAGGCAGAGTCGGTTTAACGAGTTCATCCAAGTCTTACCAGGGAAAAGCTGTCTTGGCTCATATTTGTTATGCCCCACTTGCAGTGACAGTCTTAATAAATAATAAGTATTGATAATGGGGACACCACCATTACCCCAGCACTTCTCTTGAGCTGACAACTGTGACACAAGCCCCGTAACAACATAAGAAACCACTTTATTCTCCAAGCAAGCTTGACATTAAGTTCTCTACTAATAAATAATTATCTAAATTATTTGTAAAATTGTCAGGCAGCAACCTGCATTTTCTTTTGCACCTCCCATTTACGTGATGAAATTTCCATTTGCAGCACAATATAATATTTAAATTGAAATGTCTTGGATGCTTGTAAGATGCTCCTGTTATCCTGAAGAGAGATCCCTACCTGCTGCAATTTAAGACTTCTTTCTTCTTTGAAGTTAATGCTGGATAACACCAGGTGAGGATCCAGCCTGCAGTTTCAGTAGGGCTCAAACCCAACAAAATGAGAAACCTAATTATTGTGTCAGAATCAATAGATTTTTTTCTTCCCTTCTGAGAATTCATGGTACAGAAAAGTACAGTTACCTCAAGCAACTGTAGGATAAAGGTAATTTAAGCTCATAGGGAAGGTGGATTTTTGAGATTCTGAGATTGCATTCGGTTCTATTCTCAGGCTAAAGTTAAATTGCAAAGGCAGAATCAGAAATTCCAAAAGGAAGATCTTGTTTCTTCCTAAATTGAGACAATCTGGTGTCTCCAGATAATGAATGAAATTAAATCTTTCATGAGGAATAAGTTTCCTACTATATATTTACAGTAATTTTCTCACTCTTCTCTTTAATTCAGGTTCTGACTCAGGAAAAAAGATAAGCCTGATTCTTACCTCAATGTTGGAATTTTTGTTACAACTGAAGACAAAGAACCCCCATTATTTGCCAGATCAATATTTACTTCAAACAAATAACTTATAGATTATCAGAATATTTCTAATAATATACTGATTCCCAAAGCAGCATTTTCAGGCTTCTAAAAATCCTTTATAACTATGAAGAAAAATCCATATCTCCTTTATGCATTACAATCAATCAATAGGTAGAAGATTTTTAAGTCTGACAATATTGCAGTTTCTTGGACCTCTAAGATTGTCAAACCCTGACCAAACAGGTATTAGGACAAAACAAACCAATGCAAAGACATTTCCAGTTCTAAAATTTTTCTTCCTATTGAACCCAACATGTGTCTGCAGGAATATATGGATTATATTTCTGATAATATATCTGTAACTAGGAAAACTGGCAGGGAAAATCTCTGATTGAAAGTGAAAAAATAAATAAAATTAGAAATAAATCCTCTGGGAGGAGTATCTCAAAGATCATAAAAGTGACAATACCAAAGCCTTCATGGGGACTCATCAGCCAAAGAAAAAAAATAAATATTTCCTACCCATGTCCTCAATAGCTGCCTCTTTTCCTCAAAAAATCCATCCTCAGACAGACACAAATCAGCACATCAATATTTCCAACGGGACATCTTGAAGAACAAGATTATTATTATCCATTTCTACTTTTCCCTTGGATCTCCTTCCTAAGTAGAACCCCAGAAATCTTTTACAAACCTTTTGTTTCCCACAAATAACCCCTTGCACACAGAGGGGCATTGTCTATCAATAAATGATTTGGACCTAAGTTAGAAAGCAACTTTGCTGCTCAGTGGCAGTAAGGAAATTGTGTTTCAGACTTACAAGAAAGGAAAAGCAACACTGGCTCTCAACTTATATATCAAAAAACCCTAAATGTAATTTTCCTTTGCTGCTGCATTCTCCCCATTTCATGCCTAAACAAGACACAGGAACAATCTGACCCCTTCTATCATGTTCTGACAGCAGATACAGCAAACTCTGCAGCTGCTTTGGTTTGTGTTTGTTTGAATTGAGGAACAATAAATCCAGATATTTCAATAAATCAGCATATTAGTTCACTTTCTAAGTAAAGAGTAAATCAGTTAATAAATTAAATTAATTCAAGCTTTCTTCATCATTGCACCTTAATGAAATCAAGCAAATAAAAATCCTTTCAGGTTACAAAAGTTTAATTTAATAAATAGTGCATTCTGCTATAACTTGTTCTAGAGATTCTTGGGTTCATTTAGACATTGAGCTTTTATCCAGCAGTGCTAGTGGAGGTGCCTCATTTCACTCCCTTTTATGGCATATAAAATCACAGCATCATAGAATCACAGCATTGTTTGGGCTGGAAAAGATCCCAAAGATCATTGAGCCCACCCATCAACCCCACATTGCCAAGTTCACCACTAATCCGTGTCTCTCACCATCATATCTGCACGGTTTTTGAACACTTCCACGGACAATATATAATTTACCTGTTTAACTCTCAAATAAAACTTATTCTTTGCAAACTCTCTGTCTTTGTTTAGCTCTTTAATGAGCTTTCTCTGGACCCACCCAGCTTATTACTGCTACAAGTGAGACAGTAAGACTGAATCTGAAGATAAATTATCATATCAGACTGGGAATGTGACTTTAAATTAGAAAGGCACAAAAAGAAGTGATCAGAAATTAAGAAACCATACTGACAAAGCTAAGGCCTGGATCTCTCAGTAAGAATTCACTACCAAATCACACTGAAAATACCTATTGAGCACCATATAATCTCATTAACTAGAAGAGAAAATTACGCTTAATTCTTATTCTCTGAAGGTATGAGTTATAATAAATCCTACTGATATACTCGTGCAAGGGCCCAGGAGCTGGGATCTCTTATAATCTACTTACCCTCTGAGAACCTCGTTTCCTCTCGAAATAATAATTAAAAAAAAAAAAAAAGCTTAAATGCATTGACCTGTAATACATTCAAAATGCTGGAATAAATCAAGTAGCAGAGTTAATAATTGACTCTTTACTAATGTGCTCCTGTGAAAGGGAAAAATTCAATACACTCCATGCTACCCTTAATTTGAAGCTCTGTCTAATAGACCATTCTTCATATTATTCTTCCTGCCCAGATAAACCTTTTTAAACATTTGCAAGAGGGACCAGAGGTGGAGTAAGAGTAGAGTTGAAGTTACAGCACAGTGGTCTGAAATCTATATAATTCATGACTTTATGGCATCTCTCCCACAGTAGACAAACAATATTGTGACAGAAACTAACCCTGGAACTTCATTGCAGCAAGTGTTATAACAAGGCATCACATTTTAAACAGGCAGGACATAAGAAGGGCCAAAGAAATCAAACCACACTCTGCCCGTTGAAGAGGATGAAGTATGGCATGCACAGACAGGAAAAAAAAATACAAAAATCACACTAGAAACTTGAGACAAAGCAGAAAGGAGGCAATATGTTCCAGTTGTTAATCAAGGAGCTGAACTAAATAAGCATCCTCCTTCCCTCATCACTTCAGTGGCTGATTTTCTGCACACCAAATGTAAAATGTGCATACACACAACCATTCCATTCCAGAGCTCCAAGAGGCACTGACAAAAGATAATCAAGCTTATCTGTGAAGGAAGGAATTTTCAGCAGAGATAATAAACAGCCAGAAATGCAATACTCTGCCATATTTATTTTATTATTTGTGGCAGGGTAAGTGGGACAGAACATTTTTTGGGGGGTAACTCCCCTTTTATTAGGCACACCATCAGGATTTTTCCCAAGATATTAAGAAAAGAAGGGATCATCTACATCAGTTGTGCAACTGAGTTAAATGTCAAAGCGTGTGGAGATTCAGTCCCTATGATATCCTTGTGAATGTAGCCCTGCAACAAGCCATTTGGGCTGCTAACTTTGACATGGAAAACATTTTTAACATGTAAATGTCAACAGAGGCTCCCATTGCTATATTTCTTTTAGCTGAATAGGAACACGGCATATGTAAAAATCAATATAGCTATACTCTGACATATTTATTTTTATATTCCAAGAAAAGCAAAGTGAGGAATTAATTCCCTGCTCCCCATGGGCAGGCAGGGGTTCAGCCATCTCTAGGAATACTGGGCTCCAGCTCATGCAATCCTGATAGCAGAGCTTGGTTTCTCAGTTTCTGGTAAAATAATACTTTATGGACATCAGTGCATTACTGCCACAATAATCATTTCATGCTATTAATATTTAAATAACAGAAGCATTTTACCTTCTAGTTGGACTTTAACCTCCTTAAAAGACAATGTTTTCACAGAATGATCAAATTGTATCACGAATTAAAGTAGATTTCTAACATTAACTAAACATAATTTCCTGAATAGATTTCCAGGCATGTACTGAGTAATTCTCTTCACAACAGCCACTTGCCACTCTAAATAAGCACACCTGAAGACATCAAATTCTTAGTAGATTCATAATCTATGGCAAAGGATCACAACATATTTTATACCAGCTGGGTAAAACTGCAACCCTTATTCACTTGGAGCTAATTAATTATGTCTTACCCTCGTTCATGCTGATATTGAGATCCATGCCTTTGGTTCAAATATCACAGGAAGACTTGTAAAATCAAAGTGTTTTCAATTTTAACCCTCCCTCTTCTGAATGAAAATGGACACTGTTTTGTGGACATACAGACAATGCTGGGAAGGTCTGAAGTGAGGGTTTCCTGGAGAAAGCATTGAAAAGGTTGGGAAAGCCCTCTGAGATCACCAAGTCCAACCATTCCCGCAGCACTGCCAAGGCCACCACTAAACCATGTCCCCAAGTGCCACTTCTACATGTCTTTTAAAACCCTCCAGGGATAGTGACTCCACCACAGCCCTGGGCAGCCTGACCACCCTTTCAGTGAAGAAACATCCAATTTAAACCCTGATAATCCAACTTCTCCTGGCACAACTTGAGTCCATTTTCTCTTTCAAGAGCACTGACAGACATCAGCACCAGGCATTGGGATGGACAAGGCAATCAGGTCTGTGAGTTTATGGGCTTCAGATTCATGACTACTGATGCCCTCTGTTAGATCAATGTAAAGGGGCAGAAGAGGGTGGGGAGTGAGGTGACAGTGTTTGCTTTCCTGTGACTGCTGTGTGATCCTGAAGGCACTTTTGTAAAATGTGGTATCCCCACATGTGCAACAGGAAAGGGGAAGGGAGGAGGAGGTCTCCATCCACACTTTGCTGCTTTGCTAAAGTGGACCCCCAGAAACACAACGTGGAGGGGTAGGTAAAGGATTTCTTCATGTTTTCAAAGCCTTTGGATTCCTGGAGCATCTCTAAAATAAATGTCCCCAAACTCCTTTTTCAGCAATGCACAGAGTCATAGTTTGACCTTCAGGTATTCATCCATGTAAAGTGCTGTTCCCCAACATGGTTCACTGCTCTCAGACATTAATTCCCTTTGCCTAACTGAGAATGTCTGCTCCTTATTAAATTAAATCTATACTTATGAGATAGGGTCTTTAGTTTTTGCCTCCCTCATGTCTTTGAGGACCAATAGACAAATGATTTTAATTTGATACATATCACAACTTCCTAGAAGTTTCATTAAAATTCTTTTCTCTGTCTCCTTTTTGTTTTAATATTACATAGGATTCAATTTCCTTTACTAAATCCTGTGACCTCCAAAATTACTGGGGTGAAAAGGGACATTCAAAAAGGCATTGATTTCAGGTGATTTCACATTCATTTGCCTATTTCAACCTAAAAGCTGAAGAAAATGAATGTAGATTCAAGTTTGCTGGGACATTTAACACATTCCACAGAGAGCTTTGCATTGCATCTGCCTCTTGAGACATTTCACATGTCCTAAATCTCTTGTAATTAAACCCCAGCCAGCACCCAAGCACCACACAATCACTCCTTGCCAGGGATGGGGGATCGAATCAGAAGGGTAAAAGGTCAGACACCACAATTATAATTAGTTAAAATAGTTACAATGCATTGGCATTTTTCAAGGAAAAAGTGATGTTTGGAAATATAAACTCTCTGAAGTATAAAAATCCAGTAATCTAGAAACAGATTGCTAATTACTTATACAAAGGAAACCAAGTCAGTCTTCATAAATCAGCACCAACTGTGGCTGTTTAGGGAATTGAGATATCAGTTATATGCTCTGTTTAGAAGGATGAGACAGCACACTCTTTGTGAAATGCTACCACAGACCTATTGGTAAATATTTGTAAGTTATTTCAGCTTGCACTTAAAGCCATAGCCATGTTCTTGTCCTACCAGTGTGGGCATAAGATGCTTTAGCTCCTTTTTCACAGTTGATTATTAGGCACATCATTATTCTGTAATGCATATGCAGACTTGTATCCTGTTCCTTTTTAGGAGTTTATATAATGAAACCCATTTGCTCTGCCTGGGTTGATGTGTATTTCAGCAGTCCCATGTGCCATAAATTTTCCTCCCAGAACCATGCAGAAGGTGCCCACCCAAGGGAGACAAATCTAACCACACTGAGCAAACCCAGCAGGTTGGAGCCAGTTTTTTTCTGCCCTTTGAACTGTTCTGATAAAAGGTACATTTAGGGCCTTACAGAGAACAGAGTAGAATCTCTGCCCTATAAGAACTCTCCTAAAAGGGCTGCAGTAGATTTTCAAGATCTGGAAGCTGAAGTTGGAAGTTTTTAGAACACAGACAGGTAATGGAAGACTGGAAAGTGAAAACACGTGCCTTCTACACCCCCTATTTTTAAAAATCATCACAGATTAGATTCTTCAAAACCATTGCAGACACTCTGTATAATCAGTGGGAAGAGTCTTTGACATGCCCACCCCAAAAGTGCCCAATGAGCTGCCAAGCAAGGACACAAGAAGATGAATTTATAATAAACATTTAAGTAACTCATTGATAACCCAAGCTATATTGAAGGCTGCAGCAAGTGTGCAAAACATAAAATGAGCTAATGCTCCAGAGAGGAGGTGATAAAGCCCCCAGGTGAAATTAGTTCTGCCTGTTATTGACATAGCTATTAAAAATTGCTGATGAGGCACAGGGGAGGAGAAGGAAACAGATAGTTCTACATAGTGTAAGAAACAGCACAACAAGGGACTGCAGTAGGATGAAAAAACATGAGAACCAAGACTCCCTTACAAAAGTCTCCTAAAAGTCATCTTAACGTAGCCCTGAGGCATCACTGAGGATCATCTAAGTCCAAAATCCAATAAAGCCTTTCTTAAATAAAAACCGCAATGATCAGTTCAGGAATTAGAGAATCTTGTTTGCCTTTTTTTTACTGGTATAATTTATAAAAGAGTAAAGCTCTGGGAATTCTGTGGTGGACAATACAAAGCAAAGAGCAATGCACTCTTTGCAGACACAAATGGTAAAGGAACACTCTTCTGCTTGAGATGCTTTGTCACAGTCAAACAATGCAAATCAGCCATAAGATTGATTTAACTGTTATTGCAGCTTCCTACCATCAGGGTAAAACAGCTGGAGTATATTGATGAATCGAGATTTCTGCACATATTTTATAACCATCATCTACTCCATCTGCTTTCACGTAGAGTTTTTGTTGGGTTTATATACTGGATACTTTCTAGGTCTTTATTTGATTTTTAGACTCTTTTCACAGTCCAATAAATATCCAGCTCGGGAGATGCATTTTTTCACTTTCTGCATATATATTTCAATGCTTTTGCATTTGGCATTTGCTAAATGCATTATGGCACACTATGGCTTTGGCTCCCTACAGAATTCCTCATGTGATACAGCGATTTGGAAAGCAGCTGATGAAGGCACTGGGCTTATTAAGTTCTAGTAATAGCTAAATCCATACGCTTCAGGAGGGCAACAACAGATGTTAAAATGTGTTATTGCCACCAGATAAGTGCAGTTTGCGAAAATAATTTCCAGTAACAGGCTTGCAGTTTTCAGCTGTGAGCACGTTTATTCTGGTTCTAAAATATATACGTAATGCTTTGTAGAAATACATTTGGTAAGCATGAAGCCATTCCAGAGTGCTTTGATCACTGTGCTGCCATCAGGATGAATTTCTGCTTAGTCCAGCTGCGAGGCCCTCTGGAGACTCTCTGCAGAACAATGAAGCATAGCTTCACCTTAAATGAATCTGGTTTAAAATGAGGAGAGACCAGGGGGAACAATTCTTCTCCACGCTCTAATTGCAATTCCCCATTCATAACTCCTCCAGTTAAGCCTTTGCTACTGGCAATCTAATTCTGCTATAAAGCGTGACTCCAGGATGTCCCCCAAGTGACTCCAAAATTAGTACACAACTCCTGCAAAACAGATCTTCTCCTGGACAATCAAATCTCAAATGCAGACACGATTTATGTACCAACACTCTCAATATAAGAACACCTAATTTTAGGGGACTTCACCTTCATTAACCACATGAGGAATCTGCTCGGGCTGCCGATTGAGAGAACTCTTTTGATGTGTTCAGCAAGGAGAGCTTAAACAAAGGCAAGCAGAGCATCCTCAGCCATGTGGGCAAATGCCGCTCTGGCTCACTGTGAGACTCTGAAGCACAAAGAAAGCCTCATGCCATTTCACCAGTATTTCATTATCAAAGACTACAGGATACAGTAAAGTTATTTAGCAACTACTACAAATTAGCAGAGCTATAATTAAGTGAGATACTTCAAATGTCATGTATCGCCACAGGGGACTGTAGGTCCCTGTGTTGTTTCTTGATGTTATTAGGTCAGAACCTGCTTCCTTCTGTTTCTTTCTTCATTTTCTTTTCTAATTATTAATTTGTTATAGAGTCCTAGTTGTAACTGTGGAAGAAAATTCTCTGTTGGAATAGAGGCATTTTCAAATGCACCTTTGTCAACCTTTATTTCTCACTTCTTGTGATTTAGACTGTCATATCACATGCTCTTTTTTTCTTGGATTTTTTTTCAGTTTGTTTTGCTGTTTGGTTTTTTGCCCTCCAGTTTCCAGAGAGCCATGCTCTGGCTACATAAAATCATCCAGCCATTACAAGTTACATTTTATTAGAATGCAAGTAAAAACAGTTTTTCTGCCAAGTTCTTTCCCTACCAGCTCTACAACTGGGTTACTTTAGGTCCTGCACTGGAAATTGGTTACCTTTTAAATCCAACTACTCTCCAGGACTTCAGTATTCCAAGAGAAGAATTTTTTATTTTTATTTTTTTTTAAATCACTAGACACCAACAGTACAAACCATTTACTACAGGTAAGTCTTTGTGATCTTCCTCTCAATATCACAGCAGCAGATGTGCCTTTCTTTTAAAGGAAGAAAATAGAGGGAAATGGTGATAGAAATCGCATTTCAAAGACAGCTTAGTGAGTGACTTGGAATTGTTGTACAGGGAATAGGGAGACTTGCCCCTCTTATTAAAGCTATTCTGCCCCTTGTGCAATAAGTGAAGGCTGAGTGAACAGCAGCTTTCCTCTGCCATCTGCTGGGATATTCACCTCTGGGATTGAGATGTCCCCCTCCCCTCTGCTCCAGAGAAACAGGAGGGACACTGGCTCAGCCAACACCTGTGGTGACATGAATGAACGTCCAATTTGTGGTTCCTGGTAAGGCTTCAATACTTCCTGTGGACTTAGATGCTCAGCAAAAACAAAGGGTGAGAAGGGAGACAGTTTCAAGCAAAGAGAGTCTGTATCCTCTGCAGCCAGTATTGAAATGGATTAATGACCATCAACCCAGTGTTTCTCTTTACACCACACTTAAGCACAAAAGGGAAAATAATGCCAGAAGTCATATTTCCTAAAGGAGGACGCTGTCCCATGGGTGGGATGTTCCCATCTGTGTCGCTGGTGACATAAGAGCTCTGGGAGTGTGGTCATGCCAAGAAGCAGAACTTCAGAGGTTTGGGAAAACAGCATTGGAAACTCGAATTTCAAGAGCATCTGGGGTAAAGTGGCAATTGAACTTAAGGATTGCAGTTTTGGTTTCAGACAGTCAAAACTGGAGGTGGGCTGGAGCTTATGAATGAGGGAAAGATAGCAGGAGGGAAAATAAATACATACTATTTATATATGCCTGTGACATTTAATAATGGCAAGAGATATAGTAACTGAGCTCCATCCATCTGTTTCCCAAACCACCATTAGTCAGTAGATTTTTTATAAGTCTCCTATCAGAAGACGGTGTTGAGACTTTCCCCCTCCCCCCCCCCTCTTTTTCCACTTTCCCTTATGGATCACACTAATGAAGAACTATTTTTCCTACTATTCTCATTTCTTCTCCAAAGTGGCACTTCATACTTCTTAATTCCAATTTTAATTATCTCTTAAGTAAGACACTTCACCATGTGTGATTTATTTTACTCAGGAATTAAAAAATAGGTAAAGCCCATTACTTAGTTCTTTTTCTCTCACAGTTTTCCTATACTGAATTACAAAGTAGAAGGTGAAAATTGATAAGAATAGCCTTCAAATACATAGAAATTTGGTGCCAGTCTTACAAAAAATATGTTTAAATACTAAATTGTTTGCTGTGAATGCCAGTAACTAAAGTAATACATTGGCAGTCAACGTGCATATGCATATGCAAATAGCAAAAATACTGTGTTGTATTAATATCTAGTTTATATTACTATGTTTTCACCTACTTTCAACCCAAAATTATTTCAAGGCCAGAAATATGAATAATTGACTATACATGCAATTCTGGTCTGATAAGTGGGTAAGTCACTGCTTATCATTTGTTCTCAATTGGCTTTAAACTGAAATATTAAATGGCTGTTCTACCGTTTAGATTTTTCCAAGCAAATAGAAAATCTATGTAGAAAATGGAACTTTTGATTAAAAAATAATTCAAAAAAAACGAGCTCAGGAAAACAAGGAAAGGGTAACTGTCAGCAATAAGTAAAATCTTATCAAGTTCTTAAAAAGCTAGTAATTGCATATTTCTGTCATGTGTTGATCCAGGCAGAAGAGATCATCTATTTGACAATAAAAGTATCTCTTCTCACCCTTTTTATCTGTAAATTATCACAGTTTAGCCACTTCATTAACTCTATGCTTTGAATATTTTAGTAGAAAATTTCTCCAAGCCATTGCTACATCAAAATTAAAAACTTGTACTTGACCTAGAATGTCTTTTAGGAAGTTATTAATATTCAATCCCAAGAAGATAAATGATAGAATTTTTGTTGTAATGACTAATGATGCTAATTGTTAAACTTGTCCATTTTACAGTTTCTTATACGTTTTTTTTTCTTCTGATGGACTAAAGTGCCCTTTACTTTCAGAAGGCTGCTCATGAGGATGAATTTACATAGAATATCAGTAAGTGCCCTCTTAACCTTCATTTGCTAAGTTAAACACTTGAATGTTTTATGTATTTATGCATTTTTTACACTTAGACTGCTTTTCCAGAATAACTATAGCCTTTCTTTTTTTTCTAAACCTTTTTAATTCAAGAATTATGTTGAATCCATACTTTATCTATAAGCAATAATACTATTCTATTTCTATTTCATTTTGCTCATAGCATTGTGTTTGCTATTTTAGTGATGCCCTCGTTCTCTAAACCTTATTGCCTGTCTCCCATAAAGAAATATTTGGTAAGATTATACTTTCACTCACTTTTGCCTGTATCATATCACAATTTGAAATATGTTTTCTGAAGTTTCAAGGTTCCCTAATTTAGAGCAATAAAAAGTTATACCTAAACACTGAATTAAGGAAATGAAGGGGGAAATTCAGCTCACAGACTAACATGGTCAAAACTTATCTTTGCCGTGGGGTTGGCAGATTAGATGCAGGATCTGAAAAAGACTCATGTCCCTTTGGATCAATAATTGCATATCAGCCTGGACATTCTGGAGTGTTTCTTAGGGAATGTATGTGTGGGTAACTGTATTATAGTCATAGGACCATGGAACAGGAGGAGTTGGAAGGGACCCCCAAGGATCATCGAGTCCAACCCTCAGCCCTGCACAGGACCATCCCCAGGAGTCACCCCCTGTGCCCCAGAGCATCATCCAAACCCTCCTGGAGCTCTGGCAGCCTTGGGGCCGTGCCCACTGCCCTGGGGAGCCTGGGCAGTGCCCACCACCCTCTGGGGGAAGAACCTTTTCCTACTGTTCCACCTAAACCTCTCCTGTCACAACTTCACGCCATTCCCTCAGGTCCTATCGTGGGCCATCAGAGATCAGTCAGTGGACTCTAAAAAGCTACAGAGCTCACCAAATCTATTGTGAGAGACCTGAATACCTGCCCTGACTGTCTTGATTAGATCTCCTGCTGCTTAAATACGAGCTTAGACAGCCTAAACTGGTACATGTGCCCACCCTGGCAACTAGTTTAGGTGCCTAATCTTGAAGCTGGACTCTGTCTAAAGAGACTAAGTTACAAACAACAGGGTAGAAAAAAAAGCCATTTCCCTGCTGCTTTGCAATGGAAAATAACTAAGGGAAATGGTATTTGAAGAACTAGATAATAATGCAGCAATTTTTTTCATGTTTTTAGTGTATTCTATATTGTAACTTCAGAACCATGCTGTTCTCATTTTCCCTTGGAAGCTACACAAAAATTCTTAGGTAGAACTGCCTTATTCCTGTAACAAGGAGCTGCTGTTTCAGATTTGGATATAATCTACCAACTACTTACTGTCCAAGCTAAAACTTTCAACTGAACTTTCCTTTTTAACTTTACTTTCCACATTTGCTGCACGCAACTGGAACAGAGTTCCATGTCCAGTGACACTGTTCTCTTTTAAAACTAGAGCTATTATTATCAGAGGGAACAGAAAGGCTACTATCTAGTTTTAAAGTGCGCTTTATTGAAGAAAATGTTAAAATTATGGAAATCTAAGGGGGAGGGAAGAGAAAGATTGGATTTTACTATAGTTAAGCAACTAAGTTCAGACTAAAAATTTTGCTCTGTGGTATTTCTGTGCCTGTTTGTCTGTCTAGGAGCAGCAAAATAGCCTTCAAATTCCTTTCTTATGTTACTCCAAAACCCATGAGTCCAAGATCTGACAGACATCCTTTTCATTCAGACTCTGAGCATTAAGTGACCAGGAATGTGTAACATGACATTCTGTGAGGTCCTTACCAGCTCAAACCAGGGCTGCACCTGACATTCAAACTTTCATGAAAAAGCTCAAGCCTCAGTGAGCAAAACATTGATTTGGTGATAATCAGAGTAAAAATGGTAAAATGTGTCAGGGCACAGAGCTCCCGACAGTTCATTTTTAAACCTACTGGTTTCAACAAGGTGTGTAATTACTCATAAACCACAAAACCAGTTTAAGACATCAGTATTAGCCACACTGTTCAGCTCCATTTATCATCCCCATAGTTGGAAGTGCTGGAATCCTCAGTGACATTTAACTCCAGGACAAAAGGGAAAAGCAGTGTTTTAACAAACTGTGGCTCATGGGTGAAGAAGTAAAATCATATAGGAAACATATGTAAGAGGTTTGTTCTGAAGAAGCAGCAAAGTGTGATTCTGTGTGAAGGAAGGATGGTTTGGGCATTTTTCTCAGTCCACCCACAAATCCAGAAGGAAAGCAGGATTGTAAAATGTGCCTGAGGTTCTGAAAATCTGTGAGTGTCTTTGAAAACAATACAGGCATTCAAGCACTGCTGTGCTCCAGACACTCGTAGGGCTCCATAAAAGAATGAAATGCTGTGCAGATGAAAGATCATACGAATCCCAGTGCTCACAAACTTCATCCATCCAGAATGAGTCTCCATCATGATGGCCACACCAGAACAGATGGTTACTTTTAGGCAAAAGGGCTGCACTTTGTACCTGAAGATGGTTCATTTATGGAATATGCAAAAATGAAGGTCTACTATATATTATTACAAAATCTTTTGTGCAGAATAAAAATACTCTTTGTGTCCTGGGTTGTAATGCATTGATGGTACAAGTGTTATTTCAAAGTTTGGTACTGGATTCAATTAAAAAAACTAAATAATTGAAGTTACCTGCTTTGAATTTATACAATGTGCAAGTTTCTGTCATGAACTGAAAAACTGTCCAACAGACAAGGTTACTGATATTGGTTAAAATGATAAAAGTAGTAATTTAAGTCTTGAAGTGGTCCAAATCTGAGTATAATCTTTGAAGAAGATATGTTGATATGAACCTATTAAAAATAAGATGGATTCAGTTTATGAACACTATGTAGTCTATTTGGTCTTCTTTTTATGCAGGAGCTCTAACTAGACAGTCAATAATTAATAACAGACTAGTACAGTCTTCAGATTGTATAAAATTTTAGCACCAACCTCAATAAGTTACAGTTGAATGATGGACTTCTTTTAAGAAAAACACTTGGTCTTGATTCACACTGAACATGAACTGAGAGCACAGGATGTTTTTCTTGGACCATTCAAAGGCTGTGTTGCATCCTCCCCGTGGCTGGTCCAGCTTCTGCCTTTGAGCTTCTGGATATTAAGATGCTTCTGCTGATTCAAACCCCCCTCCAGTATGAGGTACTTTCTCTCTTGATCTATGTCTTACACAGATAATTACACTGATATAAAACTCTCCAAGCTTTTGAGCCATTTCTACATCTCCATGAAATCTTCAAACCTGTACTTATGTTTGGATACTACAAAATTGACAATTTCAGGTTATATCATCTTAAGAGACATGGGTAGAACTGGATTTATAACTAGTCACTAGAGGACTGCAATGAACAGACCATCACTAATGTGTGGTAATACATCAAGTTCCTTCAAACTGTCTTTGAGGTCCTAGCTTTTAACATGCCCTATGTCATGTGAAACTTAATTGTTCTAAGTATGTGATCAACTTAAAAAAAAAAAAAGCGCAAAACAAGTGTGTCAATCTGAAAAAGAACTAAAGAGGTGTGTAAAATGAGAGAGATATTGCAGAGTATTTTATAGGCATGGAATCTCAATGAGGCTGGCACCCTCCAAAAGATATTTCATCTCACACAGCTCATAACTCTCAAAATTTTAAGCCCTCAGAAAGAGAATATCAGGTTACAAATGTGAAACACCTCCTTTGAGAGACCAGCATTCTAATTATCAGTTCACAGCAACACTTCCAACACAAATATCACTGGACACGAGTCTTATTTTTAAGTGCCAAGGGCAAGCTATTATTCTCAATTTCACTTTTAGTGACAGAACCACTCTAGCTGCATTTCTCAGTCTGTTATTCAGAGTGTTTAAAGATCACACTCTGAGCACTCAAGAATAAATTTATCTGGAGCTAAAGAGAAATTATATTACAAAGATGGCATGAAGTTAAACTCTTCAAGAAGGGAAAAGAGGTTAAAACTAAAAAGTTCAAAGCAGAATACCCACAAATCTGCAGGTACACAATACAAATGTTGGCACTACCATTCTCAGGTAGGTTCCTTATGCTCACAGGATGTAAATACCTAGACAGAAAAATGGAGACAACGCAGCTGAACCCTCCAGCCATCAAAAATTAAACTGAGCGTTAATATAAACATCTGTCTATATAAAATCTGGATCATGAGTCAGAAAAAAAGGAAATATTTCAGAAGAGCAGACAATATTTACCTACTGCCTGGCTTGATTAAATAACACTTTCCCTTTGTTCTTATGATGGAACCTGGAAAAACAGCATGAATGTTTCCCCCTTGAGGCAGCATCCTGATGTACACAAGAAGACCACTACTTCATCAGGGAAAACACCATTCAGGAGGAATATAAAGTTTGGACATCTACATATAGAAAAACCACAAACCAAACAAAAACACCCAACCAAGCTTATCTCCCTTTAATGAAAGAGGAGTTGAACGGCAAAACCACGAGAATACTCCCAAGGCTACACAGGTGAGACAGCAGTGGATGTAGGAGAGCTACGCCAGGAGATAAGAGTCTTTGCACTTTCACTCATAAGAAGCATTCAGTTCCCAGTTGTTGACATCATTCCCCTTTTTCCTTAGTCATACAAGGGTTCTGCTCATAAACAAGAAAACATTATTTCTATGCACAATCCACGTTATCTTGGAAAAGGAAGCACAGAGGCACACGACACTAAAGCGAAGAGAACATTTTAGTTTGTGGGTTTTGTGGAGTCTGGTGGTTTTCTTCTCACTAAGATGTTATTTGGACAGATAAATTAATTCAACAAAGAGTAGATGTTCATGAATTAATTGAACCACAGTGAAGAAAAATGGGGATGTTTTGATCAAGAACTTCTTTCTTCCTCATGCTGTTTACAGCTAAAGCTCACTGTAAATTATACAGTTGTGTTTTAATCGATTCCTGTTTCAAAAAGAAGAGAGTGAAAATGAGGGATGGGTTTCTTGAGAAGTAAGTACTTTGGGGAGGTTATTTGTTTTGTCTTTTTTGTTTGTTTTCTTATCTATATGAAATTCATATGTTTTTCCTGAGCACACACTTTGTAATGTTTTAGCATGGATTGGGAACCAATGAGATGTGTCAAATGGCTGGACACAGATTACCCATTATGCAGCTTATAGTGAAACTGAGACGTAAAGGTTATGAAGGGAAGGAGAATGTACTTTAATCTCTTCTCTCTTCTCTTCTCTTCTCTTCTCTTCTCTTCTCTTCTCTTCTCTTCTCTTCTCTTCTCTTCTCTTTTCTCTTCTTCTTTCCTTTTCCTTTTCCTTTCCCTTCCTTTCCTCTTTTATTTTCTTTTTTTTAGGATTTCTTTCCCTAAATCTCACATTTAATACTTACAAGGGAATTCTTTCCCTATTGTGATAGATTTATCTCAAGAACAAAATTATGTATTCTGTCCTTGAGACTTGAAGTGTTCTCAAAGAGTTCTTCCCGTTACTAAAAGGGAAAAAAATCTGTAGGGAGTGCAACACTTTTTACAGTTTATCAATCCCAATCAGCAGGCCTAACTGTCCATTGATTTACTGACAAGCCTTAATAAATTTTTAAGAAATGATTGAATGTCCTGGGGGGAAAAAGTACCGCTCAGAATTTTTTGGTCCTGAAAGGCATAATTTTTAATACTTTAGACTCTGGTGTATTCCTCACTGTCAGCAATAAGGCTCAGTCTTAAATCAGAACTGCAAACCTACAGATATTTTTTCTCTTATATCAGTAAATGTGATTGTGAGGTTGCCATTTATTTTGCAGCTGTGCTACCAACCTGATTTCATTGGATTCACAAACCAAACAATGGCAGGACCAGGTGATATTTAGACAGAAGACTTACAGCTCGTTAACACACAGCCACACGTGTTGTGTACAACATCAATGTTTGAAGCACTGTTTTCATTCTGGGGTAAGGGATCCCTCTGTCAAGAGCTGTACCGGAGCATGTCCTCTACTTCATTGCTCCTTTCCATCCATTCCTCTCCTGCTGTTTCTCACTCTGTGGGGACACGGTCTGCATATCGCATGCCCACTGCCAGTGGAACCTCATACCCTCTGAGAAGGAAGGTCTTCTCCTTTAGCAAAGAGATGAGGTGACTGGTCCTCCATTGCTTAGACAAATTGTAGACTGTACAAGTGACTCTAGAGCTCCCTAACCTGTCACAAAGCCAAAATCATCCATGCCATTCCACATGCCTGCCAAATGCTTCTCCTCACATGCTGACCCACGCTCTATGGAGCTTTTCATTTCCCCTCTTTCAGTCTTTTCTCCTCCTTTTCTGTTCTGTCTCTAAATTCCTCTTCCTCTGTGCCCACTTACCATATGTTGTGTTCTTCCTGATCCTCCCATCACATTGAAATCCAGACTCCCATGATCAGAACATACTCTTTGCTGTGTCAGCACAGATCTCAGAATCACAGGATGGTTTAGGTTGGAAAGGACCTCTATAAGTCATCTATTCCAACACCCTGCAATCAGGAGGGACTTCTTGGGAATGGCTTCAAGCTGAAAGAGAGCAGGTCTAGATCAGATATTAGAACAGGAGGATCTTTAAAGTCCCTTCCAACCCAGGCCATTTTATTATTCCATGATCTCAAACTAGATCAGGTTGCTCATAAGTCCATCCAACCTGAGTTTTTCAGGGATGGGGCATCTGCCACCTCTCTGGGCAACCCGTTTTTACCACTCTCATTGTAGAAAACGTCTTTCTTTTATCACTTATGGCCTACAGGATCTCAAAGAATAGCTAGACCATCAGTACACAGCCCAAATTAGTGCCCATCTAGTGAACCTACCCAATAAAGGTGGAGTAGCTTTCTCAGTTGTGGACTCCTCTTGTTGAAATAGAGGAATCTGACACCGTGACCAGACCTTCACTGGCTTTCTCTGTTCTGCAGGATTACTGTCATTCCTACACTGGAGCATTGGGACTTCACATAGCATGGTTTCTGTCAAAAAGTGGTACAGAGACTGCTTGAGCCCTCTGAAATATGTGCCAGACCACCCATGGTGCAGAGCTCAGGACCATCTGTTGCAGAGATCCAGCTACTTGTCCCTTAAATTAAGGAATCATTTGTAAGCTGCAGCAATATTGAGCTGCGACACTCGAGGGTGATGTGATCAATGGACTATTTGGAGAGGTGCAGCCATACACCAGCCAGGCATCAATGGCAATCATGAAATGTTCTGATGAGCCCCAAAAAGTAGTAGAGGAATCCAGCTTCTCATGTCATTACCAAATTGGGAGGAAATATGAGAAAAGTAGCATCTGGCACAATTTTTCTTTGCCCCTGTGAACCTTTGCAATGATGATGTTGTCATATTAATGAGAAGGAATTGTTTAATTTATTGATTCATTTTTTAAAATGATGGGTGATGTTGTGTACCTAGTCGTGACATCTTTTCTTAATTTGATGCATTAAGGAATGTTATATTCAGTGTCATTAAATGATCTGCCTTAATTATGACAATGGGTAACGCTGGTCATTAAAGTAATGACATTTGTCACCATCAGCAGTGGCAAGGATAATGAATAATGAACAAGGCAAAATTTCCACAGAGACTTTAAAGTCTTATATTCCACTTAGCAGCAGACTAGAAAAACAGAGAAACAAAATAGTTCCCTGAGGACAAAAAAGACAAGAGAAAAGCTCGTCCTTTAAAATACTAAAACCCACTAACCAAGAACAAGTAGCTCCATCTTATTAAGCCTGCAATAATATCACCCTATATATTCTTTTCCTAAAGAAGCATAAATCAGTTTTTAATGTGATTGGTCACACCTGGAGTACTGTGTCCAGTTCTGGCCCCCACAACTCAAGAAAAACGTGAACAGATTGGAGACAGTCCAAAGAAAGGCCACAAAGATGATTAAAGGACTGGAGCATCTGTCCTGTGAGGAAAGACTGAAGAAGTTGAGTCTCTTCTCCCTGGAGAAATGAAGGCTACAGAGAAATCCCATCACAATATTCCAGTACTTACAGGGTGGCTACAAAGAGGATGGAGGCTCTCCCTTCACACAGGGTCATATGGAGAAGACAAGGGACAACAGGCATCAGTTGTGCCAGAAGAGGATTCATCCTGACATAAGAAAGAAATTTTTAACACTGAGAAAAACCAACCACTGGAACAGGTTCCCCAGAAAGTCACAGAGTCCCCAACACTGGTGGTTCTCAGGATGTGACTGGGTAGCGTGTTTGTTAAATTCAGACACAAAAGGCTGGACCAAACTCCCTTCCAATCCATCCTGTGGATTGTTCTCTCATTCCATGATTTTACACTGAATCTCAGAGGTTGTTTATATCTTGATCTTGAATAAAAAAAACAAACCCTGAATTAAGAATGCAGGCATGTATTCTGAGACTTAGGAGAATTACCTCCAAAAGTAACCTGCTCAGTCCTACAGTTAACCTCTCTCAGTGATGCCTCCTATTTTAGCTTCAGCACATTAGCACAATGGATTCTGAATATAATAATGTTTTATTTTATTCCTAACATGAACACCCTGTGTCTATGAAGAAAGGTACTGCACATGGGTCTTGCAGTTGCACATTAAACTTGCATGAAAACTGATGCAACATGTCAGTGTGTGTATTTCTGCCAGAGACATGAGGAAACATGTAGAGCAGAAAACAGCTTAGCTAGTCTTACAGTTCATACCAAACACACCACCAAACCTGGTGTGGGATGATGGAGAGGGTTAAGTCTAGAGGGGATTCAGAATTTCATGGCAAAAAGCAGATACAGCTCCCTGGAGGGACTGAGGTGGACATGCTCCCCAATACAACCATAAGCATCTGCTCAGAGAAACAGAACAATATGGAGACCACGTGGCCCTCTCCATTCCAATCCCAGCAGAATGGGAGAACACTGTGGTACCAAGACTGTACAGTACCTGTCTGCCAAGGGTGTTCTGCTGCTGAAGTCACCAACCATGTTGAACCTCCTCCTCAGGTGCCAAGCCAATCAGAAAACAAAAGGATTTTATGACTAGAACCACTTAAACTCCACCCAAACACAAAGAAAATAAGAGTAAGTTGGGAACAGGGGGAAAGTGGGAGAAGACCTCCACCAAAAGTCAGTTGACAACTGAGTCCCCTCACAGGGATGCCTTGGGTGAGAAATATACTCTACATGTGCCAAATGCTGCTTTTAGGACTGGAGCTTTTGTGCTTACCCCATGGCATATTAGTAGATTGCTTCATCAGAGCTTGTGCTTCCTAAATATACGTGTCAGCAGATCACTTTAAAGCATATTTTTGCAGGAGACACTGTCACTGTCAACCTTCAAACCCTATTAACCTGTCACAAGTTGTATTAATAAAGAGTGTTATTCCATAAACTGTTCTTTGCAGTGGCCAGCAGCAGAAAACACCTTGGCAGGACCAGCTGAGGGGTCTTTGCTCTGTTGAGTCCTCCCTAAAAGGGTGGTCGAGGTGCCCTCAGACTGTGAATCTGTGGGTGAAGGGTCTCATTATGAGATGCTGACAGACTGTGGGACACCAGGGGCTCCACTTTCCTGGGGGTGCCAACAGGCAAAAATCCAAACTCCCACCTTTCCGTGATACCTGGTGTTATGTTTGGGTTTTTACATACAGAAAGGGAGAACAGGCACTTTATTAGTGCTCATTCTGTTTGCCCAGAGTGTCTCTCCAGCCACAGGACCGAGCAGGGAGGAGATCTCAACTGAAGTAAAACAGTTTCCAGCTGAACTATCATTATGCACAATCTCTTCCATTTACCTGCAGGACCTACTGCCCACTTAAAAACTGGCCAGGAAAACATTTCAGGCTGCTCTGACATGTGCCTTTCTAGGACATGGCACAGCTCTGCTGATTTAGAAGGAAAGTACGTTTTATAATAAATGTCTTGCTAGCTTTTAATCAAATGATGCATTATTAGCAAAGATTAAAAGAACTAATTATGTAGAGCATGGTTGAATGATGGCTGGGGGGAGAGAGGAGATAACTGTCTCTGTGCATTTGAAAACTGAGCATTAGGAAAAGAAAGGATTTTTAATTTTTGAGGCAGCAGAGAGGGGACAGACTTCATTAATAAAACAAAACAAAGCAAAAGCAAAAAAAGAAAATCACAGCTGGAAATTCAGTAAAGGTAATTTTGGGCTCTATATCAAATGACTGTTATTCTGCAGACTGAAGTCTTCAAGGTGATTGTGAAATCTCTGTGAGTTTGACTACTAAAAATGCAAAAAGAAAAAGTATATGGAAAGAACCCAAAGAATTATTTGTTGAATATGGAAACCAGATTGCCTGAATACATCTTAGGCATAATGGACCGCTGTGCCAGGAGAAAGGTCAGACTCTGGGCAGTCAGAATGATAATTCCTCCTGGTACTCTCATATGCATGTGATTTAGCCTTTATCATGTGGGGATCCACAGCCTATGAAATGAAAAACATCACAGTAGAAGACCATAATACCATTTTCCTGACATACAAATCTGTGAGTGTTAGGCTTCTTCACGCACAGTTTTGATACAGCTTTAAGTAAGTGGTTTAGAAATGAAAATATTTAAAGCATAGTTTAAACAGCAGTTGCAGCCACCAGGTTATATCATTTTTCTATTAACTGTGCTAGCAGGCTGGTTTATTGTATTTGAGTGTAATAAAAATGCCTTCAAGCAAAATAAATGGCCTAAAAACTATGTTGAAGTGAAATCTAAAAGACAATGCATTTGAGCACGGAGAGAAAAGACTGGAATAACTTGGTATGGCAGGGGAAAAGAGTTTCATTAATTTCAGAATGCAGTTTCCTAACTCTTTGTTTGCCCATGAAAGAAGAGGGCTTGGTGCAACATCCCAGGAAATCTCTATCTCCCCTACACCCCATGGGAACACCAAGTGAGAAAAACTGTTCAAAAATAGGGCGTCAAAAGCAATGGAAGTCCAAAACAATCAACCAGCTTTCTTCTTGGATGGCCATATCTATCCTTATGTACCACTAGGAGCATGGAGAAGAGCTGGAATAGCATTTCAGGAAATGTCCTTGTCCCTTTATCAAAGGCTGTAAAGCTTTTCCTTCACTGCTTATTTTTCCCGTACTCAGACTGTTGTTAGAATCAGACATGAATTAATGCTGGTATTTCTCCATCCTCCCTTCAAAAAGAAGTTGATGCTATTACTCCCAAGGCAGGCACAGCCCATCAGGAAATCAAAACCAAGTCTATGATTAATGTGATCAATTAAAAAAAAAAAAAAAAAGCTCCTTTAGACTGAAGAAAACCTTTTTTCCCCTCCTTATTATGAATGCTTTATTCAGCTGAGGACAGTAAACACTCTTATGTTCAGTGACAGATGTTACATTCAAATGGACTGGATATGTGATGAACTCTCCAGTTTTGTCCCACAAAGGCTGCAGGAAGTACTGGAGTGAAACACCACAGAAATGGCAACCAACCAGCCTGGATTTATGAGCAATCCAAGGACAGGGAATATGGAACACGATCAAGAACATAAAACACCTGAACTTCTTTAAAATATTGAACCTTTAGAACATTATGTTCACTAAATAAGACTTAGTTGACAAAAAAATGAACAGGTATGAACACTCTGTGGATTAGTTTGGAAATGATTTAGAGCTGAGTGCACAGTCCAGAGTACATTTTCTCTGCTCATTTGGCTTCTGTGTGCAAACTGTCTGTGCATAAGAACTAAAAAAAAAAGAAGAAAAAAGAAAATTAATTACACTGGAATTGCTACTTCACATCGTATTAAAAAAAAATTAAGAAGCTCAGAAGAAGCTAAATCAGAAAGGACCTTAAAAAAAAAAAAAAAGGATTGTGTTTGATGTGGAAAAGGAGAGCTCATGAACACGTGATAAAGGAAACACTCCACGTGGGAGCTCAGAAACAAACAGTAGAAGTAAGACAAACATTATCCAGGGCATGAGAAGAGGAGAATTGGCAATGAAGGTTCCAAACAATGAACTTTGTGAATACCACTTGCAGTTTTCAATCAGCTGTAGCACAAACATTGTGCTGTGCTTTTTCCTGTCCTAAGGTATGGAGGTGGAATGCTTTTAACAGCTCAAATTCTTTTTAAACTTCCCCTCAGTCTACATGAGTTGTTCTGTCTCCAGACCTGCAGTGACACTATTTAAGCCTTAATAATTTAATATTTAAGCACAGCTTCATTACCAGGCACTGCTCATCTCAGAGAATCTCCATCCAACCACCTTGAAGAGCTTGCCAGTAAACCCAGCTCTTTGTTCTTCCGCACGTTCAAAATTATTATTCCTTCTACAGGAACTTGTGGCCTCCTGGGTTTGGAAAGGAAACCCAGTGGGGTCTGACTGAGCTGTGGCTGCCCCATCCCTGGAAGTGCCCAAGGCCAGGTTGGATGGGGCTCTGAGGAGCCTGGTCTAGTGGAAGTTTCCCTGCCATGGCAGGGGGCTGGAACCAGATGATTTTTAAGATCCCTTCCAACCCAAACCAGTCTATGATTCCATGGCCACAATTTCTTTTCAGTACATACAGTAATAGGCTTAGCAGGTAGGAGATAAGAGATAACGTGCTTGATTTCCTTACTGTGATGTCCCCTTTCAACCAGAAAACTACAAACAAACCAAAACCTAACTATTTTATGATTGATCTCTCAAGATGAGGAATTACCAAGTCTGAAATCAGAACAATGGCACACAGTTGTTTACTTTCTTATCGTGGTGTTTCCAGAGTGGAGCAAGGAATCCCAGTTTAATCTGAGTTAGTGTTATTCTATATCTTCATATCAGATACACTCTCGTATCACAGCTTTTGTTATACATAACGAGAGTTCAATAATCTTTCAGAGGTCTGATAAAAAAGTTTAAGAATAAAGGTCAGGTTTTAATACAACAAGTATATTTCATCTGATGCCATTTGCCTGATTTTAGTAGAGAGATTTACTGAAGCTGTTACAAGAAAATCAGAGTTTATGTTGGAAGTATAAAAATAACAAACAAAAAACCCTCCAATAAACAAAATGAATTTGTAAGTGAAGAAATATAACCCAAACTGGCAAAGGGGAAAATTCATGACTGATGTAATTCCAACAAAGGACAGAGATATTAATTAAGAGCAAGGCAGCATATGTAGAAATCTTTTGTGTGTTTTATTCTGTGATGTGGTAGAATTCAGATAATTTGTTTTTTAATGATTAATGAAGTCAGAATCATTAACGTGTTTTTTCCTACAACGAATGAAGCAGATGGATCTGTCAGGGCTTTATAAAGTTCAAATTAACCATGAGGAGTTTCCTCTCCACTGTCTGCCTTCATTCTATGGGGGAAGAGGGCTGTGAGAAGGAAGAGTAACTACTATTTCTTTGATCAAATTTAGGTTTCTGCATGAATTCTGAATAAACCCCTAGGTTTTCCTTTTATCCTCTTCTTTTTTTTTTTTTTCCTTTTTTTTTTTTTTTAAGCAGTTAGGTTTTCAAGTGGGTAAACGGTACTTTATTCCTTCTCAATAAATTTATATTCTTATTTCTTAATAAGTCATTCCCAAAAGGCTTTCCAGAAGGTTGTATTGCAATGGGGGCTTATTGCTCCACAGTTGTATTGTCACTAGAATTCAGTCTCCGACTCAAAAAACAGGCCTGTAGGCAAAACTAAATCAATTTAATCCAATTTAACATCCTCCAGGGTCTTTCAGCAGAGGTATCTTTGCATATACTTTTGGGATCTCTTTAGCTTATGCAGCTGTTAAATCAGAGCAAAGTACCCACACTACTCCTGGGACTTCTAGGGCAGGAACACTTGTCCAAGCAAATCATACATTGCAAAAGGGTTTAACTTACATGTCCAACCCTCTTCATTGCTGCCCAGTGCTTTTGTTCTGTGCTCTCATGGAAATTGATGTTCTGGAGTTTCTTGCTACACAGCTGTCCCACGGCTTTACTGCAGCCCTTCTCTGTTATCAGACTCCTAAATACTTCAATCCAAGAAGGAGATCCTCACATCTCCCTACTTTTTTTTTCTAAATGGAGATAAGAGCAGTGTAAAGGCCACATGCACACCCAGTCAGGCAAACTACTTATTCCAGCTAATACTGTTCCACATGCTTTATCACACCCCCCCTGTGTCCTAATTATTAAGTGATTTTTAATAGCTTCCAGGTTTAGCAGAGAGACAGATATGGCAAATTATATATACATACATATATATATATATTTGTCTATCTCTGGGACTCAAGTGACCACATGGCAAACTGGAGACCTCCAATCTGGGTGATGTTCTCTGAAATGACATCCAACCTTCCCCAAGTGGGGGTTGCTGCTTGCTGGAGTTTTGGGAGTTCAACATTGGAAAGGTCAGAGCTCACAGACCCAAACCTTCCTGTTAGCACAGGATCAGAATCACAGAATATGCTGAGTTGGAAGGGACTCATAAGAATCATCCAGTGCAACCCTGCCCTGCACAGGACCATCCCCAAGAGTCACACCCTGTCCCTGAGAGTGTTATCCAAATGCTTCCTGAGCTCTGGCAGCCTTGGTGCTGTGCCCACCACTCTCTGGGGGAAGAACCTATTTATCATATCCAACCTAAACTTCCCCTGACATAATCTCAAGTTATTCCCCGGTTATTTGATTTGGAGATGTTGAGTCCTGTTCTGTCACCAGTCTGGGACTGGTCATCACACAGTCACTCTGTCACAAATCTGGAATATAACAGCAGAGACTGGAGTAAACTAAAATTAAATCTATCTGGAATTAAAAAATACTTTGTTATAATTAGAATGCTTTCCTGGACACTATCTGTTTAATCACATATCAAGCTGCCTGATTAGTTAATTGAATCCTCTTAATTAATTTTCCACTGTCCACCTCTCCACATTATTCTGTAAAAAAAAACAAAAACAAAACAAAAACCTTCCCAGAAGATTGCAAACAAGAATTGCATAAAATCTTTTCCAAAACTGTTCTGATTGGAATCATCTTAATGAAAACCTGGGACAAAATCTGAAGCCAAATCTGCACATGAATTGAATATCTGCATCTGCTATTGAAATAATGTGCAGATTTCAGTGTCACTGCAAGCAGTTCCCTAAAGAGTTAAGAAAGACTTTGCAGATATATCTGCCTGCAGTGCCAGCCTGTGTGGTACAAGAGAGAGAGCCTGCTGTAAGAATATAAACCTCTAATAAGATGAGAGACTTTTACTAAGCCACTCATGCTTGGAGTCTATTGAAAGATAATCTTTGGTACAGTACTTCCAGAAAAGCAGTGAACTGAAATCAATATTCAGTAAAAAACAGATTAAGAGACCAAGCTAAAGAAATCAGAAGTTACTCAGCAGAACAGACATATATCTTGGAGATTATCATTCAGCATGAAAGCAAGGGGTCTTTTCAGCTCCTGGGAAAGAACAATTTCTAAGGACGAGACCTTGTCTCCTCTATCAGTGAAGGGGCAAACCCACGCAGTACAAAAACTTTTAAAACTCCGTATTTTAATTTGAAAATACAGTGGGAAAAAACCAAAAGGTTCAGATATCAGCTGATCATGGGAGAATATGTAGTTTTGTATAAAAAAGATCTTCTGTTCACTCACACATTGGAGAATATCTTTGTTTTGTCTCTCTATGGCACGAGACAATTTATTTTGAGATAGAACATGATCTTGCAGCTGGGAAATTCAATGAATATTCAGAAAAGGTGAGGTCATTGCCAACTTCTTCAAGACCTTTGCCCAATCTAATTACTCTATAATGCCATTCTCAACTGCAAAATGCCGATAGCAATAGTGTGTATCCTTCCTACTCTGATGGACAGTTCTTTGGACCTGCCACAAACTCTTTCCATGAAACTGAGCTCATAATTTCATATATTATATT
>JAWWEW010000131.1:69593786-69605467 GCA_035583185.1 Anabacerthia variegaticeps
TACTCTGATGGACAGTTCTTTGGACCTGCCACAAACTCTTTCCATGAAACTGAGCTCATAATTTCATATATTATATTATATTAAATTGTATTATAGCATATTGTTATTATAAATTATATTAAATAATAAATAATATTATATCTGTATTACAATGGTCTTCACTTCCCTGTCCTTTGCTATATGTTAACAAATCAATTTCTATTTTGGTTTTTAAAAGCAAGGAAAGCATTTCTTTAACCTGTTAATTACGATTATAAAGGTAAGAAGACACAAGATCCAAAAGTTTAACAGCAGAGAGAGGTCAAATGTGTTAAGAGGGATTGCAGGTAGAATGTTTGATTTCATGTCTGAATGATTAATTTCAAGAAATTAAATAAACTTATTTTACTGAATATAATTACTTATTTCCACTGTGACACAGTTCAAATTCTGGTCTATCCAACACTAAAAAATTTATATGGGGAAATGATACCAGCAGGAATTAACAGAACACTCTGTTTTGCTCTTCACTGAAGTGTATTTAGTATTGAACATTGTTTAATATTTCCAGCATACATCCAGATTTTTGTGAGTCCTTCTTCAGCTGCGAATATTTTACAACCTCAAAATAACAAAGTCCAAAATAAATTCAAATACTCATTCCAACTCTAGGTGTTCACTCTTGTAAAAAGCCAACAATCTTCTTAAAACCTACACCGCTATATTTGCTTGTTTTTCTTGTCCCCTGGATTACTTTTTTTATTTAAAGTTTTCTTTCTTTCTAAAACTAAAATAAAAAAATCACATTCTTAAATGTTTTTTTTCCATTCTCCTTCCCCATTTTGTTTTACTTTAGAAGAAGTAAAAGTTTACATAGTTAAAACATAAGAGCTCCCCAAAACTTGAATACTTTGAAATTCTCCTTCTGCTGCAAAAAAATAGACTCATTTCCTTTCCAGGACTGGGATTTAACTTTGCCACACTCAGGTAAATCTTCTCCTCCCACCACACCATTCCTTCCATGTCCACTTACATGAAAAATACAGGGAATTCCATTTAAACATGGGGAATAACTGGTTCATTGTGAAGCTGAAAGCTGGAATAGGTTGCCCAGAGAGCTTTTAGGGTCTTCATTGGTGGCCTCTCCTAACCTCTGTGATTCTACGTTTTACAGGTAAATGCTGAAATGCCAAAAAAAAATAGTGATGCAAATACCTTAGTTGTTTATTTGGTCATACTTTAATGGGAGCTCATAAGCATATTGCATCCCAAGCTTGCACCTAATATCCCTCACAAGCAAGCCTAGATGTGCCAGCCCAGTTGCCAAAACATTGAGGTTTTTAGATTTTAAATAATTTTCCTGTGAAATCTTTCTTCTCTATTCAGCAAAGAAAAAAAAATACCCAGAAAAGGATAAATATTATCTAAAAATCAAGGCCTATTTAGTGCTTGTGGCATCTGCAGTCATTTAATTTTCTTATTCTCACTCTGGCTGAGGTTACTGGTTTGTTTGGGGTTTTTTCTCTTGCTAACCATGTTACCCAAGAGGTGTTTCCACCATCACTGATGGGTCTGCCTTGAAACTCGCTGCCTTTGACTCCATGGGCACGGGGGAAGATTCCAGCAGCTCCTCATGAATCCCCTGTAGCCTCTCCACTACCAAACCCTTGGCAAGCAAACAAGTTGTTTCTCACAGGTTCTGTGAGAATATAGTTAACAAAGGAGAGCTGCATCCTGTGATGTTTTGCCTGTCAGCTTTCCTTTTCTTCTTCCCCCCACCCTCTGTTCCTCTGATGTCAAAGTAAAGCTGGATTTTCACTGCAGAGCTTCATGGAGCATTTCTTGTGTGTACCTGGAGTCTCACTCTCAGCTGCTCTTGGTCTTTCCCTTGACCAAGTACAGCCTTGAGCCTACATTTGTGCTTTCACAGACTCACCCTGCCTAGAGGCTTGAATTTGGGACAGCTTGTTACAGTTCAAAGCCATAGAATACCCACTGGGAAACGAGGGGAAATGATCCCCTTGCACTGACAGCTCTCCAGTTGTATTTTCTCCTTGTCATCTCATCACCAGGCCCATTGACTCCTGATCCATCTCTCACCAAGGTGGCACAACCCAAAGAGTCACAAAGATGTGCTGTCGCCAGTCAAACTTGCACAGCAGTGCTCAGACCTGGGTGGTGATTACTCAAGGCGACTTTGCGAGGCAAACACAGAAATATTAACATTAATTCGACACTAAAATAAACATTATAAAGTTCTCAGACAACACACACTAAGGAAATTGCATCCCATCCTTATATGTGTGTGTGTCTGAGCTCCTTAATTTTTTTGCTACCTGGCTCTGAATTAAAACAGTGCATGTATTTTCACTGATGTCAGATGGCAAAACATTTTGGAGCTTTTCAGCAGGGTAGGAGTCCTGAACAGTGTCTAAGAAGGAAAGTGGAAGCAGAGGTATATATGACACTTGCACCCAGGAAGAGCTCTGTGTAATCACATTTTAAGTGTTTCTGCTTCGGCACATAGTCATAAATGTCAGCTGAAAGTTAACTTTGTTGTTTATTAAATGTATGTTAATAACGCCTCTGAAAAGCAAAGTGCTCAATTGATTGCAAATGTAAATTGGCAACGCTCTGGTCTCTCCGTGCCAGTCGATCACAGCAGTATGAGTTAGGGAGGGAAAAACAGAATAAGAGAGCTGATTACAGAAGGCATTGAAGGAAGAGATAAATGCGAGAGAATATTTTTGTATTTTCGCTATCATCAGACTCCCTACAACTCATTCATGCAGCATCTGATAAAGATCCTGGGTTTTTTTCAATTTAAAGCTCAGATGAGACACACACTTCATCCTCCCACCACAGGCTCCTTTAGGACAGAGCAAGAAGCAGTGCTGGGCTACAGAAACATCCCCTCAGGGAGTACTGCCCAGACTCACAGCTGGCTGGGTGCGATCAGGGACTCCAGGAACATCTCCCTTTTCTTCCCAGCTGTGCTTTGACTCACAAGGATGGCACAAAACTTTCAAAAGAGTGACCACATCCAGAGCAAAGAGTAGCAAGCAACTAACAATCTCTTGAGAGGGTGCCCAAAAACCTTCCTTTGGGAAGAGAGAAGGCAGAAAGCCTTCTTGTAAAGATGGGCTTATCTATGCAGGATCTACAAACCTTTACTAAATGTCAATTCCTTAATATTGCTTGATTTTTAATATTGATAAAAATTCACTTAGTATCAACAAATACTTACTGGGTGCTACAGCACTTTGAAGTTTATAGCTTATCCCTCTCTGCCCTTAAATTCTCAACTATCAAACAGCGTAACATTATTTTGGAAATCTTCTCTGAACGTCTTTCTACATTGTTTACAATAATAAGACTTCAAATTCATTGGAACTCCTAATTACCAGCGTAGTCTGAGTAGCACTAAATCAGACCTTTATTCTTCTATTATTATGCAGAAAGGGTCATAAGAGCTATTTGAGTGACGCTATTTGTTTCCTGTACACAGATGAGAGTTCCCCTCTGAGCACAGCAGAGACTGAGACAATATTGTTAGGGAGATAAAGCACTGCAGAGACATCTTTCAGAGAAGAATGAAAGGAACTCATAAGCAGCTGAACTACGGGATCCTGCTTGCCTGTGTTTGGGAGTCCAGTCTCCTACTGCTTTCCCTCATCAGCTGTTCCCAAAATCTTTCCCTGTTGCAATACTCAGCCCAGGGAAAGGCACTGTGACGCTGCATCTGCCTTGTCATGGAGCTGGACTGCTTCCCTGGGGAGCTGTAGCTGGTTTTAAGCTACCTAAAGGTCACTCAGGATGTGCTGCTGGAAACACTGGCTGCCAAACAGAATAGGTTATGGTTATATGGTTTCTCTTTGATTGGATTGTTTTCCTACTCAGAGAGAATTTTCACAAAACAATTTGACTTTTATCTGTCTCCATTTGCCACTTCTGACAAATGGAGCAACAATGGCCTGCAGATTCCAAAGGCATGAAGAGGAAATTAAGCATCAGATACAAAGAGAACTCAATTTGTTTGGCCTCACTTACAAAATTATTGCGCCTCTTCTCCAAATATCTTTAAAAAATTCATTTCCAACTCAACCAAAACTGATAGGATTCAGACAAACATATAATAATCTGCTAATAAGTAATTTATATAAACCCATAATCTGCTAATTTCAAACAAATGAGAAAGCTAAAGCCACACCAAATTTCTAATAATTGGGGAAAAAAAAAAAAAAAAAAGATAAAGAAAAAATGGTTCTGTTAAATACACAATGAGTGCTGTAAAAATACCTAAAGCCTTAAAATGTCAAGTGACGAATTATTTTATAAATGACTATTTGAGTCAAGTAGTAGTTGACTTGATTTTTTGAAAAAACTTTAATTGAAGTACTTTTAAATTTTTTGCTGCCTATATAAAATAAAATAATTGCACAATTAGCACATAATTACTTTCAGGAGTGACTAATTTTGGATTCTACCAAGTAAGTATTAACTGCTATGCTGGCAACTGCAAAACAAAAAGTCAGAAAGTGAAAACCTTCCCCTATCAAGGTCAGCATTTGCATTATAAGACAATCAAACTAGTGCTAAATCAATTAACAGTCCAATATCCAAGGGCAGTGAAATGGAAGGACAACCATGGGACAGATAAGGCACTGCTGGCAGGATTCAAAGTGACCTCGGACTCCAAGGTCTGGTGTTGCATCCCTGTGAAGACAAATGTTTCTGATGACTTTACTGGAGCAGAATTAGGTCCATTGATGAGCTACCTATTGACTGATGTTCATTATCTGTGCAGAGTCCACACTGAAACCTCTTGCTCATGATCTGTCATACATAATTACTCCTATTGTTCACTCCGAGGAGATATATATTCATGTGTCTTCCCTTGACAACAAAGCAACTGGGAGCAAATCTAGTAATTTTTTTTTATATATATAATCCAGTGCTCCATTCACTGAGTCACAATTTGTGAATTTTTGTGTTGTTAAAATGCTTTTGGATTATTTGGTTTCAAAGAATAAAAAGCCCAAAGAACTCACACATGAAGCAATTTCATTTACATACAGTTTTTGCCCCCTAGGACACCAGGAAAACTTAATATATTCCCACAGCCAACTAAATGTATTAGTCCTGCATGCACTGATGACAAGGCTTTCTTTCACATGAGGTCAAACTCCATTTGATCTTTCAAACTTGTTCATGTTTTGTTGTGTTCCAGCTTTGATAATAACACTTATAACCCTGATATCACCCAAGATAGCTGGGGCACTGATAATATCAAACATCATGGGTTAGTCACCTCTCATTACTGTCTCAGAAAAAAAAGACCAAATTAAACCCCTCTTTCTTTCCCTTCCTCCCTTCCTTCCTTCCTTTCTCTCTGTTTCTCTCTTTCTCTTTCTTTCTTTTTCAATGTTGTCATACAGTGATTATCCTTTTGTATTTAAACCCATTTAAAATAAACCAATTTGTATTTACCTGAAACATTAGAAGGTCTTTTTGCAGATTTTCAGTCTGGTCCTGCTCACGTTAACACCAACCTTGCAGAGTCTTGCAGGCAGCTATTTTGACTTCTGTCATTCCTACATTTTCTGCTCTGTATCCCCCCTGTATTTCAAGGATCTCAAAGGGGTAATTAGCTCTATTGGTCAGTGTTACATAGAGATGGATCACAAGTCATAGAAATGGCTGGGGAATGATCTAAACATCTCAAAAATCCTCAAAAACAGGTTAATGCTGCAGAAGTTCAATCTCTCTTTGGACAGGAGCAATAGAAGGAAACAAAGAGTGAATGGCCTTTTTGCAAGCCTTTCATGGAGTGTGACCTTCAATGTACCCAGACTGTGTTAGAGAAGGCAGCTCCTGCCAATGAGATTAATTTGTCAAAGTGAATGAATTTAAAACCTGGGTTTTAACTTTCCACCTATTTACATATCACATGGAGTTTAACGATTAGCAAATTAGACACAAATCATGTGCAAATCAATGCAAATTACTGGTTCACACACATAATGTAAACTTCATTTTTCATGTTGGGATGTAGCCAGTTAACAAGCATATGGATTTCAGATCTGGGGTAAATGAGCTACTCTGTCACAAGCCAAACCTTCCCCCCCTCCTCCCTCTTCCCCTCTCATTCCTCCACTTGGCACGAACCCACCACACTTCCCATTCAATCCACATAATTCAGTCAATACTTGCCTCATGTCAGACGTGGTGTAGAAAAGTAATAACTTCTAGAGTCATTAAATTAGGTTCCATGCTCTCTCTAATTCGTGCTCCTTGGTTAGAGTTTTGTGGTCACTTACACTAATTAGAAATGCTTGGTTTATTAGCAGAAGAGATATGCTTTGGAAAGCTCCTGGCGATTACCAAGGTATTTATAGATTCCTGCAACTTTGCTTTTCTTGACTTTTGAACTATTCCATATATAACTATCCTGAACTCAGCTGACAAAAGCCCTTTGAGCTCATCCTCATAATTAAAAGTCATTGCACACACTGTTTCTCTGATGTCACTTTTTATTTCAGAGGGGATGTCCCTTCCTCCAGGAGAGATTGTATACAACCAGAATGACAGGATTGCACAATAGTTGTGTGTGGAAGTGATCTCTGGAAGTCTGTTCTGCAAACTCTCTCTCAAAGCAGGACCAACCTCAAAGATAAATCAGATGTCACAGAATCATAGAGTGGTTTCAGTTGGAAGGGACCTCAAAGATCATCTCATTCCACCCCCTGCCATGGGCAGGGACACCTTCCACTAGCCCAGGTTGCTCAGAGCCCCATCCAAACCAGCCCAGAACACTTCCAGGGATGGGGCAGCCACAACTTTGTTGGGACAACTTGTTTCAGTGCCTCACGACCCTCACAGTAAAGAACCTTTTGCTAATATCTAACCCAAACCTACCCTCTGTCAGTTCAAAGCCATTCCTCCTTGTCCTGCCACCATTTCTTGGGCACTTGTGCAGTTTAGAAAATCTGCAAGGTCAGCAATTCTGCTCCCTCTATGCCAAACCCCTGTTCCCATGATGGGAAAAAGGATTTCCTAAAATGCAGTGGGAGTTTCCACTGCTGACAGGTGTGTCCTTTGACCCTTGACCTTTCATTGTGCAGCCCCAAGAGTCTGCTTCTGTCTTCTCCCCACATCCCCATAGGCAGTGGAAGGAAGGTTGCTCCACTTCCCCTTGCAACTTCTCTCATCCTCACCCAGCTTCTGCTGCAGCCCCCAGCCCTCTCTCCTGTACTCACACCAGTTCCTCATTTTTGGGGGACTCTGCAAGGTTTTCCACAGTCTCTTCAGCAACAGCTGAAATAAACTACTGTCCTTTGGTGTGCTGCTGCCAATTAGCAGGAAAGTTTAAATAATAAACTTCTTACCACATTTTTTTCCCTCCTCTCAGAAAATCTGTGTAGCAGAGACCTTTCTTATAGGTCAGATATCGAAAAGGGCACCTGGAAAACTCTGTTTCTCACCCTCCAACTGACTTTGAACTGTTTCAGACAAGGAAGATCAAACCAGACAACTCAAGGGAATGTGCCCACTGGCAAAATGCAGTCCTTAAAACTTCAGTGTGTCTCACAGAAAGCCCCACACAAGATGTATGTGCAGCTAAAGTTAAACCCAAACCATTGCTGAAGTCACAGCATCCACTTAAACTGCCTCAGGCTGGAATGTCTAACTGGGAATGAGTGATTTGAGTCCCTATCAGATGTGAATAACATAAACAATCAAAGAAATATGTCTTCTCTGACATGACCCTTAATCACTGAAAAAAAAAAACCAGAAGAGACAGTGACCTTGATTAACATTGTGCTGCTGAATATGATATGAGAGATCCCATTGATCACAGACTCAAACAACTGGGGACATACAGAGCCTTTGGTTCCATCGCTTCGTTTAGTACCTATAGAACTTAAGGTACAATCAAAACAGAGGAGAATATTACACAGGCTACAACCATAATCTTGTGCTCCCTGCTGAATAAAAAGCTCTTACAGTTTTGTATGAACTAGGAGAGAAATACTCCTTTAACTTGGGCTCAAGAGGAAATGCTAGTTAAGTTTCCATTTTAATGTGTGTGCAGGAGGACAGAGTTAAAATTCTGCAGGTAACTGCAGGAAACATTTTGTTGACCATTGCCTATGTAAATTCTATGGTATTAAAAATTAAATGCTCTATTTTTATTATTATTGTTATTGTAGAAGATTTAGGCCTTAAGAGTCAGCCTCTAATCAGAAAGGTGTTTTGATGTCCTGTAGTAGTACTGTCACTCTTACAACATATTAAAATATATCAATTGTCTCCTTTTTTTAATGGTAAAAGTAACATCTTTCCCATGAATATTTATTTTATTTTTCTTTAATCTTGCTTGTTTCACAGTTCATCCTTCTACCATCTAAGTTGCTCTTTCTTTTGCTCCTTGCCTTGCTGCCCAAAGAAATTAATTCTGTTATGCCCATGGTTTTGCATGTATAAAACATCAGATATCAGTGAGCATTTTCTGACCTTCTGCTTCTTTCAGCATTCTGTTCATTATTCTGTGCCTTCAAACAACCAGGTACTATTCATATTTTTTAGACTTCACAATCATTCATCTGATATGTCAAATGTTTTAAGAGGCTTAGCCAACAAATGCACAGCAAGATGAAACATGCAGAAAGCAGCTATTGTCTGAATCCCAGTCAAAAAACATCTACAAATAATTACAGACCTCACCCATGAGCCCCAGACGTGGTCCAACAGACTATGGGTATAGTTCTATGCTAAATTCAGTAGTACTGTGCAATTTACAGCCCCAGGAGTTAAGAGCATCAGGAAGGCTGTGTGGCTGTGGCTGATTGCAAACTGTAGGGAACGACCTCAGCAATGTCCCAGCTCCTAAATCAGCCTCTGAATTTGCCTCCAAGAAAGTTAGTTAGCAAGTTAGGGCCCAGGTTCAGGTCACCAGGTAGATGTAGCCTGTATTCTGGGTCCTGGGGGTAGCAAAGGGAGAGGGCTTATAATGTTTAATGATTTTAATAGCTGGGAAATATTTTATAGGGCTTTAGAAAGTGAGCACAGAGTTTGAGCTTTGGGTACTTAAGTTGCCTCTGAAAGCCTACAGATATGGACTTCTGAAAGCACCTCAGTGCTCTGGGTTTAGGAATGGACCTACACGAGCACCACAGTGACAGTATTACTTCCTCAGCCAGGAGACTTCATTTACAGCCCTGCCCTGGAGAGTTTTGCCCCTGTTGCAGTTTATCACAGAAACTCACTAAACGAGGTGTCTGTGAGCCACTTGCTTTGCATCTAAAAATAAGTTCTCTGCCTTATTTCCACCATGGGATCAGTACAAGAGGGAGATGCTTTTCTTAAGAAATCCAAATGTACCATCATGAACACTGCATGGTTTTACCTCAGAAACCATATGGATTCACAGAGCAAGTGAAAAGGTTGTGTGGGGTTTCTTTTCCTTCCCTTTAAGCAGGGTTTTTTAAAACTCTTAAGTCTGGGCATTGTAAACTAAACTACACCCACATAGAATATCCAGCAGTACCAGGTCTGGTTCTAATGCTTCTATTGAATCAAAATAAGCTGACATAAGCTGGACAATAGGATCACTGGGTTTTTGTGCTGTCACAGCTTTTAAACTGCTGTTGAGCTCAAGCTGTGATCAGAGCGAAGTTTAACAAAGCAAAGCAAAGAAACCTGCCTGAAACAACTCTCTCCAGCTTTGAGTGAATGCTATTTTTCACTGGCAAACTTAAGCCTTTCTTCTCTGTGTTCACTCTGTGCACTTTGTCTGCTTCCAGGATTGCTCCATTGTAAGGATGAAGACAAGTGTGATACTGCTCTGAGCCATAACTCCCTTGGGAGGTCTGTCAGGCAAAGCCGTTCTGTCTCAGCTTCTGCACAAAATTCATTCCAAATATATGTCTCTCACATGAAACAAATTTGATTTTTTTTTTTTTAAATGCACCTCCCTCTCTCTAAGTAAATGCAGCTTCTGTTGTAGCTCAGATGTGGAGCCTTGGAGCGAAGGAGGGATGATCATGAACAGACTTACCAGGACTTGGTGACTTGGAGTGCAGCTTCTATTCCCAATTTGTTGCTTTTCCTGCATAGCTGTTCTTTGAATCTTTTCCACAGGCATCACCTCCAGACAATGTTTCAGCCATGTAGTTGTCTGTGCAGGACATTTAAATTCTATCTTTCCCTTGATATGGATGGTGCTCATTAACAGTCAGACACCAATACGATGCTTGAATGCAAAACTGAGTTCACTTGTACTCCAAGACTCCAACATGGACCTTTCAGTTGCCATTGCAGGTATAGCAATTTGTTTGATTTTTTTTTTCCTATTTCTCACCTTTCAGGGGAATGGAGGAGCAGGGGGAAAGTTTTATCTTATGCTCCTAGTGACTCTGGAAACTCTAGGTAAGCATTGAGATGAAATAAAACTGGAAAAGAATTATTAGAATCAGAGAATTATTTAGGTTGGAAAAGACCTTTAAGACCAAGTTCAGCTGGTAACCTAACACGGCCAAGGCCACCCCTAACTGGTTAAGTGCCAGAACAGAGGTCCAAAAGAGTATTTAAATCTTTATCCTTGGAGATTTTCAACACTCAGCTGGAAAAAGTCCTGAGCAACATGCTCTGACTTTGAGGTTAGTCCTTGCTTTGTGCAGGAGGTTGCACTACACATCTACATTCCACCACAACCTAATTTCTGTACAATTACATTACATAGTCTATACAAAATTGCCAACAAAGGTGGGATTATGTTCAAATTAAATCCACAAACATATAGAACAGCTTCCTCAGACTTGGAGTTAACTCTGTAGACTGTTCTTGCTCATTGGCCTCGTCAGAGGTGGACTGAGATACAGGACAGAGTCTGCAGGTGGTAGTATTTGATTGTGCTGCTATTTAGCAAGAAGAAGGAGCTTATGGCATTGATTTAGGGTTTGTGATTTTAAATAACTGACAAGTCAGGCAGAGTGTGTGGATGGGTGTTTTCTATTGCAGTCAAATCAAAACAAATAATATAGTTAAGGCTCCATGCAAACTGTTTTGGATATTGTCATATCATTACGTGACTTCTATTTCTGGCAAACATTACTTACATTTCAAAGCACTTTTTTTCCCCCAGCTCTCCATATGTCAGCTGCTATCAAAATACACTATTTAGAGTTAAGTGGAAAGAAAATTAAAATTATTACCTTTTCTAGTCTCTGATCTTCAAGTGCTCAAAGAAAATCCCAAACACTGCAATACGTGTTAAATGCCCAGCTTTACCCACAACTCTAGGACCACTCTACTGCCTCCAACAAACTCACACCTTTCCCAGGCATTGCTTTAGTCTTTTAAAACTCATCTGAAATAGATGGCTTGAGACTGGGATCAAGATTCTCCCATTTTGTATAAATGTGAAGTATGTCTGTCTGTTTGGAGAGACAGCTGTTATATGGTGTCAATAAGTAGTGTTAATAAGTTAAAAATAAGAAATCAAAAGGAACAATACATACCCTTACACGAACTGGCACTGGGGGAAAATCTGCCAGAGCAGTAATCTTCTGGGTGACTGTTCTGGCCCTATATCTGAAATACCAGATTAAGTTCAGATCAGTGATCCCATGAAGGCACAACCATAAAATGGTTTCACTTGAAGAGACTTTAGAGACCATCTTATTAGAACCTTCCTGCCA
>JAWWEW010000131.1:69605851-69685157 GCA_035583185.1 Anabacerthia variegaticeps
GGAGCTGGAGGCAGCTCTGCAGGTGGGGTCTCACCTGAGCGGGGCAGAGGGGCAGAATCCCCCCCTGCCCTGCTCCCTGCACAGCTTGGGAGGCAGCCCAGGGCATGGTTGGGGCTTCCTGGGCTGCCAGTGCCCATGGCTGGGTCATGTCCAGCCTCTCATCCACCAGCACCCCAAGCCATCCTCAGCAGGGCTGCCCTCAGTCTGTTCATTCCCCACCCTTTGTGGTACAAATGATTAGTGTGAGAAGTTACAAGAGCACATAATCACATGCAGTCTTTCAGGTTTCATTAGAATGAGGAGCAATGTCTTCTAAATGGGTGTTTAAAGCCAATTTCAGGTCATAAGAAAGAAGGCATCCGTCCAATGCACTTCAATTTCATCTAAAACCAAGTTTCAGGGAGCATGGACAAACACAAAAAGGAAAAAGTGTTGAAAGTATTGCAATATCAAAGAAAAAAAATCCTTTTTGCACTGGCAGAAAAGGATATTATTCTGGAGTTCTCTTGACCTATTATTGAAAATGGTTTCTGCAAATTCAGGTGAGCGGTTAGTACTCCAGTGGGCACAGTGCTAGAGAGGGAAATGGCTCAGTGTAATTAGCAATATAAATGCAGATTTCAACAGGTGAGTGACAAGCAATTGCTGAAGTTGGATGTACTTTCAGTCTTAAATTCGGATAGTAATATGAGTCTATGAGACAGCTATAGCATGTTAATGTAAAAAGCTGCTTAAAAAGTTAAGATGAAGGTTAAAGCCTACTCTGAGCATGTACACTTCAGTTCCAAATTTATTGATGGATATGAATAGGAGAATAGTTTACTCATACAATAGTTTTACAGTTCCTGATCTCATGTGTAGGAAAAGCCATTAGTGCCAACCCCATGCTAATAGATTGCAGAGAAACAAGAACAAAGCAAAAGATGATCTACGCTGCTGACTTAGGCTTTGATACCAGTGGGAAATTTATTTGAGACAGGTTTACACCAGGCAGTCAATAAAGCACTGAGTTTGCAACACTGTGCAAATGTGAGCTCACGATGAAATTTTGGCCAACAAATCAGTTGTAACCTTGAGTTTGTCACCAGCCTCCCATCCATTACCCTGTTCTTTCCTCTCCACGGTAGCACTTATATTATATTGTGTCTCCTCTTTTCTACAGGAGATAACCCAGATTCCTCCAGTTGTCTTCAGAGGCAACATTTCTTGATTTCTTATTACTCTTGCTGCTTTTTACTTCAGTTGATCCATGTTAGAGTTGATTATTTTAACTTATAGAATTTTGAACTAAGGTATGTAATTTTTTTTTCCATTTTTTAAAAGGAATTGAAACAAACCCAGTTCTAAATTAATTGATTCAATCAGTATTAATGATGCGTTTTGATTCACATGGGTAAACCTAAGCCTCAAAACAAAATGCTTTCTGACCTTGTACTCTCAGTGGGCAAAAATACCTGCTATTTCTGTCAAATACTACTTTTCACCTCCTGAAATACGACTTTATCTGGGTAGGCTTTATATTTACCCTTATCCTGTTCCACTGATCCAGACAAATGGAGGCATCTCAGTGGCCTCACATCACAAACAAAATCCAAGCAGAGAAAGGTTTTTAATTCACTGGGCTTTTGTTAGATCTCCAGATTTTCAATCCAGTCACAGCTGACCTTGAAACTTTGGATTTGTGGCCAAAGAGATAATGGCAGGAGTGCTGATAGACTAACTAGTGTTTTGGGATAGGAATCTTTGTGGAGTTTCCTCCCACTAGCTGTATATCATTCTGTATCTGAGGTATTACTTATCCTGGTACTCTTACCTCTGTCAGCACTATGACTAGTTATCTCCCTCCATATCATAATGGGAGAAAAACCCTGTAGAGTGGCAGGAAACAATTTACACTTTGGAACAAGAGAAAAAAAAAGGAGAAGACGATAACACAATTGTAGTGCAAGCCTGAAAACAAGAGTGCTCTTACTTTACTATTACCAGAGATTAAAACAATCCTAAAATCCTCCAAGGTGGTGTGTGTGCATGTGTGTGGGGGTGTGGGGGTGTGTGAAATCCCATACCAACACCCCCAATTCCTTAGGGCACCTTTTTTAACATTTCCAAATAATTCAAGAATAATATTGATTACCTTATACATTCACTCAAAGACAGGTATAAGTCTAATATTTTCAGGCTCTACTCTATGAAATCAGGTTATTTTAGTGGCAGTTGATGCATTCAACATGTTCACAAAATATATCACTTAGCCTTTAAACTTCTGATGTCAAAATTCTCATAACAAAAAAGCACTGAAGTTTGGTTTAATTATTGGGACCAGAACATCAAAAGAGGCATAGCAATTTAAAAGTCCCTATGTCATCGCATCAACTGACACACCATCAATTACTGAAAGAGAATAAACCATGCATAACATCTTATTATAACTTAGGAATCAGCTGCTTGCATCAGAGCACCAGGTAGCAATGCAAAATTTCCCCTGGGTTATGTTGGCAATTATTGAAAAAAAATTGAAAATAATTTATTATAAAACACCAAAGGATCATATATCATTTCTGAATGCTTGTAAGGTACTGAGCCACGAGTTGGAGGAATCATTTCTGGAGTTATGAAGTTCTTCAGTGTTCAAGGCTATCCACACCTTGACACTTCTGGTGGGAGAAGGAGCTCCAAAATGCACTGTTGTCAGTTCCCTTAATAGTTCAAGGGAAGGGGAAAGCCATTAAGAAAAAACCTGATTGACATCTCTGATGATCAACACACAGCAATGAGAGAAGCAACAGCTCTGCTACAGAGAGGTTGGAAATAGCTTTGGTTAGGTGTCTTCCATAAAAATTCCAAGATCTAAACAACTCCTTGCATGGAATTCCAATGACCTCTGTTTGCTGGAAGTGAAGGAAAGTTTTATTCAAATGATGCTAAATAATCCAAAGTATCCTCTAAGGAAAAGGAGTGCTGATGCTGTGAGATCTGAACAGAGGCACAAAGCATCAAAATTCAGCCTGGAGTGAATTGCAATAGCTCTGTTCATATTCCAGATTACTTCAGTTGTTCAGTATTAATCTTTTCTGAGATGTTATGTCCAATGGTCATTTGAAGAAACAATATTGTAACATGAATTTGAAAAAAAAACGGATCAGGACACAGAAAACAAACTGCAAGTTGGACATCGAGATCCCCAGTCAGGGCAATTTTAAAGCAGCCCATTTTCACATGGCCCTAGGTGAGTCAAGAGAACACACTTTTAATCAATAAACCTGTCTGACACACTGCCAAAGATATGTTTGGGACTTACAGAAGTTCTGAGAATGGTAGAAAAATGTTTATAAAACAAAGTTTGCTTTAAAACCTATGACAATCTAAATACAGGGAGGAGGAAGAATCAGGAGCCTTTAAAATACTTCTTAAAAGGAAGTATGAAAAGAGTTGGTCTCAAATTCAGGGAAATAAATGGTCCAAGTATATCTTAATGCTCCCCTACTCGTGAGAGCCTGACTCAGGCACCCACGGGTGGATTCCAAATCATCCACCCCAAAAAGACACAGACAGAGAGGCAATGGAAGAGAACACAAAGCCTCATAGTCCTCACAAGTGGCTTGGGTTGTGGAAGAATCCTGAAAATAACTATAGCAATGATGAACAAGTGAAATTAATACAAAATTAAGTTTCCTATTACAACCAACAGTCTGGGGAGAGGGAAGGCACTCAGGAGTCCTGCAAGGGAGCGGATGCTGCTGGGTAGATGTTCAGCCCAGCGTGGTTATCAAAGGGTCATGGAACTTCTCTCACTTTCATTTAGAGTTTTTTTCCAGCTGGGCCCTTGGCATCATTAGCATATTTAAGAGTTTCTAGAAATTCCCTTCTCTGCATATGATGAGAATAGCAATTTCCTAGACAATCTCCCTTGTCTCACAGTTACATGCAATGCTAGAATGAGGACAGAGGGCATGAAGATGGGAAGCAAGGGATATGCAAACCTCCTTTCAAACACATGATGTTATTGTACTCAGGATGCAATTCTTTTTCTAGCTCTTCTACTGACTATATCTAAAAAACCTGAATTCTACTCTATTCCTGCCCATCAGTCAAATAAGCTTCCCAATATATCAAAGAACAAATATTAACTATATTGTACCATAACTAATTGGGTAAGGTCACTGAAGGTAGAATCCTATCTTGAGTCGGAAGAGACCCACAATGGATTCTCAAAGTCCAACCCCTGGCCCTGCACAGGATCACCCCAAGAACCCCACCACGTGCAGATAATATTCTACAACCACAAAAGAGCTGCTTTGCCAGTGAACAGGCTCTTTAGTCAGGCCCCAAAAGCCTCAAGTTCTACTTTTTACTCTGCAGAATGACCTTGGGCAATTACTTTCCTCTTGCCCAAACTTCCCTGTCCCATCTCTACAAAGGAAAATTATCTGTTTCTACCAAATACTGCAAGAGATTAAGATATCCTTTAACCTTGGAAGCCACTTAACCGACCTTTATCTCCCAAAGCAAATATTCTTTTGCCATTAAGAAAAACAATACCCTGGAAAAGGCACCACAAAAGAGTCTTCATTAATGTGGAATTAAGATTGCCCTTATAGCCTTCCAACTGCTGGAAGTAGCACTGAGCCAGCCAGGGAACAAAAATTATATGGCAATAAAGTCTTGCCTGCACTTTTGGAGAAGATCAAACATTTTTTGTTTGTAGATTATTCACTTTTCATGGAGAATCTTAAAATCACAGAAGAGTTTGGGTTGGAAGGGACCTTAAAGGTCATCTAGCCCAAACCACTTGCCCTGAGCAGGGGAAAAGAGGTGGGCTCTCCTAGAGAAGAGGGCCCACAATAATCATTGCCTAGTGTTTAAATCCTCTCTCCTTGGAAAGGGAACAGCAGTGTAGCTGAGCCCTGCTAGAGAAGGCACCTGCCATAGCCAAGGGTCCCAGCTTTCTCCCAGGATCACCTTCACCCCCCTAGGGTGACCCATTGCCTGGTATTCCATGCCATGCCCTCCTGCCAAACCCTGCGGCTCCAGACTGCAAGAAGGGCACGTTTTACACCTGAAGGGTTTACAGCAACACTCGGGAAATAAATTCTGAGCCACCTGATATCAACAGGTACCTTCAATCACCCAGAAACAGCAGAGCAGCATCAGCAGCTGGCACAGCTGTCCTCACCTCACACTCCCTCAGCTTCCATTCCATCTGCCCTGGACAAAGCAGGAACAGTTTAGTGGCTGCTGGGGACACCAGGAATTATCACCAGTTTTGGTGGAGAAAGTCTGCATTGCATTACTGTTTATCATTTGGGCATTTTCTCCTTTTAGAACCTGCGAGTGTCACTGCTGATGTTCTGGGAAGGCAGATGGAGTAATGTGAACTCTGCCTAATGAACTTGTGTTAACGAATTAAAGAGCTGGTCTGTGGTGTGCTCTAAGAGATTTAAGTTGTTTGTCAGTCTCTATGTACTAAGAAAATGGAATTCATAGCTATAATCAGAATTTTATTTTTATTAGTAAGGTAGAAGGAGAACACAGTCTCTAATACCATATTGTTGGTGCACTTCCACATTCACTGGTTATTTATTTCCCAAGAGCCTAAGACATTTCTACTTTCATCAGTGAAAAAGCAGCAACTTCCCTTAATATCTTTCAGGTCATACAATGTCTATATTGAGGCTATCACGTGTTGTTTTTTCATCTGCGGTGGTTTTGTTTCTTTTGGAGGAGTAGAGGGTGTGAAGAGGGAGAGGGAACAGCATTTGAGGGAGAATTGTGTAACTGAGAATCCATCCTCAAGCTCTCAGTTAGAAGCTCCCAGGCAACAAATTCGACATCCAAGACACCCAATTTTAAATGAAGAGTTAGTGGGTTTATTTTAAAAGGGGAGGGGATGAAAAAAAATAAAAAGGCACAGTTTTTCCAACTTTCAGTAATTAAATATTGAACCATAGTATGATTTAATGTATCCTATTCCTGTTTCACATGCTCCTGAAGAGATTTATCTTCATCTGTCAAAAGCCATACAAGTCTCAAGTCTCATCCACATCAAGAGTGATCTCCCTGTGTATGCAGCTGACAACTGGCACGTTCTGGAGCTTTAAGCAGCATAAAGGCTTCACTGGTGCTGTGTCTAATGGATTCATGCACCTCTGCATTCACATTAATATTTACTGCTAATTATTGTTGCCAATACACAGCAAATAAATGAAGTGTGGGTTCATCTGGGTTTCTGAGCCAGGCTAACATTTCACGGCAGCATCTTAAAGCTGCAGCACACCCCATGAAATTTTATCAGATTGTGCCATACAGCACAGTGGAAATAAACGCCAAAGGCATTTAAAACATACAGGCTCTTGCTGCTCTCTGAAAAACAGCCTGTGTGATCACTTTATAGCAGAGAATGTAACTTTGTGTTTCAAGTATTTTTATCTTCTGTCTGTGTGCAGGAGTGCCTTGATAAGGTGGTGAAACAGAAATAAGATATAACTGAATGGCTTTTCTGTATGTACAGATATGCAAGTTGGAAAACACCTAAATCAGCAGCAGGAGCAAAGTAGCCAAAAATCACAGTTTAGGAAGGTCTTATGAGATTATTGCATTATCTCCAGTAGAAAAGAGATACAGATCTGTATTAAACATATTCCAAGTCCATTCAGACTTCAGAACAGTTTGGAATGATCTGTTTTCCCCCACTTTACTCTAAGAGCTCACCTTTAAGCACACATCTTAAATAATAGGGTCTCAGAGAGGCACAAAATACCAAACACTCCACTGTCATTTCCCTGGGCTGAGTCAGCCCTGCCTTGCTGGGGTTTGGTTCCAGCACCTGCCAGGGAAAACACATGGTGATGTGAGTTGGGCAGCATCCTCCAGGCTGTCAGGGACCACCTGGGGAACAGCACCAGAGCACATCCTACCTCTGATGGACAGCCTTGGATCACAGAAATTTCACCAGACTCAGAGCATGGCGTCTGACAGGAGGTGCTGTGCTGGGGAGAGTAGGACCTGGAGGTGTATGGGAGGTGATAGCGATCAAAGACACAGCTGATCACTTAAAGCAAGGAAAATAAAAACCAGCCAAACCAATTTTAAAATAAAAAAAAAAAAAAACAACAAACAAACAAAACACACAACATAAGACAGGACAAGGGGGAATGGCTTTGAACCGACAGAGGGTAGGTTTAGATTGGATATCAGGAAGAAATTCTTCCCTGGGAGGGTGGGCAGGGACTGGCCCAGGTTGGGCAGAGAAGCTGTGGCTGCCCCTGGATCCCTGGAAGTGTCCACGGCCAGATTGGACGGGGCTTGGAGCACCCTGGGCTGGTGGAAGGTGTCCCTGCCCATGGCAGGAGGTTGGAACTGGATGAACTTTAAGGTCCCTTCCAACCCAAACCATTCCATGACTCTGTGATGTTATGATCTTAAAGCATCTTGAAGCATTCATATTATCCAGTTTTTTCTGCAAAATTCAAAGAAGTTTCATTACTAGCTTTCATCCAATTAGCTTTTCTTTTCAAATCTCAGTTTTTCTCACTTCAGTCCCCAAATCCTGCAGCAGAGATCATCTAGTGGTTAATAGCTGACAGCTTCCAGCTAGAGGAAGGTATGTCAAATACGTGTTATGGATCCTCAGACAGATTTCACCTACCAGCTCATCTTAAGAACACTTCAAGAGTAAATTTCACTTGCATTAACTTTATGAATGTAAGATTGGTGCTGAATGTGTTAGTGCAGTAGAAAAAGAAATTATCACAACAGATTTTTCCTCTCTTTGTAAGAAACACTGCAGTCCTGCTAAAACCATTCCTGCTGAAGTACATCTTATCCTGAGAGGTTCACAAATAGCAGGTTTTATTCTCCACACTCACAAGTGGCGAGGTGGTTAGTTTTTAGATTTCATCTTTCCAGCAAGGTCATTTTCCCTAGTGGTTCAACTCTTCAGCATCTCATTTTCTGCCTAAAAAGGGGGAAACAATGTCTAGCAGGAGCACACGGGCACACAAATTTTCAGAGACAAGATAGAGCAGAAAAGGGTGGGATGATTACTGTCGTGCCAAGGAAGTGATTATACTGCCTGGCTGCCTTATTTAGATGTAGTGCAGACAGCTTGCAATTGGTCCATTAGAACTGTCTTGCTCTTAATTACATTGACTTTTAAAAGCTTTGATTAATTATGATAAAGAGCAAAGGTTTGGAGCAGAGAGATGACTGTGTCAGACAACAGCTACTGATGCTGACCAGATTAGGTTGCTGGTTGAAGCATTTTATGTCCCATAATAAACCAGTCTCAAAGCTGTCACTAGCAGGATTGTAGATTTAAGAAATATTTATACTGATCAGAGATCCGTGATTACAAAAGGTTAGCAATTTATTGATTTATTTATATTGGTGGAACTGAATGAAAGAGACAAATAATAGATTTATTTTTTTTGTTCATCACTGGAATGAAAATAAATAGGATTAAATACATGCGTTTATTGTAGAGATGGGGGTTTTTTGCCCATCTTTTTTTTTTTTTAACTAAAAATGTTTAATTTGTAAAATTCATTCCCCATGTGTATACTGAACTGCAAGCTCCTGAGAGCCTGAGCAGAGTCAGATGCTTTGCATCTCTCCACCTCATTCCCACCAAAACCCTTGGTGGCCTTCAGAGGTTGGTGCTGGTACTTTCTGATATCTATGGCACTATTATAAAAAATGATATGCTTTCCTGAGCTGCACAAGAAACAAATTTGCATTCAATTCCCTAAATAGCCATAGAAGGTTTACATGTCCTTGAAAGCACCACTTAAAGTAGGACTCATTGAAAACCAACCGATAGTGGAGCTTTCCAATGGCTCTAGGAAGCCAGCAGAGGAAAATTGAATTGCCCTCTGCAAGTGCTGCTGCCTCTGGATGGAAGCTGGATGACAAGGTTAGACAAGATGCATGAAGTTACAGGACCTGTGTGTCTCTGCCTCATTTTCTACCCCTTTAATTTAGTAATGGCAGCAATTCCCAGGGCTACTGTATCAGGGCACATTCATTAACATTTCGAGTCCTGCTACTGATGACAAGTGTAGGTGAAAGATTGAAGAGAGTGAGACTGGCTACTTGACTGATTTTGCAGTGCTGGTATTTGTGGCTTCTTAAATCTCCCTGTTGCAACCATTCCCACCTTCTCTGTGTACAGGGGGTTGTTCAAGCCCCTGATAATTTCTGCCACTCTTTTTCTCCTTTACTTTTATATCCTTCTTTTTGAGGCCACTACAGTGATGATTTTCTATTTCAATGCCTCTTAGAAATATATCTCCTCATTTTTTCCCTGATAATCAGACATGGAGGTTTTTTATTATATTTATTTTTAGCACTGCTACTTGAGTTAGAACCCACTGTAACCTGCAGTACTAGTTTCAAGACTGAAATATAAGTCTATTTGAAGGAGTATTATATGACATTTTTCTTTGTCACTTATGCTGTTACCCCATCAACCTTCAGACAAAAGCTTAGTGGGAATAAACAGTACTACTGTTACCTCAGGCTTCTAAATCTCTCTGCTTGAATTTCAAGCTCTGATTAAATCTGAGCTACTCCCCAACTTTTACACTGCCAGTGGGAAGCAGGTCAGCTGGGGAAGAAAAGAGTATCTTAGGAGAGCACACATCAGCAGTTTTGGGGGTCAGGCAATATAACGCAAGAGACACAGAGAAAATTCAAGAGTCAGCTCATGATGTATTGCTTTCCTTGCTGCCTCAAAAATGGGGCTCTGTCACAAGCAGCACAGTGATAGATTGATGCTACAGCTTCCTCATCCACCACATCAACTCCCCTCTCCAGGTCTGACATGGCTTTTGATACAAAACACTTTTTCTGAACTAATCTCTGGTCTCTGGGATGTCCCTTCTGAATTTAATGTCAGGGAAGTTTAGCACTAAGAATGCAAGTTCAGCAATTCAACTAATTGCCCTAATTTTAGGGCCAAGCAGTCAAAAGGCATTAGAAAAATGAAGCATAAGCTGAGCTTTGATGGCAACCACACCTTCAGAGGAGGCATCCAACCAGCATAATGTCCCACTGTACTGAGGCAACAAAAAATAGGGGAACACCATCAGCACATACATGTTTTTCAAAGGCTGCAGCTTGGACACCAATTACAGAGAAGTAAAGGACCTCTAGCAGTGTCAGTGTGGGCCATCAAACTGAGAAGCACCAAGGAAATAAAACCACTGGAATAACCATGACTTGAAAGACCTTATTCCTTACTTCAAGTCATGGTAACACATTAGCACTACACAGAAATCTGGTGTTATATATATACTGTCTGCATTCCAAAACACCTGTACGGAGAGTGAACCACAGGGGAACACACACAGCCAGTGAGCTAAAAGTATAACTTGGTCATGGTCAAGGGCATGTAAGTGACAGAACAACTCAAACTTCTCTGCAATTAGACCTTCCCCTCATTGCTCATGTTTCGATTTCTGGCAATAAAGCTGAAAGCATCTTCTGAAAATTAAGAGGTTTGACCTGTCATCTACAGCCTTAATTACGGGGACAAATTTTACAGCTTGACTACAAACACCAAATATCCTTTCAACAACAAGTTCAATTAAAAAACCAAAACATTTTGATGTTTAACTAAACATATTTGATTAAATAGTTGAATAACAAAGCCTACCTCTCTCCTGTCTTCCCTTACACAGACCTTTCTCAGAGTAGCACTCACCAGCTTGTCCTCTCTTCCCCTTTCTTTCACCAGGGGTCAACATGGGTTGATTACAGCCTGATAGCGGAAGGGGCAGACAATGAGCTTCTCCTGATGGCAATGGTCTTTAAAATACTGCCTTAATTAAACACTCCCCACCTAAATCCAGGAGCTCTTAGTTGAAGATATGAGTGTTTCACAAAGCGCTGTGCTCCAGCTGTAGCAGAAAAGCATCCTCCCAGTTCCCTGTGTTGTGGGTAACTTCATTCCCTGTCTCCTCCCAATAGTCAGGGTTTGATTTGTTTGTGTCTCTGTCCCCAAAGAGGCAACACTCCCCACTCACTGCAGGGAGTCCAGGGAGAAACACCAAGTTGATTAGAGGGATAGAGCCCCTCTTCAGTGAGGAAAAGCTGAGAGAATTGGGATTGTTCAGCCTGGAGAAGGGAAGGCTTCAGGGTGATCTAATTGTGACCTTCCAACACCTGAAGGGAGCCCACAAGAAAGAGGGAGAGAGTATTTACAAGGGCCTGCAGTGACAGGACAAGGGGGAATGGACTCAAACTGAAACACAGCAGGTTTAAATTGGATATTAGAAAGAAATCCTACCCTGTGAGGGTGGGCAGGCCCTGGCCCAGGTTGGGCAGAGAAGCTGTGGCTGCCCCTGGATCCCTGGGAGTGTCCTAGGGCAGGCTGGACGGGGCTTGGAGCAACCCAGGATAGGGGAAGGTGTCCCTGCCCATGGCAGGGAATTAGAACTAAATAGTCCTTAAGGTCCCTTCCAACCCAAGCCATTCAATGATTCTATAATCCTTAACCCACTTCTCTCCATTTCTAGAGCAGTGCAAACCTATCTGTAGCATTTTGGAAATCTTTTTCCTTTTCTGTGAAGTTTCTGTAGTGACTTTTTGTCCTTATCTCATCTGTCTTGAGCTTCTCTCTCTCCAAAGTCTATGACAGTTCTTTAAAAAACTTATTTCGTTCCCATCAATACCCAACCTTCAGTGTGACACTTTGCAGCCACTGTAATAAAGACTGTACAAATGAACAGGGGCCAGAGAACAAAATCACACGAAATAAACTCGTGGTTTATGAGAGGAAGGACATAAATAAACCAAAAATAAAGCGGAGACTTGTAGGCAGAGATAGCGAAAAACTACCTTGAAACTGTTGTCCTCCAAGTCTCACTTTAAAATAGTGAGATTCAAATATTTGGTCACATGAGTTTTATTTGATTTTATATACTTCTATACTTACTAATCAAATTTAGCAAAAGGAACATCATGGTTCTTGTAGGACTTAGCACACTGAAGTCCGGAATTGCTCTCCCTCTGTGCTACAAATGGTGATTACAGTCTCTTTTCTACAAGTGATTCATTTATATTTTCCTAAATAATCATTAGTGAAACATTATTGAATTTATAACAAAAGAAAATAATTTAGAATAAATTATGTTCTGCTAATGAAATCACAGAGCGAGTTTCATATTTTTCTATTTTGTATCTCACAGCCCCGCTGGAATTTACCAGAAGGAGGTTTGATGTAACACCTCATGAAATTTTATTTACAGCCTTCATACCTGCCTATATATCCAAGCCATGTGATCTGGGAAAAGAGGGAAAATAGGAAGAAGGAGGAGGAGCAGTAAAACCTCTAACACAATAGTTTAAAACCTGGGTTATGCTGGATCATAAACCTACTCAAGGTTTTCAAGTGCTAATGAATGTTCCCTGTTAAAAGTCATTCTTTTCAACTGGCAGGAAAGAATCTGGTGATACTTTCCTAAAATTTTCTTCCTTGTGTTGTTTACAGCTACTTATAGATCTTTCAGATGGCTTTCAAATTTCAGAAAGAAGTGGGAGGGTAAACAAACATTTTTAAACTAGGTGTGATTTTCTCCTTTTTTCTTTGGTCAGCTTTGTTAAATATCTTCACTACATAATCTTGAAAAAAGAAAGGGGGAGAAAAAAATGTCATCTTTTTGATATTGCCGAAATATGGCAAACTTAGAAGGGCTGAAAGCATCCAGCAAGGCAAGAACATACAAAAGAATTTTATAATAATTGTGAAATGATTAAATCCTCAGCTTGCAGAGTTGTTTGTATTTTTCCCATGTATAGCAGTGGAAGAGGAGTTTTTTTCAAAGTTCTTTTAAAGCAATTCCTGTCACACTCAGTGTCTTCACTTGTGCCATCTTTGAACTGAGGCAACACAAAGAATGGCAGCTCAGCATCTCAGCTCCTTTTTTACCAGTCATGTTGCACACACTGCTTTGCTCTCGACCAAATTTAGCTGACCTTTCCAACGAAACCAGGACAGAACCCATCCAATTGCATGAAAACCTCAGCCTTCTCAATCTAAATAAGGAAGAGAAAAGCAATCTCTTGAAGGACTATTTGGAAAAATAATGATGCCAAAGATTTAGTAGACATTATCTGGCTGTAGCCATTCCTTTTCCCAGTAACACCCTCTCTTCAGCTAAATCAATTAAATGTTTTATTACATTTTTTATCTATATTCAGAGAACTGCACTGTCATTAGTGTGTCTTTTTTATGGCACCATCTTCTTATGCACAGACTATGTTTGTTTCTGTAATCGAACTTTTCTCAAAAGTTCATTACTTTCCAATTTTTTCCCTTCTATCAGTGCAAATTTATTTCAGAAATACTTCTTAGGTCTTCCCCCTCTCCTTTCTACATATGAAAGAGACTTATTCTCCTGTTTTGTGGTTATTTTCTGACCTCCTGCGACTTCTTTCATAACCTTATCTGCAAAGATACAGGATAGAAAGAATTCAAAGCTAGTTTCTCTCTCTCACACACACACAAAAAGTACATTTACTCTAGTTTTTGGAACAACTGCTTAATCTCTCTGGTCTTTGTCATTGGGAGATTTCGTGCCAGTACTCACATTCCCCTGTAAAATACCAGCTTTGGAGAGCAATGTGGGACCTTGACACTGATCCTTCTCTCCCTTCGGTTGTCAGAAATGAGTTTAACTTGGTGGAATTGCATTAGTGGGAAACCAGATAATGGTCCTAACTCAATAAGGCACGTTATTTGTTTGCATTTAATCTGGTGGCAGTCCCTCTGAAGTTAACCAGCCTGGAGTGTGTTCCAGAATAGCAATGCTTTTTGAGTAAGGCTTGAAATATAGAGCCATTTAATCTGAATACTTCTCCCCTAACCTAATATAGAACCATATGCTTATAATTTAGGAACCTGTGATTTAGAACACAAAGAGAAAAAAAGAACTGACATGAATAAGTTCATTGATATGCCTGTTATAGAAGGCTTTCTTAAGAATAGAGACTCATATCCAGTGGCCAAATTACCAGGCACTGTCAAAGAGGAAACTTTGGGAAAAGAGATTCCAAATTAAGAACATCTTGTAAAATACGTAAATAAACTGGGTTTGGACTGTGGCTCATGAGGCACACATCCACACATGAGACACTGCAGGCACATGGAAAAACACCTGGGCACAGACTGAAACAGGAATTCTCATGCAACTACCAGCTTGCAGACCCTCTGCTCTCTCCAGAATCTGAGCAAAAATAATAATCTGAAGAAAATCTCCATCTTCATTAGTTATTCTTGATGAGTTTTAAATTCCTCTAACCTTGTCCCCAAATTAATGGATAATTATTATCAAACTAGGATCCCCATGGACAGGAGTTTCCATCCACAGGTTGGTTGGTCTGTCTTGTAAAACATGGCTCTTGGTAAGTCCATAAAATCTTCAAGTCACACGAAGAACTGCATTTTAAACGTTCTCAGCTAAACACAGATGACTGACTTATCTCTATAGCCACTAAGAGCATAATAAATTGGTAGTAATTTACATAGGTGCCCAAATACTGGGTTATAATGAACAGGAAATTAGAACCATGTAAAAACTGTTACCTGCCATTTTGACTGAATAGTTTCATGACAGATTACCAAATTATAAGAAAAATACCGTGATTGCATTCTGTGTGATCAAGATTTTGCCTGCTTTGGCCATGGTAAGCACTTAAACTCTGTCAGTGGACGATAATTTGTGAAGGAGCTCTGAACTAATATACACAAAAAAAAAAACCCCAAAAGGCTCTAAAGGAAGATGCATGATTTTTCAAGTCTGTTTTGAAGCAGGGAAAACAAGAATATATTTATACAGCTGCTAGGAAAAAGCACGATTATTTAGGAGTTAAACTCACAATCTTTTCACACCTAAAGCCCCCTTGAATAGCAAGTGTTAAAAAGCACAACTGAGTCTTTACCATAGTAGAGGATTTAAGTTCCTTTAGGATTGGTGAAGGATGGGCTGGGCTTTGCATTACAACTTTTAAGACAGGTTAAGTTCTCTGTACCATGACAGGCTTTCTCTGTGACTTTCACTCCTTATGTCCTACACCTTAATTCCCTCCCTCTGAAATAGGGGTAATAGCATTTTTCTGCCTCTGAGGATTTCTGGGAGGATCAATGCATTAAGGATGTGAGACATTCAGATATTGAGGTGATGTGGGCTGTACATCTCCAAGATGGATGGCTGCTGAATGGAAGCCAAAACCTGAGTTTTCAGAACATCAGAGAGATTTACTATTCTGGTCCTTACACTGTGTAGAACTGCATGAAGAAAATGTGACCTTGAGATTCTGCATCTCCTGTTTTGATTGCCTCAGTGCCCAGAAAAAGACTGTAGATTAACCCAGACCCCCTCAATTTTCTGCTTCATTTGGGATTCCCATTAAGTGACCATTCAACTGCATTACCTTCTTACATTGTTGGTTAAAAGGGAAGAAAAGGTATCATCCTCTTAATACAGTCATGGACCTTGCCCTGATGTGATGGCCGAGATTGTAACATCAAGTGCAATCTGGTGATACTCTGGACCTATAAAAAACTTATAATCCCACACAGGAGATAACTGTGTCACCTACACATTAAAGTGTCACTCCTCATATACCAGTGACTGTCACACCTTTGCCTCTCAGCTCCTTAAGAGACACAAAACCCCCATATTTCACATTAAATTCTTTCTTTTCTTCAATCCCATCCTCCTGACCCATCAAGGTATTCCAGCAAAGACTACTGCAAATGCAGACAAATGGAACAAACCTGTGAAACAATGGAGATGGATGTAGTCCTACCTGGTTTAGCTTTTTCATTCCATTTCAAAACATTAAAGCAAGTCCACCAGTACGACCTTCCAAACTCAATACATGTCTAATGCAAAATCAAATCTACAAACCACTGCCTTAGAGTTAGGTAAGTGTTATAGCTGAGTAAGGATTCAGGTCAGGGTCAGAAAGCAGAATTCAGATCAGTGTTTCCTAAACAGATAAAAGTAGAGGTGGGGATGCAAAAATCCATACTTGGAAATGCAGAAATATGGCAAGAAACAGCAAGCAAGAACAATATCAGAGAGGGCAAGGTGCTAGGAGTCCGAGTTTTATATTCCCCATTTTCACATGAAGAAGGATTAGGAAGTGTTGTTACTTCCCTTATGTTCATTCACAGAACATGGCTAAAATAAGAGAGAGAATTATGGTTTTTTGCACTGAATGAACGGAGCTATAGAAACTGAGGAGAAGTCGGGTACAGCATATATTTTGGTCCTAATTAAACCCTTTCTGGTTGCATACTCAGGACAAAGTTTATCTGCTTTCACAGAAATACACTGAGAAATAAAACTGAAAGGGAATGAGTCAAAGTGGCTGAAATCTCAGATTACACAGCATGAGTAGATTCATATTTTTCATACCACAGCAAATGAATTCAGTGTTTATTGATTCACTTGGCCAATAATTATGCTACACCCGTAACAAATAAGATGTCAGGGAAAGCAGTACATCATTGTCTGCTGGTTATGCGTAAGCACTCCAAGAATTCTCACAGAGCCTGAATATAACTTAGGTACCAACATAATAAAGAAAATGTTTTACAGTCAGGACTAGCCAGCTTGACCACTAGAGTATTTATAAAACAGGAACAAAAATGACACCAAAGAATTACTAAGGTCACAGAATCAAACCCACAAAAATCAGACAATGAGCTCCAGTGTGCATTGTAAAGTATTTTCTAATTATATAAGCTCATCATTCTTTTCTGTTGCTTTCCACAGAATGGATAGTGCTTGATTTCCTCCTGAATTCTTCAGTGATGCTTATTATTATAGTAACCAAATGTTCCAAAAACATTAATTAACTTTCAAAACATCTCTGTGGAAAATTAAATCCATCTGGACAAATGTTTTTAGGTGGCCCTTCTTGAGCAGGGTGTTGGACCAGGTGATCTCTAGAGGTCCCTTCCAACCTCAACCATTCTGAGATTCTGTGAAAAATAAGATTGTCCTTGTTTTGTTGAAAGGGAACAGAGGTAGAGGGTGATTAAGACTGCTTTTTTGGAATCTTTCAAAACACATTTGTATATTATTTTGGACATATTTGCATTTGCCTCTTCAAAGGACAGATCTATCCATCTTTAGTTTAGTATTTTTGCAGATGAGATACAGAGATTTTCCTTCACTACCAAAGAACTGACAGTCTCAGAACTGAACCAGCACTTCAGGATCAATCAGCCCCAGATCTTTTCTTTTTCTTGCCTGCTTTCTGGTTATCAGGATGCTCCTCCTAACTCATTGATCTCCAAACCTCAGGCTATAATCCTATCAAGGTGCTTTCACAAGATACTTTTCTCTGAATTAGCATGTCTATATTTTATATTTAATGTGCGTGTGGAGGGGGAAGTGGAGACTTTCATGGCTGCCCTTCCTTCTCCAAAACCCTTCTCAAAAAATTCAGCTCAGAGAAGCCAGCAAGAATATAAAGCTTCATCTTTGAGCTGCAGCTCAAAACCAGACTGAATCTTGTAAAGTTATAAACAGCTGAACACAGAGATTTACAACAAGGAGAGTTGGGAAACAATATTATTGAGTCCAATACAGACAGAAGAGGTTTAATTCACAAGGCATTTAACTACAGCAGCTTCATAATAATCTGTTCCCCAATTAGGTTTAAATGAGACTAAATTAGGATGAGATTAGATACCAGCTGAGCTTTGAAGGTAAAAAGAAGTTTTGGGGTATGAATTGTGCCTGATTCTTGGATTATTTTGATGGAATTTTAGGGGCTAAGGAGCTTGTCTTGCCTGACATCACTGCTGAAATAAAAACAGCTGGTATCACACCAAGTAATTCAGGATTTTGATAGACTCTGCCTAGGCAGGGCCTCCAGCCCAGGGTCAGAGTCACAAAGCCAGCAGCCCCTGTGTAAGGCAAACTCCAGTGCTGTGCTGACTTCTTCCAGCTGGGCAAACCTTTGCAGGTAGCTGGATCTCAGTGCCACACAACTCGAGTCATTTGGCAGGCAGCAAACTCCATCCAGTTACCCCCACTGAGTCCAGAGCATGAAACAAACCCTCAGAAACAGCAAGAGATGAGCTATCACAAACTTCTAATTTTGTCATTTATAGTAACAACAACAGCCAAACAATCATGTTCCTGGGAGTCTGTGTCCTAGCAGGCACACTGGTGACTTCTTCAAAATTAAGCCGGTGCCAGACTGAAAATACAGTAATAACAAGAAAAAAAACTTTCTTTTTTCCCCTATTTAAATCCTTCTTTTCTTGATTTTTCCAATAACTTCCTAGTCATTATTCGACACCACTCCTTGGTACCACCATGTCAACTTCCAGCAGGTCTACCCAACTTCACTGGGATATGAAGAGCAATTCCACCTACCTTAACACTTCCCTTCACACCCAGCACGTGGCTGGGGCAGCGTCTGTGAAAACAACCTGGGAGGATTCAGCAACTGGAGCAGAAAGAGCTGATGAGACCCTCGGTATTGTCTCAAAGTGCTGGAGACAAGCTTGTGGTTTTCAAGGATAATGCTGCCAGCAGTTTAATTAAATCTGATGAGAGGCTGAGAAGCAGGACCAAGTGAAATAGGTATTGTTGCAGTGGGAGAAGAAAAAACGGAGTAAAACCTTTTCCTGGGTTCTTCTGCCCCAAACTGTGTGGAACAGATGCCTTAGCGGCAGTCAAGCCTCTACGGCACCTTTTCCTCCTGCTTTGTCAGAGGAGAACAGAAACATGAAAAGGAGGAGTAAAAAGAGCTTGAACAAGATAGAAAAATTGGCATAAAAGGGGGTAAATATTTAATCCTTTACAGAGTGCTACCTCCAGTGTTGGCTGAACTTCCTTCTCCCATGCTCTTAGTCCTTTAGCAGCAAGGCCACCCCCTGCCTGTCTTGCAGTCAATGTTGGATCCTTCTCAGTTCATGCTGCTTTATTTTTCTTGAGGTTATTTCTCTGGTAGAAATGTCAGGTTTGCACCTTAAGCCTTTGCTCTTTACCATGTCCAGCCCTTTACTGTTCACAGTGTTCCTTCAAGTGCCAGGTTATCACACACTCGGCCCAACTCACTTATTTAGGGGAAAATTCTTCAGTGCAAGTTTTGTAGGTGTCTTTGGGTTGGCACAAATTTTAGAACCAGTTGCCATCTTTTTCCTGGCGGTTATAACACAACATAACAGAATACCCAAGCCATAAAAGGAGTACTTCAGGTCTGAAAGTAGGAACAGTCCTAGAAGAAAAGCCTTCAGGCTTGTTCAGCCTTGAAAAGAAATTAAGCCTGGAGTTTTATACATTATTTAGGACAGCAATAAATGTGTGCACTTTGGGTCCTATATTATTGTCATTTTTTTGGACTAGTCATGATCATATAAAAATATTTCTTCTTTTACTGTGCAAAGTTAGAGTCTAGAAAACCCCAGGCTAAGCCTGTTTGGTTTCTTGGAATTCCATAGAAAAGATATTATGAGGGCTTGAGGCTCAAAACTCCTCTAAAAGGACAAAAAAAAAAAATTATGAAATTACATGGGGACTGAATACAGTTTCCATTGATTAAAATTTTTAATGAATCAGAGGACTCAAGAGAATGTGTCTGAATGATTTTGGTGTCATATATGTATTCTATGATTTGGAAAACCCTTTGGAGACAGACAAACTTTATTAATCCCGTTTTATAGAGGGGACTGAGATACAGAAAGAAGAGCCCATCATCGTGCTCCAAACATGCAGCAGGGTCAAAAATTGACACAGCCCTGCTGTTAAACCACAAGACTACTCTTCCAGTACAAATTGCCAGACAATAACCATTTTCATAAAGTGCTAATTGATTATGCAGTATTGTGGGAAGTTGCTTTTAATGTGCTACAGATGTTTGGATACTTCACACACTAGATTTCAAATCTTTCCTGAAAGAGATGACCGGGTGTAGAGAACTTCGTAAGAATATTTAATGTCTTAGCTATTATGAGGGTTTTTTCATGCAGTTTCATATAGTGAAGATAAGGATCACAATATACTTAATTTTCTTTCTCCTCTAATGTGCCTTTATAAGTTATTTAATTGTGCAAACATATATGCAGGAATATAATATATATGAATGTGAAAAAAGAGCTCTGTGGTATCATAGAATACTAATGTACCCTGCAGCTCTTTTATTACTGAGCTGTGAATTGTACCTAGAGAGGCACTGAGATTACTGATGCAGAAAGAAGCCTTTTCTCAAGGTAGATCTATTTTTTTTTGTAGTCCAGAATTATACCTACCATTTTCACCAAGTGGTGGGCATTCATGCCATCTGCAATGATGTTTTGTCCTTACATAAAATGTGTTCACAGCTCTGTTACAAATCACAAAGCATTGCTCCCATTTGGGGTTTTGTGTGGTGGCCAGAGCTGTGTCCAAAGCACAGAATAAGGGGTTGTTCGTGTTACCTGCTCTGGGGAGACCCCCTAGGTACCCTCTTAGTTCCTTCATATGTACTTAAATTTCCCAAATAAATCTCTGTACAGTATCAGTTTACCCACTGCACTATTCTGAGGCAGGCAATTACTTGAATCGTTGTGTGAGCTGAAACTGGGGAGGTTGAGACAATCATCTCATCCTGTTGCTGTTGAGAAAAGTGACAGTGGGAGATATCAGAAGATTCATCAACCCATATGTGTCAGATCTGCTACAGTTTTGTAATGGATTGGGCTTGGCAGGGAGCCTCCTCTTGCTTTGCACATGGAGAGGTGAAATATCAGCTCTGATGTTTGGCAGAGAACAAGACCACTCATGAGTAAAGGAAAAAGGAAGGAAATTTCCAATACTGAAGGAGAGAAGACATATGTGTGTCATTTCTGTATTTTGCCCTGTTTAGATGCAGCACAGAAACATGGATGAAGCCAAAGGATTACCAGGAAAACCTTCCTCCTCCAGGCTAAGGACTCAGGGAAGTATCTTCCTTGAAGTTTTCAGCTGAGTGGATATTCCAGAGACTTCATTTGCTGCTGAAATGTCGCATGTAGGACCAACACAGCAATTAGGCATCTAAAGGCATAAGCAGATCAAAGTGCATTTAAGAGGAGAAAGCAAATACTTAAGTCTTTAGACTTAACAGCTTTGCTTAGTGAATAGATAAGTATTAGGGAATATATCTATAAATCCTCCACTTTTCCTAAGGAGCTTTCCTTCATGCCAGGCATAAAATAAGTGCCTACTGTACAGTATTTTGCATTATCTGCCAGCTGCCAACAAGCACAGGATGCTGAAGTGAATGAAACTTCAGTTGCAGACTGATGACAATTCCTCTTTTCCAATGAATAGTCTAATGGAAAGGTCTCTTCCATAATACCATTCTTGAATTTTAGCCACGGGTATTTAAGTACCCCTATTTTGGCATTGTGGGCTAAACCAGATGAAGACTGAAGTGAAGAACCCACATATAAGATAATCTTGTTTTCTGGAGGCTGGGAGAGAAAAAGAAACATCTGGCAAAGTCTTAAGATGAGAAATTATTATTCCCTTCAAATAATCTAAATAGAAGGGTGCAATTTTAATTAGTAGAACAGGATGTAAATGTGACTAAATTGAAAAGTTGATTTTTCACAAAATTATTGTGTGATTCTTCTACAAATGAAATAAGACAAAATGATTTTGTGGTTTGGAAATTTAGGTAATACTAATGCAGACAGTATATTTACTGATGTGAATCTTATTCAATAGTCAAGTGAGTTCCAATCAACTTTCTCACATAAGCTGAATGTATGAATTTTAACTGGCAAATTAGATAGATGTCATCTGTTGGCTCTTTTGGGAAATAAAAAAATCCCTCTACAAGATCATCAAATTAGTTTTCACCAATTGTATGGAATGATATTAAGTAATACCAGGGCATGTTTTATTTATTTGAAAGTCTGCATGAAGAACTGATAAGTCAAATCCAACCAAACCATCCCAAGAGTAATTTTTATGAAAATGTCTGTTTCAAACCACTGAGTGAATGTGACAATTTTTAATGGCTTGGGCACATGTACCACTTACACAGAACAGAACAGGAGACAGATTTGCACTCCAGCTGAGCCACAAAACCCAGAGTGATGTGGATGTACCACCAGGTGTAACCTGCTCCTCCTTGGTGGGAAGCACCAGATTGTGCCATTTGAAACCCTGAGCAGGGAAATCACCACACACCACTGAACAAAAACGTAGGGACAAGAAACTCTTACAGATCTGGCCATGAATTTTTGCACCATAGAACACAAGTCTGAAAACTCCTGAATCCTTTCACTGCAAACAGGCCAAAAACTGGCATCTTCACAACCTCAGCCTTGACTGCCTGAACTGAGCAAAACCTTCCAAGTTTCGCATACAAACCGAACCCAATCCACCACACTGTAAGATCCACGAATGCATTTGCTAAATCAAAGTGTAATTATTCCCGAAATAGTCACATGACATTAAAGGTTATTTCTGTGTAAAGATGGAGTGAAACTGGAGTTCTGAGAACTGCAGTTATCAGTGGGGCTGAAACTCTACAAATAAAGCCACTGAATCTGGACTAGGTAAATAAAACCTTTTTCAGAGATATGGCATAACCACTGAATAGTTTTGTGGTCTTGCAACTAAAATTTATTTTATTTTCCTACTTCATATATGTGAAGCTTACTCTTGACGTTAACTGTTAATTATTAATTTATTTTAGTGCCTATACCAATTCAATAGTTGGAGGTACATTCTTGTACAAACTTAATTTAGTTAAAATTATTCAATTTCAGTCTGGAATCCAAATTGCTTCGGTTTCTTGATGCCCATTTGTAATACTCATTACAACCAAACTAAAGGAACGTACCAACAAACCACATAACCATATTCCCAATAAATTCTTGCAGATTTTCTAAAATAAATATCACAAAATCACAAAATGCTGTTACAGCCCAACCTCCATGGAAAATGGAAAATGGAAAACAGGAGGAGGAATCTGTTTCTCTCCTGTGCTGTGTTTTAAACGTCGCCATGCACTGATCTAAGAACACAGGCTATTGTTTTTAGGGGTTTGAAATGACATCTCTCCATACCCTCAGCAGCAGTGCCATGGATCATTCCAGCCTCGGACACCACCTGCAATCCTCTAAGCTTTATGCAGCGAGGAAGAACAGCTCCGCTTTCTGCAGCATCCATAAGAAGACATTGTTCCTTAAGGTTTTGTAGGTGAGGAATTCAAGCCTGAAATTGTGCTTGGAAGGGACCCTGAGTAGAGGGGATTGTCCACAGGACTCAAAGGGACAGAGAGCAGGGGAAGGGGAGAGAGAGAGAGGGCAGGAAGGTGAGAGAGACCCAACTGTGTAGCAAGAGAAACACCCAGTGGACTGTGTTCATCTTCAGTTAACTTGTTCTACTTTTGCTTTATGCCATTCCCACACATAAAAATGATATTCACTGTGAACATAATGAATGCATATCAAGAGCTAAGTATAAGTAAACATATAAGGGGTTTTTTTTTCCTAAAGATACAGCAAAAATTACACAAACAGTGCAAGAACTGGGCAAGCAAGAGCTATAAGAGGAAATTCTGAAATACAGTTAATCCAAAAAAATTTTGCTATTTTTTGCAAAAATATTGGGCGTGCAGCACATAATCAGAGTTCCTCAAATAACTTCAATGCTTTTCTGTGAGAATATTCTAAAGGGGGATGACAAATAAACCACCTTTAAAGAATATTTATCTGGGACAACAGCAAATACAATCTTCCTGTTACAAAATTATATCACTCTAGTCTAAATTCTTCTAGGAGATGTGACTGCTGAAGCTACAATGCTTTGTTTTAAATATCTACTCTGTGTGTGCAGTTATTAATTCTTATAAGGGAAATGAAATATCTGTGCTGAATCATTTGTTCAATAACCTGTGATAACCAAATCCATCTATGTATGGTTAAATCAATCACAAAACTCCCACTGACTTCAATGAAAACATATATACATATGTATATAAAACACCTTGTATAGACAGACAGAGTATTGCTAAATAGAGACTTGGTTCATAGATAGATTTGATATTTTAGTCTTATCCTCCTGCCTAGGGCCTAGGAAGATAAATTTGATGCCATCTTCAGCTAGATTTAGAAAGACTCAAGGAATTGTTCCGGCATAACCCTTAAAGTTTAACTGTGTGTAACAACTTCATATTCTTCACTTTGGCAAAAGTTACTTCTGCTCGCATGGATTTGGTGACACAGCAAAATGTCACTGAGTCTTCTGCTTGTGTAAAGATCCAACATTTCAGGGAGAAAATTTGGCTGTGCTGGAGTCAGAAGGAATTTTGCAGTATTTAAACTTTATTCCTTGCATTTGCAAGTTAGGGCTGAAGGCAAATGGCTGTGGCTGCTGACTAAGCCCTGGCTTGAGGCTAAGGGGGAAAAAAAGAGGCCCTGATAGAGTTGGCAAGAACTGCGTAACATTATTCATTAGGCAGAGAAAGCAGTGGGTCCATTGGTAAGAAGATTCATCTTCTTAGGAAACAGGTTTAAATTCCTTTAAGCTCACTGAAATTTTTCTAATCACTTTAAATTATTTATATTAAATCAGTTTTGGGTTCAATGGTACGATCTCCAAAAATATCCTGATTATGTTCAAACCCAGAGGTTTGAAACATCACATTCCTCAAACAATTTCAGTAGGATAAAGTGCATTTCACAAAGGCCAAAATATTTTGGTTTGACATACTCAAAGCAAACTTACTCAATGATATTCCATTCCACTTCACCCAAAATCAGCATAAAACAGTTTAAAAGAGGCTACGCACAACCAGATTTTTGGAGGGGCTCAGCTGGAACCAACCTGAAAGAGTTTGGGGTTTTTGCACAGTTTCAGGTATGAGTTGCATATTTCTCTGGCACTGAGCAGCGGGTTCAGCAGGAGAAAGAAATTAAAATGGAGAAAGAAGTAATGACCTTCTCATCACGGTCCTTCCAGATCATTCCTGAAGTGCACAGAAGCTTTTACTGCCGTTGTCTACACAGTGCTCGGCTGCTTTGTCATTAAATGGGGGAATCAATCATCACAGGTCCTGAATTCACTGGGAAAAAGATTGGTTAGTGAAGCTGTGCCAGCTCAGGAAAAAATGGTCCATTGACTTCTCCCTCTCAGTGACAAAGGGAAATGTTCTTCCAGTAACAGGCAGAATTGACGGTCTTTTCTTGTTGATTATAAAGGTCAAAAGTCTGAAGGAAAAATACAGCAATTGGACAGAGAAAAACTATCCTTGCTAAAGAGCCCGTGAACTATCCCTGGCACTGAAGGCTTTGCTGTAGTTTGCATCGACACTCCCAGTGAGGTTCATTGACCACCTCCCTGGCCTTATTTACCCACTAACTCTAATGATATATTAATAATGCTGACTCACCTCTTGCTGCAAACACAATTCTAAACTTGACAGCCTTAATCTGCTCCTTTGGATCAATAAAACATCCACAGCTCGTTTCCATGCACAAGTGCAGAGGTGCAGCAGCAGGAGGCACAGGCTGAAGGAGCACTTGGGTGCATGACTTTCCCCCAGGTCCTTTCTGAGCAGCTCGGAGGGGCTCGTGCTGCTTGCACTGGGTGAGGCACAAATGATCATCCCCTCCTTTTACAGGGGGAACTGACAAAACTCCAGGACAGATCACTGGTTTTCTCCCCAGTGCTGGGTAGGGAGGATGCTGAGCACACACTGAAGACCAGGCTTCCTAAGGATGCTCAGAACTACACACTTCCCACCACGTGTCCCACTGCCTCAACCATCACAATGCTTCTAGGGCAGATTTCTGTAATTGACTCTCAGTCCTTACCCTCTCTGCCCTTTTCCTGCCTGGATGTGCCACATGCATCTCCACCCTGGCACTTCAGTCCTGGCGAGCCCCATTTCCCAGTCCAACAAGCTGGGATTTTCTGCTATGGTATATATAGGATCATAAAATGGTTTGGGTCGGAACATACCTTAGAGTTCATCTAGTTCCAGCTCCCATTTCATGGAGCTCATCACTCCAACCCACAAGCAGGGACACCTTCCACCAGCCCAGGTTGCTCCAAGCCCCATCCAACCTGGCCTTGGACACTTCCAAGTATCCAGGGGCAGCCACAGCTTCTCTGCCCAACCTGGGCCAGGGCCTGCCCACCCTCCCAGGGAAGAATTTCTTCTTAGTATCCGATCTAGATCTACCCTCCTTCAGCCTGAAGCATTTCCTTCTTGTCCTCCCAAGTGCATATGAACTGTACATTATCCCCCTAATATTTTGAGGCCATTTAATGGGGCCTCCTTTTCTAATACTGGAGAAGGCAGTATCTCCTCACAGAGCAGCAGAACATGCATTTTGGTAGACCCCGTAAGAGTGCATATTTTAAAAAATGTATTGTGGAGCTTTTATCAGTTGTTTTCCTTCTTACACGACTGCTTGATCTCTTTTTGGTGCTAACCCTGTGCAGAGGGCACAGTTGCACCATGTCCCACCCCAGCCAGGCTTCCAGGGAGCACAGAAACAAATCTTCTTAGGCAAATTGGTTTATGTGCAACTCCGAGCACATGATAATTTGAGCTGATTTATTGATGCCAGCATCCCACCCAGTGTGTTGGCAGCAGCTGCCCCACTTTACAGGCTTCACAGTCTGACAGTGGGGGTAAACACGTCCTGACATCCCTTTCCTCTTCCCTGCTTCCCTGCATTATTTTCTGTGCCAATCCCCGGGCTCCCTGATCTCGGGGAGCACAACTGTGTCTAGCCTGGTGTGGGGTCTCCAGAGGGAGCAGAAAAAGCCTGTTTGCACTGATCTCCCACCCCCCAGCACCCACAGCAGGGTCAGGCACAATCAAGCCTGTTGTGTTTGAATAACTCTTCTATTCATTTTTCTCCCCTTAGGAGTTCACAGCTTGAGTAAGAGCTTATCTTTTATCTGGATGAAAAGAATTCCAGCTGAATTTAGCAGCTTTTCTTACATCCAGCTTGCACTAGGGGGTCTGATCCAAAACCTGTGGCAGCTTATCCAGGTCTTTCAAAGTGATTTGGATTGTGCTTTTAGCAAGAGGATTCTCTTCTGATGAGCCTAATTGTCCCACAGAGGCTGATGAGGTGCCTGCAGCCAAATCATCCCAGGCTGTCCCTGCCACCCACAAGTTAAGCCAAGGTGGCCCTGTTGAGCACATCTAAGAGAACGAGAAGAGTAATGTGACATTTTTCCAAGTGCTGTGATATCTGCAGCCAGCAGAAGGGTTGTTTGATTTACCCAGGGTAAAAAAACAGGCACTGAGTCAATGTGTTCTGATTCAGTAATTTCTTTCAATAACCTCTGGATTCCACTGGACTCCAGAAACCTGTAAGCAGAACGCAAGGATTCATTCAGCATGTGCCACCCAGCTTCATTCTAAAATCTACCAGTATCTGTGAGATAAAGTGTCCCTGAAACTTACCCCACATGGAAAAGGTAAGGATTTAACTAAAAAGCAATTTTTAAAGAGAGACTTGCACATTCAGATATTCCTCAGTTTACACCAACACACTTTAGGAAGATCAGATGGCTGCTGGTTCTCTTGGCACACGCGGTAAAAAAAGAGAAAAGCATATTAAATTTACTACACATGCACATGATGACTTTCAGTCTTAACATTTGGATTCTTCAGCCCACAGTTCTGCATCATGGAGTCAATCACAGAATCACAGAGCAATGGAATGGTTTGGGTTGGAAGGGACCTTCAAGAATATCTAGTTCTAACCCCCTGCCATGGGCAGGGTCACCTTCCACCAGCCCAGATTGCTCCAAGCCCCGTCCAACCTGGCCTTGGACACTTCCAGGGATCCAGGGGAAGCCACAGCTTCTCTGCCCAACCTGGGCCAGGGCCTGCCCACCCTCCCAGGGAAGAATTTCTTCCTACTCCTCCTGATCTACTCCTTCTCCTAATCTAAATCTACCCTCTTTCAGTTTAAACTGAAACCTTGTGTCAGTGCCTTCTGTACATAATCCATCTAGTAAATATTATGGCACCCATTAGAATAAAAGAAACCATGTAAATATAACTTATTTGTAAAGAAGATATCTACTTTTTTCTTTAAAACTAATTCTACTTATTTCTAAAATATATATATATTTAAAAACCCAAGAGAACTATAATGAGATTATTCACCCACAGGATATAGAAGACCTGGATTATAAAAGCTCAGTTTTTTTTAAGGGATATGTATTTGCTTTGGTTTGCTCTCTACTAAACTTATACCTGAAATCTACTTTGAAAAGAACCTGGCACTAGCGAAAACTAGGAAATGTACTTGGTTCCTACTCTGCTTTACTGGGGGAAAATATTATTAAGTAGTGACATTAATTCCTTCAACGAGTTCATGAAGGGGGATACAAAATCTACGAGCAACCATGGTGTCTGAGAGGAGAAACACTGAGTTCTATCCTATCTTACTTCACAGAGCTCTCCATCAATTTATACTTCCCATTCCATAGCACCAGTATCACAAGACTCCTGGAATTCTTAATTTCCTTGTTTTGTGGGTCATGAAGCTCCCTGTGCCATTTTTGCCAGATTTTTGAAGGTTTCTGTATTATATACAAAACTGAAGAGATTTTTTCAGAAGTATCTGCATCTTGCTGTGCGTCTTGACAGAAGGAATAACGTTAAAGTATTGACAAACATGGACACCTACCTGCTTTTCGTCATCTTGTTACATCCCTATTTGCATCTTCAGGCACCCAAACATGTTGACAATTCAGGTCCTTTGCTATTGCAAATAGAAAACAACATAATTGGCAATATCACTGCACGTTGTAACTAGAAAGATTCTGTGCACAGACCTCAATTCCATTCACCCTGATGTTTAGGTCACCCAGACCAACCACAGCATAAGCTGCATGGCATAAACAGTGCTGTGCTGCTTATCCTGGGATGTAGAATTTACAATTTGTGTTGCTTTCTGGACCAAACAAAGATTAAAAAGGGAAAAAAAAAACAAACAGAAAAACACAACAGAAAAAAATAAAGCAGAAGAGGAAAAAAAATCAAACCAAAGAACCAAACCAAACAATAAACACTCCAAAACCCCCCCCCAAAAAAACAAGAAAAGAAAATATTAAAACCAGAAGAAAATGTCATCAATTTATAATTATATAATATGTCATGCAAAATGTAAGCAATGCTGAAGACAAAGTGCTTTGGCACAAGTCATTCAAGAGCCATGACTTTAAGAATCACACTCATGGATTTTCTTGAAAGCAAGAAAACTGTCTCAGATTTGTCCTGGCCATCCATTTTCCAAACCAAATAGCTATGAAATTACTGTCTCTCCAAATTCAGATATTGCTTATATCTCTGTCAGCAGCGGAAGGTTTTGGGGAGGTTTTGGGGTTTTTTACAAAGGCTGGATAACATAAAAATAATTTTTAAAAAAACCCCTACAATATCAAGTGTTGATTCCACCTTGCCAGTATGGAGCTGCTCTAAGCTGAGTGAGTAGGTAAGAATTAAGCCATGCCAAGTCGTAGCTGGCACAGTTTCCTGTCCTCCACTCTAAGGGCTGAGCAAGTACCAAGTTTTGGAACTCCTCAAGTTCCCAGTTGGGTTGCAGCTCTGCTTTCTGGGCAATAAAACTGTGCCTCACCCCTCAGGAAGGTCAAACCCCATTTCATTTAATGGTCCCCACAGTTTGATTAGTGGCATTTAAGGGCCTTTTGCACTTTTACAACCCACTGTGCTACCTTAAAGAATATGTATCATATTGTCAAAATGGGATGGAAATGGTACAAACCCACCAGACTTCTTGCACATTTCCAATACTCTGTGACCTTACACCTCAAAGACTGGAGACAACTCTGTGTGACAGATTGGTAAATAAAAACTCTGAAAACTGAAACTCTTCAGCCTTAGGAAAGCTCACGTCCAATCTTAAAAGAGAAAACCCTCGCCTACCTTCAGTGAATGAGATTGAAGTTTCCCTGTACATCAAATATACCAAGATTTGCATTAAAATGCCGAGGTCCCCAGAGAGAAGTCAGACTGCTCGTGGAAGAGAGGGAAGAGTTAATTGCAGCTCAATAAGTGCCATTACCCACAGTGAGAGGAGAGTAGAACCATACGTCCCTTGCCCAGCACCAGCTCCTGATCTCAGAATGGCTCCATTGCAGTCAGAGCTGCTGGTGACGCAAAGGAATCAGGAGATGAACGAGCTGGCAAATGTAAATGGGTTGCCTTGTTTGTCAGCATGAATGCCTCGTGAGATTAACAGGTCTCATCCCTGCTAAAGGCAGGGACTTTATTATTATAAGTTACTGAAAGTGCATGAGATCCTTTTCATTTTCATATAATACGCCCTTAATTCAAAATGAAGGATTTAGTTGACACATATTCCAGCTATTAAAGTGATGTTGAACATTATCTTTTCCTGTTGTTCATTTCTTCTTTTGTTGTGCAGAGTAAATCTTGTATATCTGCCTAACCCTGCTCATTTTTCTAGTCTTCTTTTTTCTCATTTTTTTTTATTCTGTCACATATAGTGATTAGTGGAAAAAAAAATAAAAATCTTACCTTTCCCCCCCCCAGCTTTCATTTGCTCTCTTATCACCCTGTTTCCTTTCTTGCATTAACATCAAACAGTTCGTCTGTGAAGACACTCGCTCATCAAAATCACTTGGAGTAATTTCAATTTCACACTGATCACACAGATCTGAAACCTCTCCAAGCAGAGATTTTCATCACAAGAGAAAATTTAGTCTCCTGTTGAGGTTGTTGATATTTCAGCTCTGTTTCTTGTTAGCTCTTGGAATAGATGTGTCATGGGAGCTTACCTTCAAAATTGAACTGATTGCAACAATGATTCAGGATTAAACGAGATTATTGTATTTCTTTCCTTTTCCAGGTTGGTTTGTGCTGAAATTTTGTCTCTTTTTTTCCTTTTTTTTTTTTTTTTTCTCCTCTCTTAATTTTTATTTTGAAACCTGGCCATTTTGAACAGTATAAAATCAGTTTCTGGTTTTGTCCCACCTTCTTAGTGCTTCTTTTTCCCCTTTTCTTATGTTGTTTTTCTGTTATTAATTTTCTTGCAGTTACATCTAGAGTCTTCAGTCAAGATAAAGAAGCAGCTATGGCAGGTTGGGAAGAATGTCCCCCCAGCTGTCCACTGCAAACACAAAGGCAAAGTTCATTTATAATGATCTGTGAATGTGTCTCAGGTCTTCTGAATTTTCTGGTCATGCTCTGTTCAAGTTTTTGACTGTAAAACCTGCCACACACGGAGTCCAAAAGGTCTTCTGTGGACTGTGAGATCACTGACAGTGATGAAACCTTTTTTTTGAATGTTTGGAACTATTATAGGAATGCAAATTGTTAGTTATACATAGAGCAGGATAACTAAGGTGACTAAATTTTATCATAAGAAAATACTTAACTCCTTTCAACTAACTCTATTGTGAAGATATTCTTCACAAATTAATTCCTCCAACATGGAAGAGTATGAATTGCTTTAGGTGTAAATATATTCAGAGGTTTTTTTAGATTTTGCAAAAGTGGTTTTGGTTAACCTAAAACGTTCTGGACACATGTTCAAAAGAGGGACAAGTTAGATACTATGATAAGGAATGATCTGAAAAAGAAAGTAGTGATTTTAGTCACCAGAAGGATGGATGTCTGGAGCAATCCCAAAAATGTTATACTTTTTTTATAAAAGAGGAGGATCCTGGATAGGATGTATGAAATTAATCTCTCTTCAAATTTCATCCAGAAAGACTGAAGGTAAAGAGCATATAAATTTACTCTACTTTTTGTGACTTTAAATCTGGCACAGGTGAAGTTACAAAGCTTGGACATTTATCCACACTTACCCAATTAAATGAAGTCTTCCCTTCTCTCTCAGACAGCTCCACACTTAAAAGGAAGTCTTCAACCTCTACCATATTCCAAAGAGCTGGCTCTGGTGAGTCCCTGTTTTACTCCTTTGTGCTGTTTGGTTTGGCTTCTTTTTGGCCCAGAGGGGGAACTTTTAAGGGTCTTCTCTGGACACACATTTGCCCAAAATTACAATTTCATTATGTACAAAACAAAGTTTGCATTATGCTCAGTTCTTTGGAATTTTGAGAGCACTGAGTGGAAACAGAGGACATGCTCTGCAGCATCCAGATGGTGGACAATGCAGCAAGCCTTGTCCTCTTGAATAAAAAATGATAAAAATGATCCTATGGGTAAGGACACCTTCATTACACGGCTTTTGCAGGTAGTGAATGACTCCTTATCTATCTTCAGGCACGAATCCAATATATCCTCATGGAAGGCTCTGGCTGTTTGGAGAATAAATTAGGAAGATTATCCCTGACTTCGTTTCTAATCTGGTGAATTAGAAATTATCCCATGGATCAATACAGGATATATTCAAAACTACAGACTGAGGGTGACGATCAGAAACTGCAGACAGGGAAATAAATTGCCATTAGAAGTCAGAGGATATATTTTCACCAGAAGGATATTCAAAGACTAAACACATTGTACATAGAAGTTGTAGACTCTCCATTGCTGGAGAAATACCAGACCCAAGCCTTGAATAATGAGTCTAGCCTGGTTAGGGGCACCCTTGATGGCCTCTTCTAAACAGAATAACCTCCAGAGATCCCTTCCAGGCTGTGTCATTCCGAGTCTTTGATGCTGAGTTTATCCCACAGCTCTTGCTCTTACCCAGAAAAGAAAATTATCACTATTTGCTTTAGGTCAGAACTCAGTGCACTCAGCCAGGGTGCAGAATGAATGCCTGATTGACTCTTCCCCTGAGAGGATTCAAAACCTGATCTTTCTCCACGAGAATGGACTACACCAGATTATAACTATCCCAGGGTGGGAAGGAGACACTTGACCTGTTCCTTTTGGGTCTGTTTCATTTCATATAATGCAACTACAGATTAGGCTAGAGGGAGAAAGAGAGTTTGAATCTCTAGCCTAGCTGGTTGATGACTTCATCTGGGAAAATTCTGATTTGTGTTTTCTGCTCCAAGGAATTTTACTGAATTTCACACAGTAACTATTTTATTGAGAATACATAATTAGTCTTTGGTGTTTAGGTACTGACAGGAAGAGGAAACTAAACTATAGTGTTCTACAGAATTTTTCCCTTACTTTCACCCCCTGCCCTCTCAGATGAGTCACTCTTTTCTGCTCAAAAATCCTTTACCCTTACATTAAGTCATAGAGGTATGAAGATGAAGGACAAAAGGAAGGTAAATCCCTTTCTGCCACAATGACTTGAGTACTGAGCTCTATGCAAGGACTTCACTTCGTCTCCTCTTCTCCAGGGAAGGCAAAGGTGGGTTCTGGGATTTCATTAGACCTCAAGATATGAACTGAGCTCATTGCAGGGTGAGCACATCATGCAGACAAAGGAATTCCTCCTCATTTGCGATTCAGGCAGGATTGGGCACTTCAGTATTTGTAGAGTATGGACGGGGTCTTGGGAGTTGGACCTTGCTTAAGGCTATCCAGGAAATCTTCAGGAAAGTTAATTCCCACTTTTTATAGACCCACATCAACACCATCACCAGTGAACTTTTTCCCTACCACCTTCCCTCTGAAGAAAGTGGTGTAAAGGGGAAAGAATAAAGAGAACGATGAAACAGGTACACATCCAGGTTAAATCTTCAGAGAATTCCTCATGCCTCTGCTGTATTTTTTGTCAAATATAGCTAATTTCAGCCCCAGGCAGGAGAACCTTTTACTTCCTGATATCCTTAATTTAGAAGATCTTTCTCCTCATATTCTGTTACAGCATAATTTGTTGATATATGCTCTTCTTCCCCTTCATATTACCTGAATAATTTTTCAGCAACAACATCCTTAACAACCAACCAATCTTCAAATCTCAACTCAGTGTTATCTGATTTCCCATTGAGAGGCTGTTAGAGTACTGTCTATATTTTTATATGTCTTTGTTGCACGTAACACGAAATCTTTCTCTTCCTAATATTTGGAGATTAAAGAAGAATAGATGCAATCAAAAAGAGAAAAGCTGTATCAACTTAGACTGCAGACTGAGACATATTTGTCCTATAAAAAACACCAGGAAACACACTGGGAACCAAACGTTGTTTCCAAGGGGTAAAGTAAGCAGCTCTTCAAATGCTGGCATAGCGCTCTCTTCTTTTTAATTTTCACACTCCTCTCATCTTTTAGAAAACATTGCACTAGGAAATGCTGGACTTACTTAAAAAAACATTGCAGTGGTGCTAATCCTGGACTCCTTAGCTGCGGAGAGGCTTGAAAAAGCAAAACTCTTCTCACAAGATGGAACATGCTTTACTCATCTCTTTGCTCATCAAGCTTAATTTATCCTTCAGTGGAAGGGTTGATACAAAGTTCACTTTCATCTCAAAACAATCTTGACAGTCAGAGAAAACCACAATAATTGTGGTTTTTTTTTTCAAATTCTCCTAGTTCTTATTTAAGATAAAACATTTTGACGGTTTTAGCCTCGCATTTCATCTCCTTATTTTTATTAAATGTTAATTCCTCACCTGCTGTTGCATTCCTTAATGCTCTCTCTCCTGGTGCACGTAGATTAGGATTCACATCTCCTACCTTTTTATACCATCACACCTGAGCAAATCACCTCCGGGTCCATTCCAATTTCTTTTTTGCCAAAGACAAAAGGAGTTACATGAGTATGATTTGCTCGCCCAAAGGTACGTGTCTCCTTTAGGATGCAACTCGCAGCACCCTCCAGTCACTTGCTTGGTTTGTTTTACTAGAAGAGGAATCTTCTGTGACTCACTGTAATGATTTAAATATCTGCACTGACATCAGCGTCATACAAGGCATTTTTAGCCAGTTAAACACTCTAATCTTCTCTGGTCATTTAGGTTTCCTCTGGGGACATCAAGATGTAATATTTAGACACAAACCAGCCAGTTCTATAGTGTGCAGTCTGTGCACATGCATCCTGATATTGACAATCACTTCAACTTAGATGCCCAGGCAATACCAAAGGTTTGGAGAACATCTGAATCTATCCCTAGTTCCCTTTTCCCAAAATACCACGGGTTTATTGTTGAGGAGGACAAAATCTCTGCCAAATCAATCCTTGTGATGCCAACATTAGTTCACCTCCCCAAGGAACAAGAGGCAATTCCCACAGTGCACAAGAACAGCCAAAACTTCTCTCAAGAGGACAAATCAGCACCATATCCATTGTGCTGCCCATGAGTACAGTGAGGGGATTCTCTCCAGAACCTCTTATTTTTCCCAATGTTCTTTGTTACTCCCCAACGTTGTCTGTTACTCCTCATTTTAAGGCATCTTGGTTGGAGGATGTAGCTTTCTCAAATTGCTAACCATAGACATATAATCCATTTTTACCTATTTCCACTTCTTTCCACAAAAACAAACCCTCATGTGGCAACTGGGGACAAGGGTTTAGTGGTGGAGTTGTCAGTTCCAGGTTAATATTTGGACTGTACCTTAGAGGGCTTTTCCAACCTAAATGATTCTAGGATTCAGTGTGGTTCTAAGACCCAATCTGTAAGAATATGGGGGTTTCTTGCAATTATATTTTTCCCCTGTGTACTCCTTGTCTCCAAGAAAAAGCTGAGCAGAATGGCCTGTGCTCCTCAAGGCTGAATGCTGCTCCATTGCTACTGAGCAGTGTAATATTTGTATTATTATGCAGGAGAACAGAAAACAGCCAGAAGAGACCTTCCTGTGGTCAAAAGTATGAGCTACAAATTGCAGGAGAACGCAAAGGGTGACTGTTTAATGGAAACATAAAGCTGTAATAGCAGGTCATAAAACTTCTTGCAGCATAACTAGAATTTTCTTTTGCCACACGAAATTGCACAAACAATTATGATACCATCAAGGCATGTCGTGTTGTCAAAGAGGGATTGACGATTTAGTGGGTTTTATTCTTCTGCTCATGTCAGTCATTGATTTTTTTCCTCTTATCACCTTCTCTTTAGTGACCTATTTATTAGATAAACAAGTTTCCTACCCACTCACTTTTTTTTTTCTTTTAATTGCCTGTGATTAATAGAGAACCAATCATTTTCAGTCACCATTTGAGCACTCTCTCAGCTCAAGACTGTGGTTAACTCACTTTATATGTTACAGTAATTTTACACCCATCACAAACGTCAGTAAAACAAAACCAGGCAGGTAAAATCTTCTGTGTCTTTTATCACATGCTGTATACATGCACTGTAAAAAGGTCTTCTCCCCTGTAAGGGCTGGAAACTGATAAGCTGCTGAGATTTAAAGAGGAGACTGTTCTGAGAGTGATGTGCTTTCAAATTAGAAATGTTGGTAAATGAGACCTCTGAAGATATGCAAGGGGTTTGTGAGGAGTTCACAGATTATCAGTAGCCAGTAGAAAAAAATATTTAAATACATCTAAAAGTATCTAAATTCACCAGATAACTCCATCAGAATCTCATCTAAAAGATCCATTCTGTCTTTGAGTCAGCAAAGCCATTACTAAATTTTCAAGCCCAAACTAAAGTCTTTTCTCAGGTGATTTAAACATCTTTATAAGCACCATTCCTAGAAGTTAAATATATAATAGTTTGGGTGGTCAAATGATTGGCCAACATGAGAGGCAGGAGTTGGGAGATGTAGAAGTTCTGTTGGAAGAGTATGAAAGGCTAAGGGGGATCCAGAAGGCTGGGGCTATTGGGATAAAGGGGCACATCGCTGGAAGGAAGAGATTCAACCACTGCTTTTCACATCACCTGCCCACATGTGCAACAGTGCTGGATCAGGGATTTTGTGCTGTTTCTGCTCATGAAAACACCACTGCTTGAACTGCACCTCAGAGGGGTCCTTCGTGCCCTCTGCAGTCCTTGACACCGGTGATGAGTTATGACCAAAGATATGGAAGCCTTGGTGAAGTCTGTGCAAGTTCTCCTCAGGTATCACAGACATCCATAAACATGGCCATAAACACCACCAATTTCAACTGGCACAGCCCAGGAAATATAACTGTTGTTGTTGTTATTATTATTAATAATAATAATATTATGATTCTACATGGGGTGGATTTCACGATGTCTCACAGCCATCCCCCTTCAGTGTCTCTGGGCTGTGACATTTCCCCCCCATGATCACAAATAAATTAAGGACCAGCACTGCACACAGGAAATTAAAAGCAACTCTAGTGAGAAGGGATTCCTCTGTGAAATTCTCCTGCCAAGACACAACTGCAACCTGAACACTGATAGCACTGGGAGACAGCAATACCATGGCCTGGGTAGATAAACTGAGATTAAATGGAAACCAGTGAGTTGAAGCTAATGGGAGTTGGAATCCCTATTGAACTGGCAGAGGCCTTCAGCAGTTGGGAGATTCAGCTGCAGAACTGATATTGATTCCTTAAAATGAGTCCCAGTAATAAAAAATAAAATATATATATATATCTCTATAAAAAAAAGTGTACAAGCAATGAGACAGGATAGGAAGCGGGGGTGGAGCAGATGGGGGATATGGTGGAAAGAGACCATCTTGAGCAAGAACAAGCAGTTCTGAGGAAGGGGAATGCTAAATTATACATCTCCAGCTAGTCTGTGATGTCTGATAGATGTTTCCTGGGAGTTATGTAACACAGTAATTGCTGTTATTTTTTTTCATACCACGCTGATTTTTATTAAACCATTCAGCAAATGCTAATTTCAGAGTCACTTTTCCAATTAGTCACAACACTTCATGGCTATCTCTGCTAGTGAGCAGATTCTCCAGCCTTTGCTCCTCCTGAGCGATGCCTTTAGCCCCTCAAATAATGCCTTGTGCTTCTCTGGTCAAAGCTGGTAGAATCTGCCCTCAAAATTTTGCCACATACAAGTAATTTACTTATTCTTAGGCTCAAAGTGAAAAAAGACGGTTCTTGTACAAGATACAGCTCCTAAAAAAGAGGAAAAATAGCTGTCACTCTAAATGTTGATACATGAAATAAAGGTTTTTGTTATAACCAGCAGTTAAAAAATTCCAATGTTTTCAGGGAAAGGGATATAAGAAATTAGTACTCTTCCACTCCAACTAGTTTAAATGTGGCTGTTACCACTATGCAGATTTCCTTCTGAAAGCTGAAAAAAACCCCATTGCTTATTATCCCTACTGGAAAACCCAATCCCCAGCCCTCTTTTTGTCAGACTGCTGAAAGCAAAACTTATTTTAAAAAAAGAACTGCTCAGTAGAACATTTTCAAACAGCACTATTAAGTCTGACAACAGCATGCTATTCAGTCTTTTTCTGCAGGTAGATATTGCACAGAAGAATGATGACTTAATTAGCACAAGGAGAATGTCTGAGCTTTTGTATATTTTAATAATTCCTAGTTTATTTAATTGAGCAATGAATACTAATTTTTATCCTGCCTTTATTATGCATGATACTGTAGAAATGACATTTTATGATAATTCAATTTCTGTTGTCTGTAGTGTTTGTAATATAACTGACCTCAATTTCTATGTGAGAAAACAGAGGGAATGGTTATGCTTATTTTTTTTCATTTTTTTCTTTAAAATAATAATCCACTGATAAGAAGTGTTATATAGGAATCACTGTTATTAGCCCTGAAGAATTTCCTGTACAGTTGCATTTTAATTAAAAACAATATCATAACTATCACTTGCAATTATTCCAATACAGGAATATTATCACAAGCATGTTGAATAATGAAATGTCAGGGATTTGAAGTACATCTTCCTTCATAAAATCCCTCAACGTAAGTTCCAGTACTTTATCATAGGATAAACTTTATGCCTCCATTACTGGCTGATCCTTGTTACATCACAGGGATGTGAAAGGTGTCCCTGCCCATGGCAGGGGTTTGGAATGAGATGGTCCTTAAGGTCCCTTCCAACCCAAACCATTCGATGATGATTCTATGAAGAATGACCTGACACAGAAACTCGTGTTTCTTGGGGACACAAAGTCAGCTTTATGCAGCTGTTAATACATAAACTCAAAGCATTTTAATAAGAAAGAGTTATTTATTTTGCCAGGGTATCAAAATGTTCTCTACCAAATTTTAACAATAAAATTCTATAGAAAAAGAGGTCCAATTTTATACTTATCTGATTTTTTGGTACGCAGGAGAGACAGAAAGCTAATTGTATTTAACACCCCAGCCACAGAGCAGGAAGGACAATGCTCACTTGACACTCTCATCTTTTAGTTACTTGGGCCTTCCTTTTTTAACCCTAGTCAACTCCAATCTGAAAAAAAAACCCAACTTTTTAATTTCTTCCTCAACCTTCTAGGGTGAAAGTATTATAGAAACCAAGTAATTAAGAAATATTACTTAAATTCCCCTTGTTGGGAGGCAACAATATCTCCTTTCTACCAACGGGCAGCTGAAGCACAAATTGATTAATATCAAGTGCATGCAATAAAAGGGAGTGTCCAGCCTGAAACACCTGGAATGGTATTTTTCCAAGGGTATTTATCCCTATATTCTGTTTTTTCTCAAGCACAGAATGAGTGGCTTTGGCTGCTACTGCAGGAGCTCAGACTCCTGCCACTCATTGCCCAGGACCACAAGGTTAGAGACTGGAAGAGAGGGATGCTCAGTTAATGGCCACCTGTCCAAAGTTCAGCTTAAGTGACTTGTTGGGCAACACACAAGTTGAAGGCAGAGGTTAAAAATCTAATGAAGTCCCTGGAGCTCCTCACCAGGAGGCTGGGTCCCCTTCCTGCAGTCCTTTGGCTTGTGCAGAGCAGCTGCTGACAGAAAGGGAGGATGAAGTCTGACAAACAGCCTCCTCCAGTGCTACCAGGACACATCCCCAGAGTAAGTGGAACAAGACAGGAACCTGTGCAAAAAAAAAAAAATAAAAAAAAAATTGTCTCTGCTTAAGTAATTAAAGATTGTCTCACAGTTTAGACCAAGCAGGAGAAAGAAATTGGGCTGTGCAGGTAGCAGATAGTCAGACACCTTCACTCTGAGTTTTGCCTGGTTTTGCCACGTTGGGGATGTGCTGTTGGCAATGTTTTGTGTATGCTCCCATCACTGTGTTGTGATTTCCTCCTTGGCAGTCGCTCATCATACTCCATTACCCTTGGAAATATCGCTGAGCTGACAGGCTTTGGTATCCTTCCGTGGCTCCATTTACTTTCTTTGAACAATATTTAATTTGAGAAGTTGTCAGAGTGTGGACACCTATGAGCAAATCATCCTAAACTGCCTTCATCACCAACCGTGAGAAACAGGCATTTCCGAGGGCTCGGTTAATCTCCCATATTTCATGATTATATGCTGGGATGTAATGAACTGGAGCTCAGCTGTCCCCAGCAGTGGCATCTCTGACTGCAAGATTTACGTGGCCCCATTAGGCCAGATGAATGTGTGTGATTTCCAATCTTTGACAAAATAAATCTGAAAACACAGCGGTCCCGTGTGCCCTGCATCCACATCCTTCAGCTCAGCACTGTGTTAGTGCTCAGATAAACCAAGGAACTACAGGCAGATCAGCCCGAGGCTGCTTCTCAGGGAAATAATGGTTGACAGGATAGAGCGGAGTGAGACCTAAAGGAAGGCGCTATAATTCACATTTTCTTCTGAAAGTGATCCTATCAAGCTAATTTGATCTGGTTTTTTTTACAAAATTGCACATTATTAAAGTGGATGGTGTCGGTTTCGCTTACTGGGATTGCTACAAGGCATTTTTTTATGACATCATACACCATTTAGACTTTTAAAAAAAATAAAAATCAGAGTAATCCCTAACTCATAGGATGATTATTTAATGTGCTGAAAACCAGCCAGTGAACAGCCTCCCTCTGCAAGGAAATGCAACTGTGCATGAAGAATCCTCACTGCAAGGATGTGCTCTAATAGAAAGCTGCTCTTGTTGCTGTTACCCATCCTTCTCTGTGAGCCAGTGTCAGCATCTCCGTAAAATCTCTGCTCTGCTATATAAACCTACTCTAGAAGCCAGACTGGTCTCAGGCAGAGCAGGACCAGGAATTGTGGGTTTGGATCCAGACAGCAAACAGAAAACCCTGTCTCCAGGGACACTGACACTTCTTGCTTGCCCAGAGCAAAGCAATACATTTTGTTTCCATTCTTATTGAGTGGCCAAAGAAGGGTCCGAGAGAAGAACAGGAGAAGGGTCTGGAGAAGCTGAGGGAGCTGAGGGGGCTCAGCCTGGAGAAAAGGAGGCTCAGGGGGGACCTTCTGGCTCTAGGGTGGTCAGGCTCTGCTCCCAGGGAACAGGGACAGGAGGAGAGGGACAGGGAGAAATTTCTTCACAGAAAAGGCTGTCATTGGAACAGGCTGCACAAGGAAGTGCTGCATCATCATCCTCCCTGAAGGGACTGAATAGCTGTGTGGATGTGACACTTGGGGACATGGGTTAGTGGTGGCCTTGCCAGTGCTGTGTTAATGGTTGGACTCAGTGGTTGTAGAGGTCTTCTCCAAGATTCTGGGATTCATAAGGGACAGAATTAGTCCAGGGTTTGTTTGTTTGTTTTGTTTGTTTTTTTCTTAAACACACAGAATAGGAAATGTCAGTCTTAAAGGATATACTTGGGCAAAATGGCCAGCACCCAAAAATTGGGCCCTTTAAACGTGTGCCCTGGGTGAGTGTCCCAGGATGCAGAGCCTGCTGAGTCCTGCCTACAATACTGCAAGTGAAGAATGCAGTGAACTAAAACAATATGTTGTTAAAATCCTACCAGGTAATAAAAAAGTCTCTGATTCTCTTCAAAAGAGAACTAGTTGGAACTATATTTTGTAAAATTTCTTTCTTACAGAAAAAAAGTTCCTTTTTTTCCTTTTCTTTTTTTTTCCAAAGAAAGCTTTGTTTGATTTAAATTTTGACACCAGGAAGATCAGTTGCTCACTAATCCTTCAATGCCTCAATATAGATTTTTCTTACTGTGAGTGGAAATAGATTTGGCATTTTGGGAAACTATAGTTATTGGATTCTTTTCCCCTAAATGAAATGCCCAGAAAATATTTATGAAATAATGTAATAAATATCTTTTCCCCTCAAAGTAAATACTTACAATTTCCTAGCCAAGTCTGCTTGCAAAGGATGCAATTCAAAGCAGGTAATATTTTTAAAATATTTGCCTTTTCTTATATTTATTTTCAGGTGGAACTAACAAGAGAGATTTTGTTAAGAATACAGTATCAAAATAAAGAAGTTTACTCTCAGTTATAGAAAGATAGAGTAGGAACATATGGAGCACAGAAACCTTTCCAGCCTTGGATATATTCTATAATATATCCAATATAGAACTGGCTCTTGCAATATTACTGCAAAATTACTCTTCATTTCTATGACAGAGGTGTTCATATGGTGCATCATTTGAATAATATCCTGTCCTCCTTCAGAAAAATTAATATCCAGGCTCTGTCCAACATGGGCCAGAGTTCTCAGGCAGAGCCCAGAACTGCCCAAGGCACTTTTGTGTCTGGAGTCAGGTCATCTTTAAACACAGAGTGGCAGAGACTCCTCAGTTTGCCCTGAAATGTTATAAAATAGAGAATCCTGCTGGTTTCCAGACTTCATTTTCTCTACCTCTCTGCATTCTCCTCCTACCTGACATTTAACACTGTTGATGTCAAGGTGCTCTGTGTTTCAGGAGTTATTCTTAACTATTCCAACTTTAACAGAGTTCTCCGAATTCCTTCTTAGTTTTATTCTCAGAGGTATCTCTGTGCCTTGTACTTGTGGCATGCTTGTGAGAGGAGCTTTGAATGCCTCCAGCAAGGCTTTTTAGAATAAAATCAGAAACCCTGATGAAGTCACAGTGTAATAATAAAAAGATACATGCATGAGAACAGCTGTAGTCAATATTAAACCTCAGCCATCAAGTATTGATGAAATATGCTCCTTGTGCTTGCATAAGAATGCTTTTCAGGATCTTATCATTCAGAATTCTTAGTAAGACTTCATCAAATAAATACTGTTTTCTGCAGTTGAAATATCTTAGGAGCTCAGCAGAAGCTTTGAGTTGATTAATATTTGGGTATTTCTTTTAGCTTATCTGAACTCAGTGACTCAAACACACTGCTGCTGAAACCACAGCTGTCTAAATATGGAACAGAATCATAGAATGGTTTGATTTGGAAGGGACCTTAAAGACCATCTCATTCCACCCCCTGCCATGGGCAGGGACACCTTCCACCAGCCCAGGGTGCTCCAAGCCCCGTCCAACCTGGCCTTGGACACTCCCAGGGATCCAGGGGCAGCCACAGCTTCTCTGCCCAACCTGGGCCAGGGGCTCACCACCCCCCCCGGGAAGACTTTCTTCCTAATATATAATACAAATACACACTATTTCAGCTTAAAGCCATTCCCCCTTGCCCTGTCCCTCCAGGTCCTCGTCCAAAGTCCCTCTCCAGCTCTCTTGGAGCCCCTTTAGGTATGGAAAGGGGCTAGAAGGTCTCCCCAGAGCCTTCTCTTCTCCATTCTGCTCCTACTCACACAATACTGTACAACAATCTGGGCCAGAAGCTGCATTAGTCCAATGAAGCATCAGTCCTTTGCCCTTTCCTCTGGAGAGCAGCTCAACAACAGGTCTAAGTCATTTCTCAAGCGCTTTTACGCCTGGAGAATTCGAAGGGCCCAGGACTCACGGAGCTGGTGATCCCCTTAAGGAGATTCATTGAATGTGTTGCCAGTAAAAAAGGCAGAGCAAGTGTTTGGAACATGCTCCGTGTGCCAGGGATCCCTGCCATGGTGCCAAGCAGTCCTTCAGCTACTCCTACCCAGCAGCTTCCCACCCCCTTATCCCAGGGCTTCTTGGATCTTGCATAATGTGTATTAGTCACCAGGGTACTTAAACTTGTAGCACAGCCAAGCTCCAGTGGCCAAGTATTCCCAGAGTTGCCTGCGAAGGGTGCTAAAGGAAAATATGGTCTAGTATTTTAAATTTTATAGCAATAAATAATAAAAAATATCCATTAAAAGGACTATAGGATTCCAGAAAGGTAATGAGCTGCCATTGATTGATATTAAATTGGTTGAAGTAAAGAAAGAAACATTGCCTTCTTTAAAATAAAACAAAACAAGCAGTGTGGAAAAGATGTCCTTGCTAGTGCAAATTTAAATAGGGGTCAAATCACTACTACTACAGAAAATAGATGTATAAGAACAAGCTCTTTATTCAACATCAGCCTACTATAAGCTAAGCTAACTTATGACTGAAGGGTCATTTTGGCAAAATAATATAACCAATTTATGCTAAAGACAGGGTATTTTGAATTTTCTTCTGTTTAATTTTTGTACATAAGCGATATAAAGTCCCTTTAATGTTACTGCACAAGACAAGGATCCACAGTTATGAAGCATTTGTATTACAAAATGATTTACGGTTTCTTAACAAAACCTCAGGCAAAGATAATTAGAATAAAGGATGTTTGTGACACTTTCAAATAAGATTATATTAATCTCCTGATAAAATTCTTCACAAGGGGCCGCAGCATTGGTGATATGACTCATTGCTTTAGTATCGCCCATATTTTACTGGCGTCTAATCTGCCAATATATGGATCTTAATATAGAATTAATTGTGGATAGAAGATTTTCCATAGCGTATTTCTGAAGTTCCTATTCACTGAAACATATTTATGACCTCAGAAGTGAGGCTTCTGCAATTCCTTGACCACTTATTGTCAAATTGAAATTGGTTTCTGAGGCTTCCTCGGGGAGAGAACCTCTGTGGTCAAGTGGCCCCATAGAGGCACAGGGTGAGACCATGCAGGTTAATGAGACAGGCAGACAGGAGTGAGAAGCAAAGCAGAGCAAACAGGTTAGCAAACCAGCCCTAAAGCTCCATGCCCTGAACACACAGACAGCAGGAAAAACTTCCACGCCACACCTGACCACAAAAAATCAACCCCCAACACCTCCATTAGGCACACAAGTCCTGAGTCTTTTGAGGAGATCAGATAAACTCCATTCCCACCCCTAGTTTTCAAGGATGGTCTGCTTTTCTTTGCCACCTCCACCATCAGTTCCCACGTCTGCCAGACTTCTGTTTATTTTTTAAGCGATCTGACATTTCAGGAAAGATTAGTTGTATATCTCCAAATGCAACCTAGCCCAAATAATTATGCTAAATGCCCAACTACTGTCTTTTATGCCCTACTTTCAGTAAGCAACACCACATTTCATGTTATCCAGCAGACATACTTCTGTACTGTGGACTGCAAGCAAGTTGTGTGTCTTACAAAGGCACCAGCTCAAAAATAGAAGCAATCAAGTGACTGCAACAAACATATCAGCACTTCAGGGTCTGCCTGTGCCTCTGAGAGATTTAAAGCCTAGAAAAAGAGATTTCCAGGCCAAGGAAACCCTTGCTAAGAGGGCAAATCCTGAGTAGATGCTTCCCACAGCAAGAGCTGTGCCATGCAAGGCACAATTTCAGCCAAGTCACTCTCAGTACCTGAGAGCAAAGGGAACAAGGTGGTTTAGAAAGGGGGTCTCAGGTCACTGCTGGTTATACAGAGACAGCTCTTGGCCCTTCTCTCACGGTCAGCAGCACAGAGTGTGTAATGCAGGGGGAACATTCTGCTTCTGACAAATACTCCTTAGGAGATGGTCTGGGGTGGCTCTGCTTTGGACAATCCTAATGCACATACCTGTGACACAGGGCACACCCTACAACACCTGGGGAAGGGACTCTCCACCCAGTTTTGGGGAGACTGAGATATTCCAGGCAAAGTGGTGGGGAGGAGCAGATGAGTAAATCAGGCTCCAGAACAGGGCCAGGAGAAGGTGGGGAGGCAAGGGAGGGAGCACACAGTTCAGGGAAGGGCATGTCTTGCTGCAGGTGGCAGATGTGCAGTCCAGGCACTGGAGCAGATGGAAAGGGAGTTTCTTTGAGGACAATTCCCAGTCAGAAAACCAAGGATTGATGGAAACAGCCTGAATTCAAGGAACCAGCTGCAATAGTGCAGTGGACAAAGGTACTTGTTCATATTGGGGTTTTTTATGACTGTCCTGTTTACTCAAGACATTTTTGCATTTACTTAAGAGATACTATGGCATATGTTCTAATGAATCTTGACTTTTATAGTTATTTTAATCTTCTGGTAAAGCATTACTGTATAGAAAAGTCATATATTTTCTAAGCTGAAACCCTGAATAACTTGGGCTTTTTTTCAGCCGTTGCAAAATACTGTTTTACCAGGGTTTATTATCATAGAATATGGCTGAGATGCAGTTACACTGCTTTTGGTTACCTCCAAGTCATGATCTGTGGCACAAAATAGATGCCATTTTGGAAAACAACACAGACAATACAGAGAAACAAGGCCTGGACCCACAGAATTAGTGTAAGGTGAAGGTCCATGAGAATTTTGAAACCACTGAAACCTCTGTGCTACAGCTACACTTGATCCAAGCTTTCTCTTGCAGAAATGTGTGATAAATCATAAAACTGTTTGGCAGCATTTCCTCCATCCCAGGCTACTGAAAAATCTTCCTACCACTATTGCAGTGGGAAATTGTAAGAAGCCCATCCAGTTAGGTTAATGTAAATAATTCTTCCTCCTAAACACAAAATGCTGAGAAGGGAGGAAGGGGGGGAAAAAAATCAAAGTGGCTGTAATTGAGACACAACTGGAGAGTTTTAAACACATAAAATCATCAGTAATCAAGTATTTCTTTCAGCAAGAGCAGAGCTTTCAATAGCTTGCAAACCTAAAATCCCATGGCTTTGGAAGGAATGAGAACAATGTGAAAGCAAAAAAACTAAAAAGCAGGGTGCTCTGTATGATTGAATTAACAACATAGAAAAGACTCCCTGAGTCAGAAACACAAACCCTGAAAGGAAAAATAAAACTTCTCTGCCATCCAAAATCCTTCAGCAATAACAAATGCAATTTGCTTTTGAGCGAGTTGTGGTAGGTCATTTTGTCCCCTAGAAATGCTGTGAGTGCAGCTCACCCCAACAAGTAACCTCTGCCACAGCACAAGGGGGAAGGGAGTTCTGCCCCTCAATTTGACCACGAGCCCCTGAAGTGCCACCAGCACCTCTGAGCCCCCAAACCAAACAGCTCATGGCAGTCTCTGCCTTGCCAAGAGCCATACCTCGACCACATCCTCCCAGCCAGGAGCCACCTTCCCTTCAGCCACGCAGCTCTCACCAGGGGGAGGAATTCAATTTCATGGGAGGTGGAACTCGAAAGTAAATGCATCTCTCAGCCAGGGCATGGGGAAGCAAAGGTCAGCTTGCCCTCTGCAGCCTGCGAGGTACTCTGGCATTCCCACATCAACTGCAGCACTGCCATTTCTCTTTTCAAGCTTAATTTATGCCCTCGTTTCCTAATGAGCTGCACTAAAGCAATAAGCCTTGATGAGGAGGGCATTACCATGAGACATCTCAGTATGCCCAACACATGATGCTCTGCAGGTCAATTATAAGGTCAATTAACAAACCATCTTTTCAGTCAGAGTTTTTTTGGGAGTAAAAACAGTATAAATGAACAGCCTTTGGAGCTGCCCTAGTAATTTTCTTTTTTTCTTTTTCTCCCTAAGTCTGAAAAGCATTTGAGAAGGAGATTAAGAAGAATAAAAAAGGAGCCATTTAATTTTTCTTCAAATTTCTTCCAATCTTCATTAAATCTAGGCAGTAGATTATGAAATGGAGAAAAATATCAGTCTTTTATCATTATATTTGAGCCTGAAAGCAGCTTTCTGCTTTATCTTTCTGGAGCTGGGGGAACAACTTGGGAGTTGCAGTTGTTGTGCATTTAGTTCATGGCATAATATTGGTAGATTTGATGTCTGGAAGAATCCAGAGGCAACTAAATATGGAGCACGGTGGGTTTTTTGTTTTGTTTTTCCTTTTTTTAACCTTTTTGAGTGGTTTTAATTGAATTCTGCTTTACAGAGAAAAAAAGAAAACCACCACAGATAATTTATTTTTTTGGATTCTTAGAAAAAACCAAGATAAATAAAAATTAGCTGAGGAAATTGATGGTGATAAAGTAGGATGCAGTAACAATGCATGTTTGAAAATCCAACCCACAACAGTACAAAAAATGTTTTTCCTGATGAAGTATGTTTAACAAATTAACACAGATTCTGGTTTACATGGTTTACATCTGTGTGGGTGTCAACTTAGACTAATTCAGTTTTATTTTTCTTACCATCAACCTGGCTATGAGTGTTCAGTGAGAGCCTCCATCATCATCTGCCTCTCCTTCAGGGGACACAGCAGCCAGGGGTTTAGGTGCCTTTAAGGATTTATATAAAACCTTTACAGACTTTTTGTTTATTTTTGTTTTCTTCTTCAATCAAAGTGGGATGGGAAACACTGCGCCAGGCTGGATAAGCACGATGTGCTCATCAGAATGCAATATCACCATGAAAAGTCTTTAGGATGATGAAAAAGGTTGGAGAGAGACACTGAAGATTGGTTAAAACCTCGTGTTTCCTGCATTCTTTTAAGCTCTATTAAAACTGAAATGATAAAACCTCCATAAACCTTTACATCTCTTTAAAATTTAACATCAAATAAGCTGCATTCAAATAAAGACTTATCTGAAGTTATTTTAACCTATTTCTTCACTTATTTCCAAGGAATTAAGCATAGAATTTCGAGATGACTATACCTGACCATGTCCTGTTTTATTTCAGGATTTGTTTTTTTAGGCTTCATTCCAGAGTGTCTTTTTGGAGACGCCAGTGCAAAATGCCTCTTCTTCTCCTCCTCCTCCCAAAGATACTAATTTGAAAATTTTCAAGGTACAAAGTGTAATGCGTTTCACACAAATGCTCTCATAGAGATATGGACTGTAAATCCCTTTCCATGACTCTTTTAAAAGTAAAGAAATTAAAAAATATATATATTGATTAGTGCAAAAATCAAATACCAGCCCCAGAATTTGAGCAGGTAAACCAATGATCCAGGTCCCCATAATCAGGAGACTCTCCACTGTTCCTGTTGTTTCTAACTTCTTCATGCTGAAGTGATGACAGTTTACCCATAAAGGAGAAAGAATAGGTAGGAATGGATCAGTCAGAGCAGGGAATGAAATTATGAAGAAATAAAGAAAGAGAAAAGCAACCTGCACGATCTTAGCCAATACAGACTTTATGACTCCAGAAAATACTTGTGATTTATGAATTTATATCACTCCTTCCTCTTCCCACAGGGATTTCTTTCATATTGTGCCCATGCAAAATAGGAGCTGAGATGTAAATTGGGTTTTTTCCCACTTAATCATTTGACAAATCACTGTTGTAGGTAAAAGAAAAATAAGGGTTATTTCTCTGAGCAGTAGAAGCACTTGAAGGTGCACACACTGAGGAAAGCTAAGAGCTCTTCCTATGGAGTGGAGACTGATGTTCAATGTACAGCTGATGGGTAAGACACCTGCAGCACATCCTACGACCCTGGGCAGGGAAGGTTTCCACTAACCCACACAACCATAAATCTTTAAACTGCTCCCAGTTGCAGGGATCTCCCAGAGAGTGTGAGATCCACCTACTGTGATTTTTGAGGTGAGGGGAGATCATAAATATCCCTCCCTGCTCCCAAACACACCCACCTGTGTGAGCACCCAAACCAGCTGAGATCAGGGCATGGGGAAAGCTGGAGGAGCTTTTCTTCACAGGACAAACAAATGGCTCACTGAAACACCACAGGGATTTTCTGAGCCCTTAGCTGTGCATGCTGCAGATTTACAGCCCTGTCTCAAGGAACAAATGAACCCAAGGTGCACGTGGGCTTCACATACCCCTGTGACAAAGTCTAGTGATCTTAATTTATTCCACAATTATGGACCAAATAATGGATCTTCCTTCTGGTTCTCAGTTGTAGACCAGGGCCTAATTAATAATGAAAATTGTGTATGACAACTAGCAAGGTCTTTGTGAGCTCCTGCAGGTCCCAGCCATGGAGCTGTGTAACATTGAGTGATGCTGGGCAGGAACGCTGCTGGCAAGGTAATGAAAACAAGGAGCCTGTGGTTTAACTGAAAAAAACAACCCTGAACCAAAAAATAACCGAACCCCCCAAAAAAACCCACCCGATCTCCTAGACATATACCTGGATTCATATATATGTGTGTGTGTGTGTATATGAAATTGTAGAATTATTAAGGTTGGAAAAGTCCTCTGAGATCATTGAGTCCAACCATTGCCCCAGCACTGCCAAGGCCACCACTGACCCACGTCCCCAAACACCACATCTACACATTTTTGAACACTTCCAGGGCTGGTGAATCCACCACTGCCCTGGGCAGCCTGTCCCGACAGGACAACCCTTTCTGTGAAGAAGTTTTCCCCAAAATCCAATCTAAACCTCACCTGGTGCAACTGGTTGTTCCCTCTCATCCCATCCCTTGTTCCCTGGAGCAGAGCCTGACCCTCCCCAGCTCCCCCCTCCTGGCAGGGACTTGCAGAGCCAGAAGGTCCCCCCTGAGCCTCCTTTTCTCCAGGCTGAGCCCCCCCAGCTCCCTCAGCCCCTCCTGCTGCTCCAGCCCCTTCCCAGCCCCTTCCCTGGACACTCTCCAGCCCCTCAGTGTCTCTCTTGTGGAATGTGAGCCCCTGGTGAAGGTCCCATATATATGCCTATATACCCGAATATATATATTTATATATTTGAAAAGTCAGGCATTGGGGTCTTCAGAGATCTTCAAAAACTCAATACATCCCACCCAGAAGGTCTTTTGACATCCTTGAGATACTCCAGCTAAATAAAGGCAATATCTGCTTCATGGTAGATTTTTGGCCACCTCTGTTTCTCCTGGCAATTTTTCTGTGTGCACCAAGTACACATGATTAAGAATAGACACACTTAAATAAAAGTATCAAATAGTTGATGAGAAAGTAAGGTTTTAAAATGGGATTTTTGTTTCCATTTATCCTCCTGTTAGCAGCCAAATCTATGGTTCAGTGAGGAGACAGAGACATTAAGATAACTTAATATGATCTCTTGGAAAGGCAGGCCAAAGAAGCTTTTTAAAATAATTTCTGCATGAAATATTTCAGGAAAATAATGGATCAAATACCTCCTTCTAGCAAAGTTGTTACCTCTGAATATTCTAGGAGGCTTTGGAAACCTTATTTCTCTTTCCTCCTTGTGTTTAATTTTTAGTGAGCTGGGACAAAGCAGGTAAGTGCAAACCTTTCACATCCTGCAATGATTCAGCTCTTTTCAAGTCCATTATTATGCAGGAGTTACCAAACAACAGTGGAACTTTGAAATTTCACCCAAAGGGAGAGGATAATATTAGGCAAGAGCCACTCACCTATGACATCTCACCTAACAATATCAAAAGAAGGAAACATTTCTCGAGTAATTAAATATTTATTCCTTTAAAGGTATAACTAGAGCACGAAAATACATTTCTACCTCCCACAGCTTTTATCAAGCTGTCAAGTTCTCCATAACTTGGTGTTAACTGAGTCATAAAGGGAAAAATATCTAAAGCAGGAGAAATGTGTGAACCCTTGCCTGAGGATGCACTTGGTCATTCAGTGAGAAACCAGAAAACCTCCTGATCTTCCTGATCCCTGCAGGGGCAGCTCAGCAGCAAGCTGGGAGTGTGCTTAACTCCCAAAGGGATGCTGGAATTCCCCACCAGGATGACATGGGATAACAGGATGCCCTTGGATATGGCTTCAGCCATGAGCTTTCACTGCTGGAAAACTACTGAGAAAATTCCAAACAAACAAAAGAAATATATCCTTTTTGTCTATTCCAGCTTCCTTCCTTCTCCACACACATATTCATTGTCTTGCAAAATAACTGAACCACCAAGTCTGGTCTGAAAGGTTGTTTTTTTTTATACAAAGAGTGAAAGGAGGTACATTGCCTTATTTCAATTATAAGCCTTTAATTTAGATTCATACCAGTGGGTTCATTTAAAAAACCCAAACCTACTACTCACTCAGTTTTTTGCCTGAAAAACCCATTGAAATCTACATTTTTATATGCAGAAATGTCATTTTTAAGCCTATAAATATACATCCTCTGTATTAAACTCGAGTTACCCACAGACACAGGAAACTGGCTTTGGCCAGCCTTTCATGTGGAGTTATAAAATGAGAAGTTAAATATAAAAATATCCCCCCAGTATTTTAGTCTTTGTGGGATTGTTTCCCACTCCATTTCCACACCTTGCTCCACCTCTTTTTAAAATGTATGAGAGCTGGGCTACTGATTGGTATTTCACACTCCAAGAGCACAGTAGCAGGAGAGGACTGGATCAAAGGGAATCTCTGCAGAGCTTTAGCCCATTGCCTTCTTACCAAAGCATTTCTTCAACTTTAAACACATGAGAACTATCATTTATTTGGAGCCAAGCACTTGAACTCATGTATAAGTTTAATGATGTAATTGAGATCACTGGAGATTAAGGATAAAAAAGTGTTGTTTCTGAGGATTAAGTTATTTTACTTCACTCAGGCTTCGCTTCTTTGCCCCATCTGAAACTTCTCTTCCTCTATAGCAATATGTCTTGCTCAGTAGTTCCTTAACCTAAAATACAGATTCAACTATCTTAACTCCTCACCTTCAGATTCTTAATTTAATAAAGAAACCAATAAGGCAAAAATAATCTTGAAAAAAATATTTAGAAATTATGTCTCAAAGTTTTCAGGCTTTCTGCTTTCTCTGACTTCTTAATTCAGGAAGTGGCTCCTGTTCTTGCCCGAGAAGTGCATTATAAACTGAAATATTTTCATAGCCATTTTTCCGTGTTTTATTAAGATGGGAATTAAGCCAAACCCTTTTCTCTACCTTTCTCCTCATGGCCACATGTCAAAAGATACAGGCATTTCTGGGAGCAGCATATAACTGACTTTGGTGACTTGGGCATCTAATTTCTCATAGAAAAGAAAGAATTTCTGACATATGAGAAACAAGAAGAGTGACCACAGCATTTAAGACCACACTAGAAATTGTCTCTGGTTCAGGGAGGCCTCTCTGACCTTCGTGTTGATCTTCAAATAGTCATTTACTAGAAGCAAATAGTTATTTAAAAATAACTAAGTTCTGTCATCAAGAGATATATAAATCTAATTGCTTCTCTTGCATTGCAGGTACAATTTGAAGAGAATTTTTTTAAGGTTGTAGGTATACAGGATATTCATAGACTTTGGTTGTGAACCAAGCTGATGGACATGAGAAACAGATGCAGCTTTCTGAGTGAAGGTTGTGGAGGTCCAGCTGATGGCAGGAGCTCCCTGACTTCAGAGGAGGACTGGCTCCAGAGAATATTTCCCACATCCACACACATTGTTTATGTCTAAACTTTACATTACACTTAAAGGTCTTCTAGGTCTGTAAGATGTGCAAAATTTCAAGATGGAATATCTGTGGGATGAATTCTTGATTGGTGTAGTTAATGGAATTGTCATTGTGGCAACCATGACATTGTGCAAATGAATCCCACAATTTACTTATAGTGAGAAGAAAAATATGTTTTAAATATTGGACTTTCTATGTGATAGTTCACAGTGTCACCCCGAATTTTTGAGTTATAAGGACCAGTGACTAATTGATTATTTAGTCATTTCATGGAATCACAGAATGGTTTGGGTTGGAAGGGACTTTAAGATCACCTAGTTCAAAATTGAAAATGCTTCCCTCATTTAGTCTCTCCTTACATTAATGCAATGCCAGACTTTGTAATGCTTATGTGTTTCCTTGTGCTTTTCCACCCTACACCATCACTTGTCTCGGGTGAGCTGAGAAACACTCAAAGAAGTATTCAAATATAGCATATTTTCCCCTCTCCCTATCAAACCTCTCTGTCTATCACATATCAATCTTAACATTCTGTTGGCTTTACTACATGAGCAGAGCACACTGACCTGGTATGTTCTGGTTATTGTTTGGTTCTTGTTATCATGTGTGTTATTTTTCATGTATTAACACTAAATTTTATGTTACTACCCTTTCAAAAAGCAAATAAACCTTCCTAAAGCAGGACTCTCAATTCACACAAACGAAGTCGTCCAATATTGTTCTGGATTTTACTTTCAGACACAATTTTTCATTAGCATTTTGCAGACAACATTTTGCCTGAGTGACTGATAAAGGATTCCTTCTATCACAGTCTTTCTCAGCCTTAATCAGTGGAGACTCTACATGTTCATAGATGGCATTTGTCTACGTGTCCTCTAAACATTTCTGAGATGCCTGTTATAGCAGCAGTATCATTTTAAAGCAACCATTCAGTTAATCCATCCCAGTTTAGAGCAAAACACTTGTGAAGAAATGTTATTACTTTTACTTCCAGCAAATTTCCTATTTTCTTTTTCCATGCAGAACACTGGGATCTTTGTCTGTAATTTACTATTCTTTTTTCCTTTAAAATCTGTATCCATCTTTCATCTCTGTAAATTCATTTGTAAAGATCCCAGTTACTTCTAGGGAGTTTATTGGTACCACAAGTAATGTCAGTCAGTCAGGGCAATATAAGGAAAGCTCTTCTAGGACTTCCCCACATCTTCTAATATATTTGGGTCATGTCTACACTCTCCAGTTCTGATTGGGGAACTGTTTTTATCCCACAGTACAACTAAACAAAGCAAAAATAGTAATTTCCTAAAAGGCCTCTGAGAGTACATTTCTTTACATAGACTGTGTAGGAGGGCAATAGAACAAAATTGGGTACTTTGCTATTCTGAGGAATAATCAGCGTATCTGAGTCAACCATCCAAACATCTCTAAAAAGCTCTGCAAGGGTTACACATGTCACTTATGGTTTATCACAGTGTTTCAAATCCCTCCTGAGGTCATCAGTGTTCCCTTGTTAGTATTTAATAACAAGAAAAATTAATGGATGCTCATTGTTTTTTTCTTTCATACACATTAATTTTTTTATAATAATAACACAATTTCTGTAGCTGAGCCAACTGTTGGTGCTAAAAGGGAATTACGTAGATATTTGGACAGTGGACTTTATACAGGTCTATTAACTGTGGCACAATAGATGATTTCCAAGGTTCTGAAGTGCCAACCTTACAAACTTAATAAATTGAGCTATCTTTATGCTGTTTCTAAGGTGTTCTGTTTAAACAAATAATACCATCCCACACCACACATCTGTCCCATGTATATCAAGGCTTAAATCTGTCTTTGATTTAAACCTTGGTTGTGACCCATTGACCATATTTGGCTTATTCTTTCTAGATTAAAAAAATGAGAAAATTCACAATAAAAAACTAAATAGAAGAAAGAAAAAAAAAAAAAGGCAGCACCAGGCAGAATGAATCCCTGTATCCATTAACTGTGAGGCAGGAGAGATCTGTGCATTAAAGGAGACGAGCCATGCTGAGGATTCCAAGGTTAAATGAGTTTATTGAGTTAGTGGTTACAATGGTATGTCGGATACCTGTAATCCAAGCTACACCTACATATTTGCCTCTAAATTCTCACACTGTCAGATTCCGTGTCTCTAAACATTCCACCACCAGGTCTTCTATTACTAATATTATAATAATCAGAATAATAATCATAATATAAAAGGCAATGTCAATCACCATATTGTGCTTCATACTCCACCATAAGGAATTCAATTGGCAAAAGTAAACCTCTGGTCATATTAATGGGATTAATTGAAATGTGAGCAATCATAACACTACTAGAATATAAAGAACAAAATCTGGTTTAAAAGAAGCATTTTTAAGATGAATTAGTTTGAATCTGTTTTAAAAATTCACATACTATAATGAAGATGACTTAAAAGTTATATCATTTAATTATTGGGCCACACATTGAAGCATATTGGCTAGTACATTTTTGCACTGCAACAGAAGCAATACAAGCTTTATGGTCTACCATTACAATTCCTTTTTTTTTTTTTTTTCCACTTAATATACCTGCCAACCTAATGTTTCTTGCATGCATAAAAATTCTGGGGTTCAGACTTGAATTTATCATTTAATCCACACGTTACCCCCGTGATGCAAATTCTTTGGCCAATTCAATGCTATAGTTTAGTTTAAAAAGGAAGCTTGGAGTAAGTCCATTTCACATCGGAGGGCAATGCCCTCAATTTTGGCATTGCAGAAAGTTAATACCTTTATGAATAGAGTCTCAGGTCGCATGCAAATTGTCCCTGCTTCCCCCCACCCCATGCCAGACGCACACAAGTCGGCAGGTATGCATACAAAAAAGAATATAAAACCCTCCTGGTAAAGCTTAGTGGTTTAGAATGAATCCATAGCTTTAAATTCACTTAAGGCCTGTACAGGGGAAATATGTTTCTTCTGGGACCCTCTTCTCACTCGTGTCTGATATTCTTCTGGTTTTTCTCTCTTTACTAGAGGTTTCTTCTCAGGGGCCTTCATCTTCCACGATACAACTGGTGAGTTCACTGCAGCAGTACCATAGACCTTCTGATATTTAGTAGAAGCCACATAAGATGCTTTCACTGTAAGGACCACAGCGTTCATCAGATTTTTAGCTGCCTGGATGAGAGAAGTGGCACTGTCCAGCTACAAACAGAAAAGAAAACGAAATATAGCAAGGTTACTCCAAAATAAAATACAGCAAGGTTATTCCACGACTGGATCTTCCTGAAGTCTGGATCGTCACAGACCTCATTAAAGATAAATCCTCTCCCTCAGGATTAGCTTGTTGTACCCAACACAATGCACTGAACAGTAAAGGTAAGACTGTGGTACCTCACACCACCCTTTTTTGATAATTCAAAGGAAAACCAACTCGTGTTGTCTGCTGCTTGGTGTTTTCGGTGGTGGTGTTCATTCTTTTCCTACAGTTGCCTCTTTTTCACACAAAAATATGTTACTTGTCACTTAAACTTTAAAACATTTACTGTTACATGTCAAAAAAAAAAAGCAAAGCAGGTCAACAGGGATTTTTCCCAAGTGTTCTTGTCCTAATTATCCCTACTAAGCCCCGGATAACCCTCCTGATGATGTCTACGGGAATAGCGTGAGCCAGTGCTGAGCTTGTTAGAGAGTCCCACCTGAAAAGATGAAAGGAGGCTCTGAAACCCCTACAGAAACAAAAAGATGAAAGAGTTAACCACAGGTTTCTGCAGCTCCTGTGACATGTGAGTTACTGCTGGTCACGAGGAATCTCACTTTTAGGATTCCCAGGCTTTTTGTACATGTACCTTTGTGCTTCTGCCATGCACGAGTCTGCGTGAGGTTCCCGGCTCCCCTCGGGATGGGAGAGCCCTTAAGAGCTTGTTGAACTTCCAAACACTGGGACTCCCAGTCAGCCAGCTGCCAGCACACACTGAAAGAAGTACATACCCCTGGCCAACGTTTCCAAAAGGATTTTAAGCATATAATGGGACTTCCAAGGCTGTGTCTCAACGTTCCACAGCGTGAATTAGGTACTTGCCAAATCCACGTGGATGTCCTCAAAGTAGTAGGTCCCAAAAATATGCTCTCAAGAACTGTAGCACTGCTTATGATGTTCAATTATCCCTTTCCTAAAATACTGAATGAGTGGGATACACTTTTTTTGGGGATAAAGCCTTTCAGTTATACACCATACCATAGCAGTTATATGTCTTTCAGTTATACCATGGGAGCTGCTGCCATTATTTGTAAGTCTTTCCCAGAGAGGAGGAATTACTTTGGATGTAATATTATTTTAACTCTTTAATTCCACTGCACACGTTCAGTAAGTTGTTTTCAATTAGTGTAAATGGCCTGTGTCACTCCACACCTTTCCTGTTCCCTCTTTTGGGAGCATATGATTCTGTACTATAACTGCTAAGCAAGGTAAGCAGGATGAACAGTCATAAGGCAATACCAAAACCCCATACTATACTTCACCTCAAGTCTTTTGAATTATTAACAGAGGAGTTCAGGAGAAATCTCCTTCTCACAGTGTCAGTGACTGATGTGAACAGGGGACAGACCCTACAGAAACCCTGTGCCTGGAACCACATTATTCCATACTCACCTGTTCTCTTTTACTTCCTCTGCTCTGGCCTTAAACTCATTATGATTCATTAAATACACAAATAGCTACATACAGTGAGGTGAAAAATAAAAAACAGCATTTTAATGACATTCACGTACTGAAATGCACAGTTAATTGCCTGCCCCCAGTAAATATTTTTCCTCAGGACTAATTTGTATTTCTTCTGGTAAAAGAAACTAAGTTAAAAGATGGCAAATTGCATTACATGGCAGAAACATGACTGTTCAATAGGGAGAAATGAAATATAATCCAGTGCAGTGTTATTCTATAACCACTCTACTGCATGATTTATAAGGCAATCTGTATGTTTGTTGGCAAATAACAGATCATACTCTATTAAATTAGGATATTCTAATTTACTGCAGAGATCTACAATCAAGCATTATTCATTGTTAAATGATTCTTTCTGAAACACTGGTGGATTGATATTGAATATAAAGTGATACCGTTGAATAGCATTTACTCCCTAATCAGTGTGGATAAACTGACTGGCTTGAGCCTGTTTTGCACATTCCTGAATGAATTCTGGTTCTTGAAGGTTTCCAAAAGCTTCACGTTTTCCAGCATGAAAAGCATTCTGGTGGCTGTTTCACATACATTAGGGAACAGAAAGATTAAAGGAAGCATTTTAAAATAAAGGGGCACATAAATTAGATACTTAAAACCATATGCTGGGTTCAATCCACATCTTTGGACACATTAGTAATTTTATGGAATATATTGATAAGAGTGAACAGCAGCTTGTACTTCTTCTAGATCAGATGCAGACTGCAATGATGCCTTTTAGGAAACCACATTATTTTGACGCCATTTTAATCACCTTCAGTTTCAATCTGCTGTTATAGTAGGTAAGAGCTCCCTGTTTTCACCAAAACTAATCACATTTTAAAATGCAGATAGTTACTCTTTGACCTTAATACCCATTTATATTGTAAAACTCTTTCAAGTCTTGGAATCAGAAAAGAGACATAAAACCCCCATCACAGCATTAGGCTATGAGTGTTCTCCAAAGTCTGCTGGTAACCATCCCGTGCATCCAATTTGGCCACCTAAGCACTTCCAGTGATCTTCTTACTGCCTCCAGCTCCTTGCTTGTATTATGGCTCAGTAAAGGAGAATTAAACTGAATGAACATCATTCCAATCGACATTTAGATCTTACTACACCACTCCAGGGTTCCTGTGCTTTGCAGAGCTGCACTGGCATAAAGCTGGAGTGAGGCAGCAGTGAATCAAAACCTCAGTGCCTTAATTCCTTACAAAACCTGGGCACAGAAACATAAGCACTTTTCCAAAAGGATAATGTTAATAATAAAAAAACACAAGAAGGAAAATTGACATTTCAAATAAAAGTACCACTAGGAAATTATTGCATTGTACAGAAGGCACTCTTCACTCTCCAGCAATGCCCAGAGAATTATGGATATAAGGATGGATTTTGCTCCTAACAGCTAACAGAGCCCTTGACTTGCTACACAAGGTATTAGTTTTCTGCACCTTAGATCTCTTTACAAATATATTTGGCTCCTTTTAGGGGAAAAAAGTTCTCTTAAACGTAAAACACAAATTTAGGTTATTGGCACAGGTAACTCTAAGAACAGTGAATGCTGAGGAAAATTTAAAATTCATAAACAACCTAAGGACCTACACATCGGAGCTGGTCACTCAGAATCATAAAATCATTAGGGCTGGAAAAGACCTCCAAGATCATCAAGTCCAGACAAGTTATCCAGGTTAAAATTGCCATAGAATCGTAGAATCATAGGATGGCTTGTTTGAAAGGGACCTTAAAGACCATCCAGTGCCACCCCTGCCATGGGGCAGGGACACCTCCCGCCAGCCCAGGGTGCTCCAACCTGGCCTTGGACACTCCCAGGGATCCAGGGGCAGCCACAGCTTCTCTGCCCAACCTGGGCCAGGGCCTGCCCACCCTCACAGGGAAGAACTTCTTCCTAAAATCCAATTTAAACCTGCTCTGTTTCTGTTTGAATCCTTTCCCCCTTGTCCTGTCACTCCATGCCCTTGTAAAAAGTTTCTCTCCATCTTTCCTTCAGGTTCCATTAACACTGGGAAGGCATGAATCTTTCAGTAAAAAATAAAGATTTTGCTAAAAGCTAATTTTGCAATTAGTGAGTGCAAGGGTAGAACTCTGGAAGAACAAAGAATAATATCTGCCAAGATAATTCCTGAGGATTTTTTCCCCCCCAAAAAAAAATCCTTAGAGGAGTTTTTGAGCTGCTCATCAGCTCTGCAGCATTTTTACTGCACTATTTGCAGAAGTCTTCACAATCTTGTGACAATCAAGATTTCTTGCTTCTTTTACATGTACACATAATCTGAGTAAAATAACCAGCAATTACAATACCAAAATAGCTGAAGAAATGAGAGAGAATAAAGCTGGAAATTTTTCTTTTTAAGAGTACAGCAATGAAAAGAGATTTTTCTGCCTGCATTGTCACACCACTGTAATGGGGAAAAATTATTTTAGTTTTTAGAAAGGAGCAGATCTAATGTCCAGAGATATCTTCATATTTATAATCACAAATATCCACCAAAAGTAAGGGAAATAGAGAAAAAAAAATGTATTCCCAGCGAGCAAGGTTATAATATTGGTAGTTTTAAAGGAGCTGGTTGTGTAAGAATTTTCTATATCATTACTGCTGATTTTAATAAACCTTGAAAAGTGGGAGAAGACATCAAAAGAACTGTAGATAGTTCCTAGTCTCGAACTATTTGAGCAGAGCAAATAAAATGACCTGTGAAATTATAGGCCAGTTCAGCTGAGAGCACTCCCAAATAAAATAATGCAATGTCTGTGACAGACTCCATAAATGAAGGGAGGAAAGAAGTAAACGGCAGCAAAAGGGTTGTGTGGGTTAAAACATTTTCCAAGTAACCTACATTGTACTTCAATATGATTAGACTTTGAATTGCTTCAAATAATGCTGTGGATGTAATTGGACCTTTGAAAGGTGTTTTGCTTAGCCCTACATGACAGTTTGATTAAAAACTCGGTTGATACAAAACTAACAAGGCACACACAGAAGGATCCCAAATTCTCCAACAGCTGCTTCCCAAAAGTATGGATACACCAAAAAAAAATCAGTGCTCAGTAGTGACTTTCACAGCGCGGTCTTGGAGAAACCATTTGGCAGCCTCACAGGATCAACATTTCTGTTGAAATCTTGGGAAAAAGGTCATTTATTTGATGAGATTTGCAGAAAATATAACAATTGGGAAAGAGGCAAGTCACACAGAAGGCAAGTCACTGGTACCTAATTAGCTGCTAAAAAGTCACAAATGTAGATTTCATTTTGGCCAACTCTATAACAGACAATACCTACTTATACAATAAGGAATTTTATGCCATGCAGAATCCCAGGTAATCATTGCCTGAGTATACAAAAAGGAGGGAACTGATGCAATAGGTTCAATTACCATATTCAGTTTATCATCTATCCAGGGTTATGGAATATAATATGGAATATAATGGAGTCCTCTTCCCAATGCAAGAACAATACAGAGGAACTGGAAACAATTTCAATAAACTCAAGAACTAAAAACATATTTTATGGGAAATACTCAGGTCTGTTTTCCCAACCGTAAAGAGAATGACTAAAAAATGAATTTATCAAAACCAGCAGGTACGTGGTAACAGAGAGCTGATTATATTTCAAGTTCCACAGATTAGACAAAGATAAACCAAAATTTAATGGCTGAAAGGTGAAGCAGGTCATATTAGTTATTAATTAGCTGAAATTTTTAATGTAGCAGTGATATTAATTAATCACAAGAGCTCATGAAAGATTGATTCTATTTCTTGAAATGGTGAAATCAATATTGGATGGTTTTGCTTAATATGTATTAACTATTGGACATTTTTAATGCACATCAATTCTGGGAGCCTGTGCATCAGTTATGCAGGAAGACAGCTTAGATGGCAACAACAGCCCATACTGACCTTGAAATGTAGGAATGCAAAGAATTAGTATTGGGATTTATTGATAAATACAGTTTAGTCTGGTTTACTTTGCACAGATTGGGATGATCAATTGTATTTTATTCAACATGTTGAAAAAGAACCTGTAACCCCTCAAACACTCTTGGTTTGTGTGCCTTTAGAAGGTGACTCGGGCATTGCCAAGCTCTTGTCTGTGAATTCTGGGTGCATTCCTTGCTTCTCCTCCTCCCCAAAGGGAGTTCCTGCTTTCATGGACAGGTACAGTTGCTGTCACCACAACCCAAAACTCAGTCAACAGTCTCTAGACCAAATAAAGTTACATGCAGCAATTATGAACCTGGATGGTAAATCAGGAATATCATTTTCTCAGACTGTATTCTTATGCAACAGAACATTTTCCTCTCAGCTGTGCTTGACAGTAAATCCATTCCTATGTACAAAAGATGTATGTAAGAAAAAGATCTTATTCATAATAGTTAAGTCTTACATTTCTGTGGCACATCCCATGCATAAAACATGACACTATTAGTGACAGCCAATGCAAGAATGGCCTATTTGCTATTCAGATGCTCTCATCCCTCTGGTAGGAGACATCTGCTATTTATCAGCACTGCTATGCAATGGCTGAGGGTCTATTTTAGTCAGTCACTTGAAAATACACATAAGGTTTTTGCTAGGTACAGTCTATTGTCAGAAAACTATCCTATATATTTCAAAATATCTGTTTTAAAAAAAAAGTCATTATTTGGAATGTTATGTGGTCACAATGATGTTAAAAATGTATCAGAGCTGCACGGAGAAAATTGTATTATACTCATCCTTACTTAGCTATTTATTTTCACATTTGCCTGCACTTAATTTACTCTTCTATAGATGATGAATATTTAATTGATTCTGGGCATAGCTGTGTTTTATAGGTGGCCAACCCACTGAATAACCATCCTCATCTGCATTTTTTCAATTACAGGTAAGGAACCCAAGGGATTCCCAGGCCCATTTGGTTATATTTAACAAAGGCTGCCTTCTCCTAGGACAACAGAAGGCACAGGAGAATAGCACGAGCCATGGGTATCTTCTGTCTTCCATGGACTATTGTCATTTTAAAACACATTGCCAACTGCTTTATGCTGAATTTGCAAAAGCAGAAGCATATAAAAACACTTCCAATACTGGCATTCCCAATAAAAGATCAACCAACATGATAGAGAGGCATTTCCATCTGAGCTACCTGACTTATTCCAGCTTGTTTGAAAACAAAAAGGACAAAGGACAAAATTACATCTCAATTCATTTGCTTTGAGAAGAACATTCAATATGAAAGTTCATATTTTAACAACTGGAGTGGTGAAATGACAAAAAAGACACTTGGAAACACCTAAAAGTTAATGCTACCTAATTAATTTTGTGATGTATAGTTGTTACTGACTTCTCTTCAGCCTGGCAGGTCCCAAAGGTGAAAAATACTTTTTCAAATTTTTGGTAGATATGATTTTTTTCCTATTCATTAAATGTATTTACAACCCATAAATTACTTCTCCAATATAACAACTAAAATGGAAAAATTACAATTTTTCTTGTAGTTGCCAAATATAAGTTTTGGTATTTAATATTTAATTAATATCTTATTGCATTCCTTTTAGAATTTAATGGGGGAAAATATTTTGACCCCTAATAAAAAATCTGTCAGAATCAGTTATTTTTCTTTTTCTGCTGATTATCTGCCATTTCACAGGAGTAAAAAAGATGCTAAACCAGTACAATTCATACCACACACCAAAACCACTGCAGGGACAAGCAATTATATACATTGCTAAAAAATACTGATTTTTTTAAACTCAACTGCTTTATCAGTCTTTTTCATGTTACGACACTGTCTCCAAAGTTTCAGGGTCTGTTGCTGAATTTGGCACCAGTCTGAAGGCCAAAACACCTGGAATACCTCTACAGGACAAGGAAGAAATGCTCAGTCCATGAAGCTGAAGGAGTTTTGTAGATGGGAACAGGATTTCTCCCCTCAGATGTGCCAGAACGAGGGTTGTTTGCACCACACATCTCACTTTCTACATCAGCCTACAGCTGAGAAACACAAGAATGTGTTTCGTGCCATGATGGCTCCAGGGTTTTTCCTTCCAAACCTGCCTCCTTCTGATGTCTGGAGGATGATGCCCATGATGGGATGTCACAGACAGAAATCAGGATTGTCCAATGGCCATCCCAGTTCCAATGGGGCTCGAAGTGAAATCGGTGTGACCACATTTACAGCTTTCAAACCATTCTGCCCCATGGAATGGTTTGATCTGAATTCTTGGATATGAACAGGAAACAGAAGTTTGTATGGCTGGTTCAAAGAGAGGCTCCCACCTAATATTGGAGAAGATAAATGTCTGCAATAAACTAAAAGCCCAAACTCTCTTTGACAGGAGAGGCAAACCCAAAGTAGGACCAACACTTTCTGATATTGCCAGGGGGCTTGCTGAAGAAAATTAGAGCTGGAAGTCTGTCAAAGCTTCAGTATCAGGCCCAACAAAAAAAGCAATTTGCACCAATTTACCCAGGGATTCACATGCCAGAAGTCTGCACCAGATACAACATTGCCTGAACCTGAGCTCACAGAGAGAAAAGTGCAGACAGGACTCTGTCAAAAGCATGTCAGTAAAAAGTTCCATTTTCATAATCAATTGTATTTAAATCTAAAGAAAAAAAGGAATATAGGATATTTAACTAGTCTGTGCTACTGATCTCCCTCCTCCCAACTCGAGTTCTCATTTGCTTGTAATTTGAAGGCAGAAGTAAATTTTAAAAGCCCAAAATAAGCTGGTTCTCTTCCAAACTGAGTTTTAGAAGCAAATCTTTTGTTCCTTATCCAGAGAACAGGTATAATAACAAGAAAAAAACCCATGTCTTTCTTACAGTCTTACCTGAAAAGAGTCCAAATCATGTCTGGTTGGCTGGAAACTGTGCTCAGTGATAAAATGTAGGAGACTTTGGATTAAAAAAAAAATCAATAAACCAGAGAAACACGACATGCTTTACACAAAAATGTGTTATCTCCTGCTATTCCTCTCGAGTTTGTCACAATGAAAACAGAAAGAAAAGCAGCACAATGTAGGATTTCAGACTGCAATGCCAAGAAAAGTGCTCTTTTCCCAAATTATGTTTTAATTTGCACAAGTGTGAGAGTGGTGCCTGTATGTGACTTATCTCCACATCTCCAACTCTGAGGATCTACCACGTTTTAAGGCAAATCTGCTTCTTTGGGGACCTTCTGATCTCTAAAGCTGTGCTTGGCCAGGTGGGCACACAGACACTTGGGGGTGGCTGCTCTACAGGCAGAGCTGCCCTTGGACACAAGGCATCAAGCAGACCAGAAGGAATAAAGCAAAATCCCCCTGCAGACTGGCAGGCAGTGCCAGCAAAACCACTCCTCGCTTCCGGAATCTACCTTGTTGTTCATGTGTATTTTATGTCCTGCAGAAGCAGATAATTCTTGATTATTCAAGGTACTGATGTCACCTGAGGTACCAAGAGCTTTCGCTTCCTTGGAGCTGAGGGTCTTTCCACTGTTGCTCAACTGCATGAGTGAAGACATTCCTTTCACTTTCCAGGACTTTACCATGGTACACAGTGAAATAAAACACCAAATCCAATCTCCACAACAGTCTTCAAGGGAGAGCCCCATTTCAGCTTTTCAGAGAAGTCCCAGCACTGATACAGCTGGCTTAAGCATAAACAGCAAGTAATTTGTAATGGAAATTCTATAATTTTATATCAAATAAATTATTCAAGATAAACTGTTCTACTTGTTTGACCAGCTCAATCCATGGTTAAATAACATTCATCCTTATTAGAAGGAATTTTTTTCCCTGGTCAATTACTGAATATGTCAGTCTGTAAATGCATCTGTTCATTACATTTTTAACTCCAGCTAACACTAAAGGCCATTAAAACCATCAAAACAGGTAAAATTACTGGAATTACTGCAAGCAAATGAAACCAGAACAAAACAGAAACATTTGCTGCTGCAGCTCACGAGGAAAGAACAAGCAAAGAAGACAGAGAATGGAGAACAAATTGGAATGAGTCAAATCTTGCTCTGAATTCTAAAGGCTCATTTTTATAACCCATGTTTTATTATGCAAATATCCATTCAGGGTGCAAAGAGGCTTTTGAGGTCATCTAGTTCAATGCCCTGTTCAAAACTTGAATCAGATGAGCTTGTTCCAGATTTTGCTCAAATTCAGAGCATGTCCAAGGACACGTTTCTCCCACATCTCTGAACTGGAGACCTCCACTCTGAACTTGAATTTCACTACCCTCAAGGTAAAACTTTTTTACCTTATATCTAATTGTTTTTTCCCATGTTAAAACTTTTTTGTTGCCCCTTTTCCTGTCCCTGTGACTGTGCACATCTGACAAGTTTGGATCTGGTTCTTCCAGATCCTCCTCGTAGGTCGCTGTAGACAACATCTCCCACTAGCAATTCTTCTGCATATGTGCAAATGTACCTAAGGGAGTTGTGCAGATGATGTTGGGGATCTCATTTTCACTCTAGGAGCATGTGTCTTATCCAAAGGGAAAAAACTGAGTAACTCTAGAAAGGGAGGAGAAAATATCACCAATTATTGACAATTTCTAATGGCTCACTCAGGTTGGTTAAGTCCTGTAGTACTCTCTACAGAAAATACTTGTGTTAGGGATTTCTAATTTACTTGGACTCTGTTTTCTTTTGTACTTCAGTATTTTAGATGGCATTTTCCCTGAGAAACAAATGCAGAACTCCTTTTAGCCTCAATGACTCAATAATCCAAATGGTTTCTTGGCTTTTCACCTCAGGACAATCATCCTTACACCAAATTAAATTCAACTATCTCTTCAAATCTTCCCTCTAATACAGAATTTATGTAAAGGTATAAACTTGGCTGTTATGTAGAAGAATGGTGAAATGAAAAAGCATTTTCAGTGGCTCTTTTCTGGTAAAGTTCTTACTTAATTATTGTACATTAGTCGTGATTATCTATAGACTTGACTGCATTTAGTTGGCATTGGAAGAATTGTCTTTAAATATTAGTCACGACCCAAGAACTGTTCATGGCTGGTGTCACTAAACCCCAGAAGCATTTTTTCAGATGTCTCCAATTGAACAATTTCTCTAGGAATGAAGGCAGGAAAAATAAGGCTGTTCACAAAAGCCATTGATTCGATGTGTTTGGTGACCAAGGCAGGGTTTTCAGTTTCCATTTCTATAAATGAAGACTTCTCCTGCCCTCATCCTACCTGACTCCAGGTGCTGGACCAAAAGATTCCAGACTCCTTTTGTGCTTGGAGAAGAAGACCAGGGACCATGGAGCTCTTGTGGTCTTTCACAGGTTTTTATGGAGATGGGCCAGAGCAGCTCACCTTTTAAATAACTTTTAGAGATCCTAAATTGCATTAGGGTCCTAAAGACAGTACAGTGAGTCTGGGCAGATGCTCAACATCTGCAAAACTTGGATTTGCTCCAGTAGTCCAAGAATTCAAACAAACCTAATGGATACTTTTGAGATTGTTTACCTTAACTTTTCTCTTTTGGTCCCCAAAAGTGTGAAATGGGGCAAAAATATGTATGATAAAACATATCAATCTCCCCAACACAGACAAAGGAATGAGACTGGAGTCTCAAGACAGCTACTTGGATAAATGCTCCTTAAAAAAAATAAATTAAAAAATTAAATATTACTATCTAGAAAAGATTAATTTCCTTTCTCTAGAAGCTAAGTTCACAGAAAGCTGACATCACTTATATATCAATATATGCTCTCAAAAGAACCCCAAAGCTAAATCCTCTGACTCTTCTTGCCTGAGCTCATGGTTTAATTCACCCACCCATGACTCTGTACTTTTTTTAAGATATTACTGTCCTACCCACTTGTCAGTGTCTACCTGAACCAGGAATATCTGCTCCCTAGAAATGGCTCTTAGTGCCACACACAGGAAGCAAGGAGTGAACATCTCAGATGCAGATGTTTACACTTCACTAGATAAATCACTCTCCACATTGCATGACAGTGGAGATGATAGTAATAATACAATTAAAATCTTTATGAGTCATAATTAGTTTTCATTATACTATAGACCCACTCTCATCTCTTGCACAGCTTGAGTGTGGCAGCCTCCCACTGTTACTGCAAGATTTCTTTTTCCATCTTTTTCGAGCCTCACTTAACTAGGGTGAAGTCTTTCTCCTGTTTTTTTGTTTGTTTGCTTCATTATTTCTTTCTAATTTAATTTTTATTTTTATTTGGCCATCCAGAGTGGAAACTGGAATATAGGATGGAAGACAGAGCAACGCTGGTGTTGAAAATTAGGTAATTGAAACTCATCATGATTCTATAGATCTTTTCTGCCTTCAGCATGGCTCAGTGCTATTTGTAGAGAGGAAATAATGACAATATTTGCTTCTCTTTCCAGATCTACAAGGGTACACCACATGTTTGCTTTGAGACACTCAGAGGGGACTGATAAAACCCCAAAGGATTGTGACTGAACAGAATCACATTTAATGTCTTTGAGGTGCAACTACCCCAGGATCAGAAAGTCTGGGGTGTTGAGGCAGTCCTGGTTTCCTGCATCCACTGCACTCACTTCAAGTGCTCTGGAGCAGTTTTGTTGACTGAGCTGAGGTCAAAGTTTCAAAGGACTGCAATTTAAATCAACATGAAGAGTCCTCTAGAACGCTGTGCACTATCATTGTGCCTTCTTGGGCTGAAACAAGATGAAATCCACAGTAATTCATTTTGAGTCAATGGTGTTAAACCAGCCTAAAACTGCAGCAAGAGAGGGCAGGGTGAGAAGCATCCCTCTGCCAGCTGACATGGGCTAGGAACAGATGGAGCATTTCACAGCTCTCCCTCACTTCTCATAGAGAAAAAGAAGGTAAGAACCAACCCACAAAGTTTTAATTCAACTTGTAAGAGAAATCAGCCTGGGAAAGAGAGAAAATTTGGGAATTTTACACAGACACCTTAATCATACTGAAAAAATTTTGATCCCTATAGATGATTTTACATCATTAAACTATTGCTCATCCTTTGCCAGTAGGACTGAGGAACCAATCTGTAATTTAAGCACTGACCTCCTTAAATATATAGGAATAAATATGCTAGTTACTGGTTTTGTTTCAAGAGAGTTATACAGAATGTGCTTGCAAATACAAAACAATGCTTTTTTTAAAGAATAACATAATACAAAGTAACTTTTAAATTCATTTAAATTAGTATATAATGGAAAAAAGTTGCTCAGATATCTTGCTTTAAAAGTTTTCATATTAAACACTACGTAAAATCAGCTGAAATCTAGGGCTTATGATATTTTCATTTAATTTATGTACATGTAAATAATATTAAAAAACATCGTAATTGACTGAATACATATTTAAGACTAAGCTGTAAAATGAAGGAATCTGTGCACTTCAGACATTTTAATATGTTTTTTGATCACAGCTGCCAGTATAATAATTAAACAGGGGAATTAGTTCAGTAAATGCAAAATAAGGCTCTTTATTCTCCCAGTGTTAAGTTACTCAGGCAAACTCAGATCCTGGGCTTGCATGGACAAAAAATTGCTATTAGAATTGGCACAGGGAGATTCCAGGTTAGTTATTGCAACAGTTTCTGTAACTTTGAATATCATTCCCTCTCCAAGCTCCCTGCTATACAGGAGTCAGCAAACTGCTAATTTGCTCATCTTACAAGACAAATGTAGAGTACAAATTTCTCTGGATTTAAAGTAATCCTGTGTTGATCACTATCTCTAGTTAACCATAATTACTGAATGACATCAATTCTGATTTCCTCTTCCCAATCCTTATACCACTTTTAAAATAGTTTCCCTCTCTATGGCACCAAAGTGCTTTTGTATCACTGAAGGGAGATTGGGGCACTGTAAGGTTGGCCCTTATGTTTTATCAATTCCATGCAAAAACTAAAGTCTCCTGCATTATACAAGAATAATGTGCTAATTATGTGCTAAGACAATTTGATAAAACTCATCAGCAAAGGATGTGCTTAGGCTCTAAATTAAATTTTACCTCCAAGCACTTGCCTCTGAAAAGAACAAACTCCAAATCATCTTTAAGAGCAGCAATTGCCATAAAGTTTTCCCAGTGAAACATTGGAGATTGGCTAACCTGCTTTTCCTTTCCTACGGAAAAGATTAAAGTTTGCTGGGGAAGTTCAATTTGCTGGACAAGTTCGTGGCTTTGCAAAGGAAGATTTGGACATTTCAGTGTTTGGTTCACTACAGGAATAAACAGTAATAAAACTCCTTGTGCACATTATTCAAAGCCAGAAAAGCTACCACCTGTTAGGGAGACATTTTTATATTCTTTGTCCTTATTGTTTTCTCTGACAGGAAGGGAAACAATCATCAGTGAAAGTTTTTGTAGGTAGCTTTGTAAACAAGACTCATCCTCCCAAAATTTCATCCAGATCTCCAATGCATTGATACAATGAACATCCCTGAGTCATCAGGAAGGAATATCTATCCATCACCACAGACCAATTCCCAAAACACCCCACTGACCAGAAGATGGAATGGTCTGCATCCTTACCCCATTGCTCAAAGCCACCTAGTCACCTGGAAATAGAAGTACTTCATCAATCAGACTCTGGACCACCTCTGCTGAAAAGGCTGTGATTGCACTCTCTTTGTCTTTGATTTATGGAGTTGTGCTGCTGCCTTTTAGTGCCTCTCACTGAGATATGACAGGACCCCACACGAAGCTGGTAAAGAGCTTTAAATGAACACGAACAGCAAGATTTGCAGCATCCCCGGGGGCCAAAATCTTCATCTGATCCTTCTTCTGCCTTTTAGTATGAGAGCTCTGACATCTTGACAGCTTTAATAGATACCCAAGAGGCAGAACAAGAAAGGAAGATCTTCGTAGTCCATCTTGTCTTTTTTTTTTAAATGCTGAGGGATATTAAAACAGTGAAGCAGCAATACCTGGGGCCAAGGGACATAGGTAACAAGACAATGCTTTAAAGGAAAATAGTAATGTTTAGGTAGTGACACAAGAAAAACACCAAGAAATTCAGTCAGCAGTGTTCCTGCTCATCTCACATTCTTATCACAAAAAAAAAAAAAAAAAAAAATTAAAAAAGCTTTGATTTATAATTTCCAAGGTTAAATCTCAATTACATCTCCTGGGGCTTACTGCTTAATTTTAAGTCTATCACAGTTTACCTTTGGATTTTATTTCATCTATAAAATAAATCTTATAATTGGCCTATTGTCAACACACAGCTTCATGAAATATTCTGGATAAAGTGAATAAAAACAGTAACAGAGAATATAGGGGGAAAAAAATCCTGTCCTATATAAACAGCCATTATCCAGTTAGCAATGTTAAATATATAAATAACACCAACTAGCTTTAACCACTGAGAACTTTAGAAAAAATTATGGCCCAGCACTGTAATTAAATCCTGTAATTAAATTAATGGAAGTTTAGCAATTGAGTTCAAGGGGACCGGGGCCTGCCTTTCCACAAGGCAGGTTAAACACTGAAGGATCTCAGTTTAACCATCAGTGAATGGGCTGTGTCTGCAGAGGAACGTGATCACCGCTCTGCAGGTGATGCAAACCTGGGACTTCAGCACGGGAAGGAAATGCGTTTTCTCAGGTGACTAAGACAACACATGCAATTAATTCCGTGAGTCCTATGGTTAATTAATTAAAAAAAAAATAAAAAATCCCCCGTTGTGGTGTGTTTTCCCTCCACCCCCAGAGCTGTAAAGACATAGAGGAGACAGGAGGTTACTCACCGTTGAGGAGTCACCGCTTCCCGTCTCAAGCGTGGCTCCCTCAGCACAGGTGGGTGGGTGGGTGGAAAGTTGACTAGCCCTGCCCCCATCTATGACATCACACTCTACCTCATAAAAGGTAGTGAAAGTGCTCTGAACTCCAGTCTGATTTCCGAGAGATACAGAAAAGAGATAGTGAGAGAGAGAGCAAGAGAAACACTGCGCCGTAGCGTCGAGGTGAGGAGAGAGGGGAGCGTGTGCTGAAGGAGCTGTGCTTGGCCAAGGAGACAGGGACTCCTCCACGATGAGTGACCCCGCTGGCTGCTGGCTCCTCTCACTTGTTCCCACAGCACAGCTTAAGCCTGCCAAGCCCTACAGGGTTTGCTGGTTGGGAAAGGGGACACTTTTGGGCGCCTTTTGATGAAAACCGAGAGGACCGAAAGTTCTGTCCCCATCCATTGCCAATTGACATCAAATCCGGTGGGAATTTGGTTCACAGACTTCCAAGTGACACTGTTTTATGTGTGGTTTTGTACAGCCAAACTGCACAAAGCCATACACACCTGTGCAAGCAGCTCAAAATTCCAGTGACTACAACTGGAATTACACTTGTGTCCCCCCATGCTGAATAAACATCCAATCCAGACCTCTGGGATGACCCTTAGTAGAGTAAGCCAGAGGCTTGTCCCTTTAAATACCCTCTATATTCCCTTTATACACCACTATATGAAGGAGGTCAGGAAAGAATTATGGTGTCCTTGCATTGAAAATGAGAACCAACAAACTGTGCTGAAGGAACAAGTGAGGGAAGTATAAAAATTCTGGGCATACATTTTATTTACAGAGCACACTTTAAAGTTCCAGAAAAATACCAGCCAAATTGCAAAGAGGTGATGTTTCTAAAGATGTGCATTTTTAGACAGTCACAGCCTTACAGGCTGAGGCACATTTTTTTTCAAACAACACCCCAAGAACTGCAACTGGAGGGCTTAAAATGGGATATTCATTCTAATTCATTGTAAATGGAATTTTCATCCTCCAAATTATGGAAAAGCAGGTTCGGGAGTAAACATAATTGCTTAAATTATCCACTGGGATTTTAATGATAACGTAGCTGTATATCAAAATTGAAAAAAAAACCAGTATATGCTGCTAAACCTAACTCTGTTTAATAAAACTGCTTAGAGAAGGGGGGACTATTCAGTGTGAGTAAAGAGTGAAAACATAAGATCCTGCCTTTTTGAAGAGGAAAAATGAATGCTCCTTAAATCTCAACATTTTAAGACTATGGATTATAAGCACACAGAACTAATATTGATGCTTTCCCTTTTTGATGCTACCAGGATCATGTGAATTGTAATCTAATCATTAGTTTTTCTGTCTTAATAATGATTAATGTGCATTCCCTGCTCTGTCTGTGTGTTCGTTTTTCTCTCCTTTGCTTCTGTTGAAAAAAGAAAGTGTGTGACTCGTGTCTACTTCCAGTCAATTCACCTAACAACAGAAGTCAAGTATTTTTCTTCCTGCCCTTCCAAACTTTTATCATAACATTAATCCTGCAGTATCTGCAGATGCTCCTTTAAACCACTGTATTTGTGGATTTAAAAACTCAACAACTGGGCACCCAGTTGGCAAAATGAAGAGTTATTGTGACTTAGAGATGATATGGAACTCCAGGAACACAATGCAAAACTAGGCTGCAGCTGAGTAATGCTAAGTGATGATAGTGCTGTTCATAATTGAATTAAACACACATCTGTCCGATTTCTCTATGCATCATCTTGATTACAAGCTATTTGCATGTACGAAGACAGAGAGGAGGAAAACCCTGTATTGCATTCAACTCCTTATTAATATTTATGTCTTATGGCCTGCTAAATAGAAAAGACAAATTGAATTTTTCAAGGTTTTTATGGTAAAAAGTACCGAGTAGAATTCAGTTAATTCATAACTTAGGTTACCTATGGCTTGACTACTGCACCACAGTTGTTTTTGCCAAATAAAGTAGGAATATATTTGAACTCCTGTGACCACCAGACCTTATGAAGCCTAAGCAACGTTGCTCACTCTGATAAAGAGAAGGATGTTCAGAGGAGACACCCTCAAATATGAGAAATATTACACTTGGAATAGCAGTTCAAAGATCTCCGAAAGAGAGACTTGAGAGAAAGAGTAAAATTGTCTTTTATTGGAATAGAAACATATGGAAGTAGCACAATTAAATCCCAGACGACTGAGTATGGCCAAGGATATTCTGCAGTAACAATACAAGACAAGGAACATGGAGAAATATGGAAGATTCCATCATGGTAATGTGACATAAACAGTTCAATAGATTAGGTAGCAGATAATAGCCCAGATGGTATTTAGGGGCTAGCACTGCTTAAATCCGAAATCTTGTTTTGACCTTCTTAGTATGATGTCTGTAGTTTACAAAGAGAAAATTAAGGGAAGAGCCAAGCTAGGACTGAGTTGTGAACATACACTAGAACACACTACTCACCTACTTGTACACATTAATGAATTAAAGCAGAGGAAGAATATATCTCATGAAAACATTTTAAAAATGTCTATACATTCAAGTAAGAACAGAAATCTTCCAGGTGTTCCAAGGAATACAACTCAGAATCATTAAATGAATCCATGGAAATGCAAAGAGACAGCAAATGAAGACTTTAATATCAAATATTTTCCTAAGGGATGTAAGTTAACCCAAACAGAGTAAGAACACTATGTGAATGCAGGTCAAGCAATTGATTTAATCACTTGCAAACAGGCACTACCTCAAAGATTTGTTGGAAAAAAATCCCAGTGTGCTTTCTTTCTTGCTTAAAAAGATGGACAAATGATGGGAAAGGGCAGGCACCACCCAGGTACCAGTGGCTCCTGTCCATAAAGTTTGAGGACAGCAGGGCTGTGGAAAGCTGAGGAGCACCAACCATGCTCCAACTAAACACTACAGAGACTGGTATTACCCAGAAGGGGAAAACGGATATATTTTAAGAAACTGAAAGAAGAGCTTGAAAAGGCCATGTGAAAATGCCAAGGTGACACGTATCATTAAAGTCTGAGAGCTTAACACAGACACACCTCTGACCCAAAGATGTCCAGTTTCTGTAGTGGATCAGCCTGATGGGTAAGTGGAAAAATCCTTTTTGTACATTATTTGTCACAGTTAAGGAATGATGAAATATGTAACATCCTACCTGACACTGACCAAAGCTGTAACTTCTCTGAGTTTTTGACAATGGAAATGTTGAACCTAGTTGCAGGTATAAAAAGAGATGAAAATGTTTCTGCAGTCTTTTGCCTCAGATATTGATGCTCTAATCCAGTTTTACAGAGTTCTAATTTGGCCTTTGAGGAGATTTAGGACACATTACTTGTACAGTTCATCTCAGTTTCTTAGAGATACTATTACCTACCTGGTAACCCAGTTCACAAGGTATTTTGATGATGTATTAGTCAGAATCTGAAAGAATTGCTGTTAAAAGACAGCATTTGAGAATATCTAACAGTAAGAGTTTAGAATTAATTTTGCTGGTACTGGTTAGTTTTTCACTTACACTTCATATCATTGTCTTAAATAAATTATATAAAGCAAACCCTTTCTGTTGATGCAGCTGCTTATCAGTTATGTAGGATTAATGATGTGATAACAGAAATATTCTTCCTTAATGAGGTACAAAAATAATAATTGTAATAATAATAATATATCCCTAGTCTGGAAGAAAATATTTCAGAGGTTAAAGATAGAAGGTAACTTTTAACCTTCCTCCCTCATCTTGTTCTCCTCCTAAAGGCTAGTATGACCTCCCACATTTAATGGAAACACATCCCTGTTGTGAGTTTTATTACATACTCTGTTGTAAGCTGTTCCACTCAGTATTTGCAGTTGAAATTTCCTCAGGCTGGGAAAACCTGTTGATGTTTTCCCTTCAGGGTATGTCTTCTTGCCTGTGAGTGTTTCTATGTGTGTGTTACTCATCTGCGACTCAGGCTGTCAAGAACAATAATTAAAGTCAAAGGAACTGATGAGTCTGAACTGAAGTTGTTATTCTTTTAATATCTGCCAAAGCACCACCTGACAGTTCTTCTAGAAGTGAGATTTAGTCTCACCACCATCCAACTCAAGGAATTAAAAAATTGGAAGAACTACAAGATGTACTTCTGCATAAGAAACCCCATCCAAAATCTCCTATTGTGTGCAAATCTGTCATTAGGTGAATTCAGTTCTCCATAACTCCATGAAAAAGAGTAAACCCCCTAATTTTTATTTAAAGCCTCAGGATGTACCTATTAGCAAATCTATGCTTCGCTTTAGGGAGGCCAACTGAGAACGTCCCAGGGGAAAGGAATTCTTATTTAATACAAAATGGGGATGTTTGGTCCCAAACCATCTCTTTTAAAGACAGTAATACAAGAAAAGAAGGGAACATGAGACAGCACTACAGTCCTCTCTTTCTTTATAGTAATTTTTGCAGGACTAATCCTTTAGGACCATATTTTATGGTGAGATAGAATGGTCTGTAAGCCATTGTTAATTATTACAGGGTTGGTGCAATTTGTGTATCAGAAAGCCACAATATTCCCATTTTCTTCCCAGCTCATTCAGCACGGCCTGGAATAGGAAAACCAGCTGAACTGAGACCATAACTACTGTAACAGGAGAGCTTTGAATTGTGGGGCGGGTACTGTTTTTAAAGCAAAGGCAGTATGCAATGAAGCACACACAACAGTATTTCCTTCAATTCTCTAATCTTTTTCTAGGATCATATTTGTTTCAAGCTTTAGTCTTGAATGTGTAACACTTTGCTTTGTTCTTATGGAATGAAATGGATTATTTGGTATCAGAAATGCTTTTCTTTACAGAAAACACTTCTAATGAGAAATTTCAGTAAATGTAATCTTCATGTTCCCGGGAGCCAAAATTCATCTTAATAAGGATAAAATCTGACCTGTCTCAATTTTAACTTACTGAATGTAAACATATAGATGGTGTGGGTGCTGCTTGTCTCCATGAATATATTCTAATGAAGACAAGTGCAGTGTGATTTTGCTTTGCAAATTAAATTATAGATAACATCTTTCCATTTGTGCAGGATATATTGTTTCATATTTATGTGTATCCATGTTTACATAAATATCTATATACAAATGAGATATTTTCTTACACCTGAAAATAGCCTTATATAAAAAAATTGGAGCATCAGAAGAACTGAGGTTATTGCACAAACATTTTCTTGTTGAATTTTTCAGTTATGTCTTAAGCTTCATTCATCTTATTTTCCTTACACAGATTAAACTCTGCTGACACGAATCTACCTTCACTCAGCTGCTTTGAGGAGACAGCCAAACACTAATAAAAATAAATTAACTTTTCCAAAGGCTTCTGCACTAATTTTTATGTGGATCATAGCTATGATCCCACAGATGCACAAAGCTCAGGAGATGAACTATTGTCCAACCCAACAATAGTTATAAAGACAAAACCCAGTGAATTCGCTGACACACAAATAAGATCCTCTGGGATCTTTTCCTTCACTGAATCAAAACATTGTACAAATGCCACTTTAAAGGGACCTCTGAAGGACTCTTGTACAACTTTTGATTTGAAATTAGTTGATTGCCAGCATTAGATCTTCTCAGCTGCTGCACTGTCTGCTTAGGGCTTGAATCCCTCCAAGGATGCCAATTGCATAAATTCTCTGGGCTCCTGGTCCACACTGCCTTTGCTGGGGAGCAATAGGTAATCTACACATAATGAATTATGTCATCTTTATTACTGTCAAATATTTGGGGGAGGCATTGCAAATGGCTTTAGTGCCACTACAGGCACATTTATTTATTTATGTCTATTTTTTTTCTATTCAACTTTGAGATGTTTCACAGGATAATTAGGAATTCTTCACTGTTTTAACTTTCAGAAAGCCCTAAGACAGCGCTTCCATAAAATACATCATATATAATGAATATATGACCATGAGGGATTTTATCAGCACTCATTTTGATTAACCTGCATAACTCACTGGTGCCTTGATCGTCTAGGAGTAGTAAATTGACTCATTGTCAGGATGATACATTTTTTATGTTCCCACATCATCAGGTACTCCCCTTCTTGGACAAGGTATTGACGACATTCTGTGCCAGCAGGAGTTGGAGACTCCTCTATTAGTCACAAATAGAAGTGCTCACAAAAATTTGTTCCAGATAAAAGTTTATCAAAACCTCTGTAAGTATCACATGCTTCATACAGCCATGTATTTTGGAATACATTTGGAACACGTACATTTGCTGTGGCTTTATTTCACCCTCTCCAGTATCAATATATCTGCATACATTTAAACATGTATGCAGAGGTTACTTAAATATATCTCCATCCCCAACTGCCCAGTCTCCCTGTATTTTTCATTTCTTTAATTTCTTCCAAAGCAGGTGACATGAGCTAGTTGAATATACAGTATAGATCAAGGTCTCTCACTTTCCCTGCCCAACCCCAGCCTACCTGTCCTGGAATCTGTCTTTTCACAGTGCCAAAAGAAAGACCCTAAGCTTTTATTTTCTCTCCCTTCTTAGGAGAGTAAAGATTACTGTGGAGTTCCACCAGCTTTTGGGTCCTGGCTTTATCTCAGTCCTTCCCCAACATTGCAATTCTTTGATTTCATAGTCCGATCTTGCTTTTGGTTTGGCTTTTCTTTCCATGACCATTTATTATCTCATATTTCTTTGGCTTACTTCCTTATTATTTCCAAACTGCTGCCCTTTACCTGCTGCTTTCATTCCAAGTCTCAGAACAGAATTCCTTCCCATCAATCTCACCCTAAACAAATATCTTTCCATGAGTCCCATCTTACATGGTTTTCACAGCACTGATACACAACATACACTGTTCATATCTGCAAACTCCCTTTTTTGGCCATTCTAAATTCTTACTATGATCTTGCAGGTAAAACAGTGGGTGAACATGACAAGCAACTAAAAAAAATAGCTAAATTAAAAAAAGAAGATTACAAAAGTCAAATTATATCGTTAATCAATTTAGTAATTAGCTCTAGGTTCCCTGGGTTCATCTTTCATTTCACATAACCAATTTGAGTATGTTCACCTGTCATGTATTACCACACTACAAATCCTAATTGTGCAAGGATGTAAACTTAGACACAGGATTATCTCTTCTTTGTGGTGTGTAACTCTTGGAGCATCCACTGTCCAACAAACATGAACACAGCACTTACTTAGGAATTACTGCTCTTGCCCTATAGCTCCAAGTACAATGAACCACCAGCAGACCAATGAAAAAAATTCTATTAGTGATATCTGCTGATAATGAAGCAAAGCTACATCTTAGCTCAGGTGTTTCCTACTGCAAGCACTGACAGCTCATCAACCCAAGCAGCACAGCCCAGAAATATCTACAGCTCCTGCTCTGTCTGACTGTTTCTGTGAGTGCACTTCAGAGAATCACAGAGTGGTTTGGGTGGGAAGAGACCTTAAAGATCATTTTGTTCCAATCCCACCACCTTCCACTACACTGGCTTTCTCAAATTCCCATCCAACCTGGCCTTGAACACTTCTAGGGATGGGCCAACCTGTGCCAGGGCCTCACCACCCTCAACGTCATGAATTTTTTCCCAATATCCCATATAACCCTGCCCTCTGGCATTGAGAAGCCATTCCCCCTTATCCTGTCCCTCCAT
>JAWWEW010000131.1:69685257-69709920 GCA_035583185.1 Anabacerthia variegaticeps
GTCCCTGGAGCCTTCTCTTCTCCAGGTGACCCCCCAGCTCTCCCAGCCTGGCTCCAGGGCAGAGGGGCTCCAGCCCTGCAGCATCTCCACTCCCTCCTCTGCACTCTCTCCAGCAGCTCCACATCCTTCTTATCTGGACACAGCACTGCAAGGAGGTCTCACTACTAGAGAGGAGCAGAACATCCTCCCTCAACCTGCTGCCCACACTGCTTTTGATGCAGTCCAGGACATGAGAGGTTTCTGGGGTGCCCACGCTCATGTCGAGTTTCTCATCAACGAACACTCCCGAGCTCTTCTCCTCAGGGCTACTCTCACTCCACTCTCCCCCAGCCTGTATCTGTGCTTAGGATTGCCCTGACCCAGGTGCAGGACCTTGCATTTGGCCTTGATGAACTTCATGAAGTTTGACCAGGCTCTCCTCTCCAGCCTGTCCAGGTCCCCCTTGACGGCATCCCTTCCCTCCCATGTGTCACTTGCACCACACAGCTTGGTGTTGTCACAGAACTTGCTGAGGGTGCACTCAGTCCTGTGGTCCATATCACTGACCCAACACTGACCCCCGAGGGACACCACTCATCACTCTTCTCCACCTGGACATTGAGCTCTTGACCACAGCTCCTTCACTGAGAACATCCTTATCCACCGAGTGGTCCACCTGTCAAATCCATGTCCCTACAGCTTAAAGACATGGATCTGTGGGCCAGTTGTTCCATTTCTATTATAAGTTAAGAGTGAAACTTATTTTCTTGCTAGCTCAGTAACAGCAGTAACCTTTTGGCACTCCTGAGAATCTTGAAGAAAAAGGAACCCAACAGCTTTGTCAATTGACCAACTCACCCTTCAGGAAGCTTTCTTTTACATAATGCTAAATTCTTGCCTGATTCAGGGGGAATTAAATCACTCCAAAACAACACTCTGTCCATACTCTTAAGAATTTTAAATGCAAAGGTTCTCTCTGATTGCCAACTTTAAAGCAAACAAAGGAAAACAACCGAGAAAGGTTTTCTTTTTCAACAAAATGAAATAACCCATCAGTGGCTCTTAAGCAAATGTTTAGGTACCCGCCCTTAATCCAAATTCAATGAAAGATGGCTTTACTCCCTTTTAATAACAGGGGAACTTCAAATTACCTGGTTTTTCTTTGAGTCTATAGAATTAATAAGTAGCAACTTGATACTTCACTGCCCACATGCATACCAATTTGCTTTTACAGCACAAGGTAGTTTAGAGTGATTCAGTCTTAAATGAAAGAAAATTAGGGCATTTAAACTATTCGTTTTTGACACGTAAGATCCATAGGCAGAATTGACAGGGAAAGTGCCAGCTCACCTGAAATAACTGCTGGATGCTCTCTGTTACCCTGTGATAAATAATGAGGCTCATTCATTTTTGATGAGGACTTGCTCTATCTGGGTACTCTACTCACTGATCAAGAATAAAGATATATTTATTTTGCAGTATATCTTGTATCTGTTAATACTCTTATGTATCTGCCCTCCCAGTCCAGGTGTTATGGCACCTTCTGTAATGTCCTACCTAAAATTAATGGGGTGGCTCCAGCCCTTTTACCTTCTTTTTCCCAATAAAGTCCTCACTTAAATTCCCCAAGCAGGAGTTCCTCAATAAAGCCTCAATCTTAACTGTCTTGTACCTTCAACAGATTATAAGAATCCTTCTCTGAGTATTGCAGTTGAACCTATCATGTTAAGATAAATGGGATTTGGAAAACAATTTGGAACTGGCCCCAGCTAAAGTATATATATATTTATTTGGAGAGTTCTTTGGCTATTGATTTGATATTTTGGACAGTGTTCAAAGACACGTGGTACAACACCTCATATCAGTCTGGCTCAGAAGTTTAAGACTCTTTGAGTAAGTTTTCTGATAATACAGCCGATTAGATCTGTAAAGCTCTGAATCAAACCTGAACATGATAAGAAGCTGCGTTGGATAAGGGATTTTCTTAGTTTCTCTTCAATCTAAATCCTACAGGAAAAACTGTGGTAAATCTACTAAGATAAAGAAGAATTTTAAAAAATGCAAGCTCATAGCCTAAATGGATAGTAGGTAAATGAGCAGCAATAAACAGAACAAGTGGATATTTATTCCCAGAGTAAGAAATGAATATATAGATTTGTTTTATTGTAATGCTCTTGCTAACTAGAGGCAGACAGGAATACTAGAACAATAAAGCAGCCCTCAAGTTAGAAGTCTGAATTTGTATCCAAATAAGAAACATCATCACTAAAAGCAACTCTGCTGAACAAAAGCAGCTCCCACAAACAGGCAAGGCTATCAGCAAGAGCTAAGTGTATGTAAATGGGATTTACTGAGAGCAATGTATGCTCAGCACCTCAGAGGATTCATTCCAATACAAGAGCACAACTGATTATGAAGCAAATATGCATTACTTTAAATAAACTAAGGCAAGAGACAAAGCAAATTATTTTGAAGTGCTTTTACTCTGTAATTTCATTAAAGCAGGTTGTTTGCTCTTGGAGGGGAACTAGAAATTGAATATTCGAATTTAAAATTACAGAAACACGTATCTGCTTGTGGACCAAGGTCAAAGAGACTTTTATTAGGAACCAGGATATGATCTACATGGATTAGACCTATTTTTAAAATATTTTGTAATTTTTCTATATGAATTCCTCTTTGGTTTTATCTAATGTCCTCCTCACCATTTCTGTTTCCTTTCTTCCCTGTAATCTTCTTCAGGTTCACAAGGCTCCCCACCAAAGGACAAGTATCACATAGTTTTGCCTTATTTTACTTTCCAAAACTCAACTGGGATCACAAATTAAGAGTCTCACCCTGCAACATAAAGGGCCAAGTCAACAGCCAAACTGGTCTTGCTCCATTTATATAATGAGTTATTAGCTGATGTATCCTCACTCCCAATTGCCAGGTCTTACTTATCTGGCAAAACCATTTTTGCTGTCTGCATAAAGGGAGTTTGATGGGAAGGATCAAAGGAGAAAAAAGAGCTGGGGGGAAATTAAATGGGAGAAAGAGAAGGGAAAAAAACAGTGGGTTCTTTACTGAAATAATTTACATGTCAGGACTGTGACATTTTCTTACTTTTTGATCTGTTTTCCTATTTGCAGCAAAGTCACTGATGCCAAAATGGGACCCCTTCATATGCTATGCTAGTACCATACCAATCTATAGAGGAAAAAGCAAATAAGATCAGCTTTATGCTTTTTTCCAGAGATAAACCATACTGAACTTGTGAATCTTGGGGGAAAAAAAGAAAGAGAAGTTTCATCAAAATATATACAGCACATTATATGTTATGTAGACAGTATTTCTGAAGTTGTTGCAACATATTTTCCTCTAACAAAACTCTAAGAACTGTGGGGTGGCTTTCATCTCCCTTTTAGGTTTTAATTGGTTTTATGTCTCTTTCCTTTTTATATAAATATGAATACACCCACACATAGATTCAAACATACACATGCATACATTTGTTTCATTTAGAAATATTGATTAATATTCTTAATAATGAAAGAATTCAATGAGAGATTCTACTCCCTATACGAGTTCTGAATCATAAGTCATCTTTTGGATCGATTTGAATGATATTGCAGTTCTCTGTAAACACCGTAGTAAATTACAAAATTATAATAATCATCCTGGTGCTTGATATTTACACCAAAACTCTTAAATACAGTGCAATCCCATAAAGGTACTCCCACAGTCACAGGTTGGGAAGTTGGAATTCTGGATTTCTATAGCAATTCTAACATTGTACTGTATGCAAGTTGCCAAATAATGGTATTTCATTTTGAGATAAATAAAATACTGTTTATTTGTAATTGGCTATCCAAGAGAAAATGAAGAAGAAGATGGAAGCAGAAGCAGCAAGTAGACAAGCAGATGTAGATGTGCACTTGGATACCAGATCTCTGGATAGCAAAGGAGCATACAGTACCCAGCACCTCGAAGATAAACAGAAACCCCCTCAGGAAAGCACTGCACTGAGCTATACCAGATCACAAGATAATGCTCTCAAAAAGGGATGATGCACAGGAGTTCAGCTCTGTCTCACCTCCTGCTCAGGCACCAGCAGAAGAAGCGAGCTGGGCAATCTCCAAATTTCCCGTCCCTCGGTGCTACTGAGTCTTTGGAGCAGAACCAAATAATTGCTGTATTTGAAGCTGGTTTTGCCTTTGCAACTGACTGCAAAAACCCCCAACCAAACAGAAACACAATGGTGATGGAGCCTGGTAAGCAGCGGGTGCTAACAATGCCAGACTGGGGATGATGAACTCAAGCGGTTCGGCCACTGATAATTTCACAACGGATGGGGATGTTCCAGGAACAAATAGATGCTGGAGATTCACAATGGCTTATTCAGCATTCACAGACACTGAATAAAGAGACTCGGAAAAGAAACACACACAACCACAAAAGCCAAGCTGGTAGAAGCACTGATTTGGGTAATTGTTATAGAGAGATGAACATGACGACTCAATGGGTATGAAAAGCTGGACCCAGATGGCAGGAGGTAAGAAAAGATCGTGGCAACTCCTCTGCAGCATAGCTGTCAGCAATACAAGGACAGATCATTCTGTTAATAGCAGGAAAATGGAAGAGGATCTTTCCGCTGCTGTGGGAAGGTCAAGGTATTAAAATTACATACGTACATACGTCAAGAAGTGAAGACCAATTGCAGGACAGATACAGGAACCTTTAAGCAGCTCCTTTTAGGATTGTATTTATGACTTCAGAATGTTTGATCCAAGAAAGCCTGGCAAACGTTTAAGACCTTCTATAGTGCTTTGCAAAAAAAAATAAACATGTCATGTGGTTGAGAATATTTTCTCTGACTTCTGGCATGTTTGAGGAAGGCCAGTGATGTCACTGGGGAATCTTATGGATGGAATGAAGGGCACAAGTTAGTTGTCCTAAGAATTTTCGTACTTGATTGGGCTTAAACAATGAAAGGGTGCTTTTTCAAAACCACATTTGAAATCAATTTGTTTCAAGCGTCTTTGGTCTCACAAATCACCATTGTTTTGAAAACACACTCAGGAGAGTGATATGTAATATGCATTTACATACATATGGTCTGTATTTGAGGTAGAGGATAACAAAGGTGCCTTGGGGCTAATACTGGGCTGAAAGAACAAAAAAAGAAAATCATGAAGAGCAGCAATTGCTGCTGCTGTTTGCTTCTACTATTCTCCCACAGGCACAGAGGCCAATATTAGGAGAAGGAAAAGAATAGTTTAAAAAGATAGAAAACTCATTGCTCATAATATTACTGCTGCTGCAAATTCCTGTCTTTATTTCTAAAAAAGATTGTGTGTAACAAGTTTGTAGTGTTCATTGAAAAGAACTGGATGGGCATTAGAGCATATAATCATCGTGCTTGCCAATAGTGTTTGAAAACAGCACATGCATCAAAATTTAAAATATTTTGCTGGCCTTCCAGATTTTTTTGCTAAACCTAGTGTGCATTGGAACCTGAGTGAATGAATCCCATTAGTCATCACCATCTTAACAATATGCACTTCATACAGAGCTGGCTTCTGCACAGAGGAAGGAAATTACCAGTACTAACACAGGAAAGAAGATTTATAATGAGCAAATATACAAAAGCTCCAAATAATTATAATATTCACAGCTTGGCAATGACTTTCTAGGCTATAAAATTACTTTTCTTTTGGAAGAATGAAGATTTTACAAGGTTAATATAAACAAAGGGTAATTGGAAAATCAAATTGCTCTATGCAAGTTATTGTAAGGCCTGGAATAATGGTGATAACATTTTTAAAAAGCTTGCTTATGAATCAGTGGATTTTTGTTTTGTACATTATTGCAATCAAAAATGCTCCCTTTCAAGTGCTACATGGGACACATAAGTGGCTAAATACAAATCCCAGCTTACCCCTGATACAATAAGTTCTCCTCCCAGGTTCTGAACTTCTGCCTTCACTTTGCTGCAGATATTGAGCTGGTGGCAGTAGAGGGCAATGCGCTGCAGGTAGGCCAGCAGGTCCTGTTTGCAGGCTGAGTCTGGGCACTGCAGACAAAACAGAGATTGCATTAGATGTAGCTGAGTTTATGTGATTACAGACAGGCAATCATACAGTGGCAATGTGTTTGTGTTAGGTGGATCCATTCCACTCTGTCTTTACATGAGGTACTTGATGAAATGTGAAAACTCAAACTCTGCCTTTCATTTAACTCAAGATTTATGACTTGTAGCCTGAAAATGCACTGTACTGTTCTGCAGAGAGATGAAACCCCTCTGTCAGCCACTAATGAAATAATATGACTGTTCTGTGTGTTAACTTATCAGATTGTACTGAACAGAAGAGTCTACTGAGCAGCCAAAAGACCAGGTTTGACTTGAAACTCCAGGCTGCCTGCTGGGTGTGCAAGTTAACAAACAAATGGACCAGTTGAAGTCCAGATAAACGCAGTTCTGACTGGTCACACCCACTCTAATGCCACCTCTTGGCTGTGTTGCCATCGTCCCTGGCATTTGTACAGACCTTCAGAGGACACTGCTCAGGCTTGGCAGAAGCCAGGTCCCTCACTGACACCTGAAGGACCTGAGAGCCAGAGGTGTGGCTGCTTGGGTTTGGTACTGACAGATTTGGCAAGCTCATTGATGCTCAAATACCTTAATGTGTGCCAGAGAGAAATTGTTTCCTGAAGTGTAAGTGACATATTGCAGAGCATCTCAGCAGGTGACATCAGTACTGCAACCCTTCTCAAGAACACAGTGAGTTAAGCTGTCTAAGGGATACTTCTGCATCCTAAAGGGAAGGCTGTCTACAGTCCTGGGCCATTTTGGATACTGCGAAACCCAAATGTGTGTTGATACAGAATAGATTGGGTCAAATGTGTGAGACACTGCGAGGGCTTTATAATCAATGCAACTAGAAAATGCCCAAGTACAATTTATTCGTAGTCTCTGGGACTCTTAATAGAAACTGCATCTTCCCCCACAGTATCAAGAGCATAATAAACAAGAGTCTTGTAGTTAATATTCAAAGTCTTGCCTCAAGAGAACAGACCTCAGTAATTCACTGTGATGAAGCAGTGCTAAAAGGGTCCATTGCTAACAGCATGTCTCCAATAAATATGCTTTGGGGCTACCCAACAAAGCCTGACCAACAACCTCCTTTGAATGCATAGCCCGGGGAACAAAGATTCCAAATATGCCTTTTCAGCATCTTACAAAATTTATGCTCAATTTTTAAAAAAACATTATCAGAGCATTTCAAGAAAGACTGACAGAATTAAACACATAGAAGCCAACAGCAGCACAGGCTCTGACTTGAGGTGGCTGCTCTGAGCCAACAGCTAATGCTGGCAAGGAATGAGCTCCTGGTGAAGGAGCTGTATATATTGTTGTCTATAACCCTGAAAGCAATCACTTTGCTTTTCGTCCTCCCTTTAAGACTAACAATAAACAAAGCTGGAGGTTCATTGTGGCTGTTAGGTTAAACCTGCCCTACACTTACGACAACCCTTTTCTTCAGAGAGTTGCCACATTTTTCAGGCGTGAATCCCTAAGACATCTTTTCTCCCTACCAGTGCCAATTTAATACAAAAATGTTTACCCTATTCTTGAAGTCTAGGGACTGAAAGAAATGAACTTATAAGCAATACTCCTGGAGGGCTGTCAAGGTTTAAAATATAAGCACCTTGAGGTGAAAAAATGTAAGAGTGCTCACATTGGAACAATAACTAAAAATGCAACTGTCCATAAAAAGTTGATATTGCATGAGGGTCTCCAAAGTTCTGTGAAATATCATTAATGTGCAAGCATTAAAAACAAATACTTCATTCTCAAAGTGATTTCCTTGCTTATTATTAAAGTGTTACAGTCCTCTGAAATTCAAAATGTGACTCAAGCCAATGCACTCTAAGCATAACAAAGACTCTTTTGTGTTTCTTTCTTCAACATATTCCACCTCTGCAAATACTGCAGATGAGGAATTTCACCAGCTGACAGATGGATTTCTTCTTTCTTGTGCTGAAATGAACAGATGCTACTTTTGAAGGACTGCAATGGGTTAACTAGAGGAAAATTCTTGCTAATAATGAAGGAACTCTAAACCCAACATTCCCAAGGTTATGGGAAAATGGGCAGCTTCACGTTCCTTGCCACTCTAGCCCATATTCCATGGCAGGATGTGTTTTACACACTATTACATTCTTTCTTTAAGGAGAAAAAGACATAATGAAGAGAAAGAGTAGAAGCAAGGAAGGTATCTGTTCCCACTTCCAGCAAACTTTCTCCCTATCACAGGGAGAGGAAAGAACTCCAGGAAGTTAACAAGGGAAAAAATAGTCAAGTTGAATTTCCCTTAGTCTAAAATTAGCTACCTAGGACCTGGATTTGAATTTGGCTCTTGACTTTTAGTATGCTGCTTCCTCTGGCTCTCCAGATGGATCCAGATGGGATCCAGTCTGAAAATGTATCTATAGCAAGTTCATCTTTCCAGCTGTGGCACGAATGTGGTACTGGGAGTGAGGACACAGAACATGGACCTGTTAAGGTGAAATACCCAAAATAGCCTGCTGTAACCCAGGAAAAAGGGAGTCAAGCAACATTGAAGAAGCAATGTGCCAGATCAAGGGAAATTGCTGAAAGAATGACCTGAAAAGAATGTAAAGATTCCAAGGCATATGGCGAGGGTAACGGAGCATCCAAGTCTCTCCTGCTTTCCCAACAGCAAATACATTTTGGACTCAATGATCTTAGAGGTCTTTTCCAATCTAAATGAGTCTAGTTCTAACACAACACCTGGGCCCAAAAGAGAGGCTGTGGGACAAGTCAGGCATTTCTGAGCTTTAGAGAGACTTTTTTTATGACTCTCCTTTACTGCAAAACCCAACTGATTGGTACAGGAGAACTGTTCAGTGGGTGGATCAGTGCGCGGGTGGTGACTTCCAGCAGGTGATTTTCTGCAAAGATAACCTTTCCCAGCAAAAGGCAGCTCTTCAATAGAGCTCACATCATATTTCTGCTCATTGTAGGGCTTACCTGATCAGCTACTGCCCGTGCCAATTTGTCCATCCTCGATCCTGCCTCTGCAATCTTCTTGGCTGCATTAATGACATCTGATGTGTTCTTCAGGGGCCCTTTGCCTCTGTGAGATACAAGACAATTACACACAACTTAAATAAATCATGAGAGGCAACAGTTTTAGTGACCCTGTTTAGTGCTTGATTTTAAAAGAGGAACACGAATGACTGCTTAATTTATTAGAATTTCACCTTTCAAGTACTTCATGGTACAGCTTGGTTAAGAAATCGGGCTGCTGTATTTCCTCTCCCTTACAAAATGCCTCACTAGCAATTTAGTGTGATGGTGCCTTCAAGCCCATGAGCTGTACTTAATAGTATATGCAATTTTAAGTGCTCATTAAGCCAATGCTCTTTCTGGAATACACAACTATTTAAAAATTATGTGATTCCCAAGCCAGTGCTAAATGTTAAGCCCATCATGTCTAGGGCAAGAATGTCACACTTCAGAGAACCTTTTTTAGTAGATTTTTATGTTAGAAAATTCAGATACGTGAAACATAATCCTTATGTCACCCTTAAATGTTTCACTTAAAGCATGTATAATTAGCTTTAGGACTGATCCTTCACTGTATTTGTAAAATGATGCACAAAACTCTGATTTTAGTCGTTGAATGTATTAAGACAAAAAGTAAAAAGTTACCACAGACTTTTCTGAGTTTGCTTCAGACTCAAAACTTTAATCCTGTTTGTACCAATGAAATTGATGCTGCTCCCAAGAATGGCTTAGTTGGAAGTCAGCTCATTTTCCCTTTTCTTTTTTTTTTTTTTTAATTTGGAAATTATCAAACAATTTTTTTCAACTGAAACAGAAGGATTTTTTTCTGAGCACAACATTGTATTAGTTTTCCTTTTTTTTGTTATCTATAATGCCAAGAATAACATGCTGAAACATATTTCCATTTTAATCTTTTCTCCATACTTCCATTTCCACCTTAAACAGATAATGAAATACAAGTATCTCACTTCTGGTGAACTTAAACTGCAGCAAAAATCCTTCTTGGTGACCTCTTACGGTTCTACATTAATTACATGAGCAGATCTGACTGTCACAAACTTCATGCATTTGAAAAATGATTCTATTCTAACACTGCTGAGGTTACATTTCAACCAAAAAGGTGTGATAGGCTTTGTTCTGTTTTAATGGAATATATTAAACAAGTTGTTACTGAAACTGATGCTGACAGAGGTGCACTTTGATTTTTTTTTTTATTTACTTCAAATGTGACAGTAGTTTTCTCTCATTCTCATATTACTTCTGTTGTTTGGATGCTCGAAAATGTAATTACAAAACTTTCAATTTCATGTTCAAGGTATAAAAGGTTGTCCAGGAGGTTGCAGAAAGTGTTCATATTCTGGGTTGTGGCTTTAGAGCATCATTTCTTCCTTCCATGAAACAATTACAGTTTGGGCAGTTTTTCACTCTGTATTTTTGGGGCAGAAAAAAACAGAATCCCAAGAAAATACAAATACAAAAGTAATTCAGAATCCTGTCAAATATCACCCTTCACAGGAGTTTCTACCCTGTCATTTGGTGTCCAGAGGTGGTGAATCTACTGCAAAGAGAATAATTGCAAAAGCACAAACTGAGAGGAAAACAAGTAAGGGGAGAGAATAACAGCTTGGAGCAAGTACATTGGTAATCTCTTAAAGTAAGCAAACTTTCTACATGCATAATTAAATTTAAAATGGATAAAGGTGTTTGCTGTTGCAATTAATGCAATTTGTTATCAATTAACTACCTATGCAAAAGTGAATAGTCAAGTTATTTGAAAATTAATGGTATTAATACACACCCCTTTATCTATTTATCTATCTATCTATCTATCTATCTATCTATCTATCTATCTATCTATCTATCATCTGGTACAAGATACAAGGTATTTGATCAGCTGGAGATGAAGAAATCATGGAATCACAGATAGATTTGGGGTGGAAGGGACCTGAAAGCTCATCCAGTTCCATCCCCTGCCATGGGCAGGGACACCTTCCACTGGACCAGGTTGCTCCAAGACCAATCCAGCTGGGTCTGGAACACTTCCAAGGATGGGGCAGCCACAGCTTCCCTGGGCAACACAGTGAGATGAATAAATGGATGTCTTATTTTAATTCTGAAGAAAAACATAGAGATTTTTGTCCAGTTTTGTGTAATCATGTTTTGACAGATACCATTTAAACTTCTGAACTCCAATTAGAAATAAACACTGAACGGAATTGAATTTATTATGGTGATTTGTAATTCAAAGAATCTTGTAAAATGTTGTCCCTGGTGTGTTTAACAATATGAGTATAGTTTAACAAAATAATTCTGTTTACATTATATCATTAATGAACGGCCTTTTGATGCTTTGCAATTAGAGAAGAGCAAGACATCAATAGAGAAAAGAAATGAAAGTTTAAAAAAAGAAAAAAATCATTACTGACAGACTCCCATGAAGTATTAGATCAAAACAGTTTCATTTCATTAGGGATTTCTTATTTTCTTTTGGAAAGAAGTTCAGTGTTCAAGTTATATAAATAGTTTTACCATTATTTTTGATTGACACAAATTGCTGTGAAATGTTGGAAGTTCAGAGAGGCACATGCATTTAGATGGGTACTAAAGGAAATGTCAGCAGAGTGTCTGTAAGGTCACAGACGAAATTTGCTGTTGAAATTTGAGATGATCTGCAAATAAAAGAGATTCACAAACAGGACAAAAACTTCATGTGATTAATCCCATTTGGAGAAATATCCAGAGCTGTCATGTGTAGAGAACTGTACAACCCATCTCCCTATATATGACGTGTGTCACTTGGCTTTGCATCCCCAAAACCACAGCAAATCACCCCAACAGGCTACAAATGGAGGAGACAAGGAAAGATGTGGAATATCTGCACTCCCCAGCACAGGTTATTTTGCCCTTACCTAGTGAAGTCTGTCATTTCCATCATGATCATGCACATCTGCTTGGCCAACACAATGATGTCATTACCACTGTCGTCCCACTTGGCCACCTCTGCATCCAGTTTGCTCTTTTCTTGGTGGAATATCTCTACCTGCTCAGCAATCTTAGCCTTCTCCTCCTGGGGAAGCTGAGCCATGATAGCCTGGAGGAAAAACAGGAGAAGCTGGGCATGAAAAAAGGAAGCCAGAACCCAGACATTTCCAGTGGTGCAAACACTGTGTACAGCTTGAATTTCTTTTCATGGAGTTGAAGATGCCAAGAAAAATCCAGTAGGCTTTCGATTTCTGCTAGGATAGGCAAAGCCAAATTCACAGCATGTGTTTAGCTCTTCTTGCACCTTCAAGATGATAAAAATTATATTTATGATACCATGACATATAGATTATTCACCCGTTGATATAGGACAAAATTCCTATTAAATCTTAACTTCTAGGAAGCAAAAAGAGAAAGACATTTATGGGGAAAGGCAGATTGAATTGCCAGTGTCTCCCCTAGTCTCATTCTCTGTCAGAAATACAAGTTTTCTGATTAACCCAAGACTAAAATAAGCTATAACATGCAAGACAATACACTCAAAGTGAATTGTAACAAACATGTCTTTTAATGATATTTAGTGTTCTAATTTTCTCCTGGAAGATATGCAAAAAGGCACTACACAGGTTGGTGCTAATCTGCCTCGACATCAACAAAGCAGAATGTTCCCTGACCCCTCCAAAAAAAGAGAAAACCCTATAAAATTATAATAATCACTTTTGAAGATCAAATGGACACTTCCAATAATGATTTCCAAGTGGAGCTACTATTTGGCTTTAAGGGTTCTGAAGACCACATTATGCCTTTAATGGGGTGTGACACATATTTAAGTGTCATTACATTTTTTTCTTGTTTATGTCACTTTCAATCAGCTGGAGCCTTTGTCTACATATTCTTAAAATGCTCTTGGCTTTTAAAAATTCATAATTGACCTTTTCCCAAACCGAAATTAAAAAGGGTTTTAAACAGTAGATCAGAAAATGAGAAATTTGCAAGTTAATCAAATTAAAATTCAACACGAGCTTTAATTAGGCCTTATCAATGTAACTCAGCAGTTTCAAATGTTAGCGTAATAGTCTTTCCACAGAAAAATGCAGTGTAAGTCAAGCTAATAAATAAATATATAAAATACACATAAACCACTAGAACTGATGAATTATCTGAAGAGGACGTGACAGGAGTAGTTAAATTTGGATTTGGGCAGTCTCTCTGTGTGTTTTGCCTGTGGTTTCTTTCAGTGGCTGCTTCACCTGCACCTCCTTTAAACTGTTCTGCAGTGCTTTAATATGTCTGTTCCAGCTGCTGATGTGCTTTCAGAGCAGCCATATCCCACAGCAAAGGCAGCTCCTTCCTTCCAGTGTTATTTCTGCTGAAGGCCAACACAAGTCTTTCTGCTGAAACACTAACAGCTTTATGGGGGAAGCATATTAAACAAATCCATTACATTCCACGAATAAAAACGCTTTGAATGTTTTCCACGGAGAAGGTTCAAATAAGATGCTATTCTGCTCTGCAGGCTCATTTCAATGAGTCACTCCAGAGTGTGGACTGGGCAGCTTCTGCTTGGCATGTTTTCCTGGTAGGTTTTTGTCATTTGTTGCTTCCTGTGACATATTGCAATCCATGTTATTCAGGAACTGTCCTTAGAATGTATTCTGTTTATACAGTGTGTAGCTGATCAGAGCAGAAGGTTTGAAGTGCAGCAGTAATAATAACTACAATAAGTATAATAGAAGTGAAGACTCCTAAGTCCCTAGGTGAACTTAGTAAAATAATTACTGCAGTCTTTACTTGGTTTCCAGATCAAGAACAGACCACATGCTACCCAGTCCTAAATGTAACAAAAAAAGGCAAAGACTATGACATTTGATAAAATACTCTATCTCAATTCTGTTGTACCTGAGACTTACTTTAGTAGTCAATTCTTTGACTATATCAAACAGTACTTCATGCTCTGTGAAATATAAAGGGCACAAAAGATAGACCTCTCCCTCCAGCACACAGTTCTGCCACCATCCTCAGAGTAAGGTATCCAGGTAGCACTCTGCAATTCTGGGGACTGCATGGGTCATTGTCACCTGGTCACCCAGCTCTTTGGGATGGGAACCACCATCCATCCCTCTTCATGCAGATGATAATGAATATATATGTTATGTCCTTGGGATTTAGTGACAGAAACACAGCTTTTCTAGTACCTGGTATGATTTATTTACCATCTATATTCAATATTCATGGAAATAAATCTAAGGCAAAAAGAAATCTCTGCCCATTACATGGGATCTGTGTCTCACATTTCTCCCATACTTTTAAGTAGATTTCTTTTAGTTTTGTGTTACTCTACTGTTTCTTTTCAGGATGTAAAACCTTTGTGTTAAGCCCCAACCCACTGTGAGTCCTACAGCAGCTGCAAGCTCCTCTGTCCTGGTCCTCTGAATTCATCCTTCAAAGCATCCTTGCCTTTTGATCTTTAGGTTCTCAGCCCTACAAATCCTCTTCCAGAATCCAAGGTAAGAAATTCCCATTACAGTTACCAGTTTTTACTACTGTCTAAGTGTGTGGGGACCACAGATTTGTGTGAAAGAGCCATGAAAATCATTCAGGTAATTCCCAGTTCTCCACTGCTTTTCTGCTGGAAAAATGTTTAAAGCTTTATTTTTTAAACTTGCTTTCCGGTCAAATATCTTTTCACAATGTCATTACCCCCTCAAATTATATTCTGATTTTTTTTTTTAATAATCTGAGCTGAGCAGCCTATTCAGTGTGAAGTAAACTTTCATCAGAGGGTGGCATAATCCTGAGTGTTAACAGGAATATTCCTGAGTGTTAACAGGAATCTTCCTGAGTGTTAACAAACTTCACTTCCCCGGCACCTGTGACCCCTCAAGCATTCACGAGCTTCGTTTGCAATCCCCATGGCACAAGCTGAGGTCACAAATCACAATGACTGGAGTTTATCATGATGTAATTACCCGGGCAAAATTACATCGACTCAGTAGCAAATGTCTTCAATTACAATTAAATTACAGGGACTACTCGGTAGCTTCAACAGATCTTCTTGACAGGTTTGCACACTGGGAAACATGACTAATGTAAGATTTCTCTGGATACAGCACATGGTGCCCTGATGGGATTTTTTTTTGATTTTTTTTTTTAATTTGCTGACTACTCCCACGGTTTCAGCACATTCCAAACCTGCAAAAGCTCCTCTGACAGCAGTAGCTGGAGCAAAGAGCTGATACGAGGTACCACGAAAGGCTCAGGATGATCACTCAGTGAAGTCAGTGCTGCTCAAATAGGTGTGACACAAATTTCAATGCTTAGGTCAGCCTGGACCCGTCCTTTCCTTAACGACCACGGAGATTGGAAATCACTGCCCTTGCTTTGTGAGGCACAGCTTTTTACTGGGGCTGTAGAGACATTAATGTGGGGGGGGGCTCATACTCACCCTTGCACTCTGGCCAGCAATAAGCTGGTCATCCTCGGTCTGTACGCTTGTTCTGCTGCGAACGTCATAATCTTCCTGCTCAAAGTCTGAATCATCCTCCAGCTCCTCGGGGGTCTGGGGAGAGAGAGACAGGAGACTGAGCCAAAGAGAGGAGATGACAAGCTTAGAAAGGACACAGACAAAGTTCTATGCACAGCAAGCTCTTATTTCATCCACAGCCTGCCCAGGAAATGCTGTTCTGTTTCCCTTCTAAATGCACTTGTCTGCCCAAGCAGCCAAGAACTGAAATTGAATTGTCTTAAAAATTAAGTTGTTTCAACTCTAGTTTTCTTTACAAATAATATTTGTCATGACGTTGCCACAACTTTTCTTACTGCAATTTCTCTTAACTCTGTTAACATGATGAATGCAGTTCCAGGAACAAATATCCTTTGGAAACACCAACAACCGGAATCCAGTATTTCAAAATAATGTTATTTCATATATAAATGGACACTAATACTATTATATTACTGGAAGCTACATGTAATCTTCAAAAGAGAAAGTAAATACCTGGGAAAAGGCAACTAACATCCTGGAAGAAAAATTTATCAAAGCAAATAAAGAGATTTCCCATTGGAAGAAATCGTAAATGATGTCAACTGGTTTTGAAACAAATGTGAAGTTTATAATCTGGGTTATCTTGTTAGCTCACATGGTTCTTTTCAGATACAGAGCTCTGGAATTTGACACATCCCCTAACTGAAACCACATTATCTCCATTGCTGGTGCTACAAATGGTGTGAGGGTCTCTAAGCAGATTGCTTAAACCTAGTTACATACATGCAGGCTTCAGGTAGTTTAAAATTTCAGAGACAGGGAGATAAAAACATAACTGATGGATCTGTTTGTTTTTTTCACCTTCTAGCAAAAATCAGGAGAAAAAAATTTCCTGAGGTATATACAGAAAGGCTACAATTAGAATCACTATTTAGTACCATAATTATTATAGATGGTGCAAAAAAAGCCAGAGAGCATCTGTAGAAAGAAGATTATATTCCATTTTAGGATTGAATAGCCTCTAGTCCAACAGACTGGCCACGAGTAACTTCTGTAGGTACATTACAGGATAATGGGAACAGAAAAAGATCCCAGTAACCGTGCAGAGAAACCCTCACCCTACTGGATCCCCCCTCATGTCCCCAGTGTCAGCCTCGAAGGCCAACCCTTACAGCAGAAATCATCCACGCTGGCATTCCATGCTCGGAGGCAACGTCAAGTTTTCCAGGAGAGGTGCTAATCATTGCCAGTTGTCATCACGGCTCTGCCTTGAAGATGCTCAGTCACCAGGAACTGGTCCAAACCCTCTCACATAACGCAGAGAAGGCTTTTGGCGGGGTTTCTATCCCAGCCTGGTTTCCAACATGAAGTGCACATCCCTGCTTGGAGCTGCAGGGTGAAGTGCACGTGATGGGGGGAGTAAAGCACAGCCATCTCCATGTGGCTTCCAGAGTATGAATTAAAAACGTGTTTTGAAGAAATAACCAAGTCTGACAGTGTGGTAATGGAGTCAGGCTGCAGCCCCAAAGAGAGGCACGTGCAAATACTGTGTGTAACAGGGCAGATAGCAGAAGTTTGGATGAGAAATTAATTCACCTTTTCTCTGCTGGTACAGGAAAAATAAAAAGATTGGTACCTATCATAATGACCAATGGTCTTGTTTTCCAGTTGCCTTTAATCATTTTGTTCTCTCTGCTCAGCTGCCTGAGGGCAGGATGTGACCATAAAATCTGTCACAAATAAACAAGCTACAAAGAGAATCATACAACTCCCTGAGCAAAGAGAGTATTTCCTATCACAGGGCTCAGCATTCCACCTGCCTACGCTTTCCTGTGAAGAAGAGGAACAGGGTGGAGAGGTTCAACCCCTTCTTCATAAACCAGCTGGCTCTTCTCCATCCTCCAAGTCCATCCATCCATCCATCCAGTTTACTGGTCATTGTAAAATCAGTGCCCTTTCACCCCTAAATATACTCCTCAAAGTTTCTTCTGTCTCCACTTTTACAAATCAAAGACAATGTGCAGTCCTCTCCCAGGCTTTCATTGGCAGGCTTGCAGTAAAGGGTGCAACATTCAAAACTGGACATATCAACACTGTAAACAGTCAGAACATCCATGAGAATGACCCTTAAAAAGAAAAACAATCCGAAAATTCTATTTGAGGATTTACTCTTAAAGAGGGATTCAGAAAAAATGTACTGCTGTTATTGTCTGACACAATGTTAACATGTGTGGTCTTTAGAAGACTGCAATTTAATGGGTAATATACTACAAGCACAAGACATCTCCATAATTCCCCTCTCTACAAGTGAGATCTAATTCAAAATGATCTTTCAGATTCACTCTCTTTGGGTTTTCGAGTGTGGTGAATTTAACACCCTCCTTTTCTTCCCCAAATAGCTACATTTTTCATTAAGGTGAAGAACTTCTGTCTGCTGCCATTTCAAACATGTTCATGCTTTTCACCGTTGCACCATTGCTTTGTTTTAGCTGCTCTCTTGGAGATAAAGCCCATATGGATTAGTGTCTCCCTTTCATTTAGGCACAAAAATACAAAAAAAAATATATATACTAAAATTCCTTGACTTAAAGACTTCTACTCTTAGCAGGGGCTTCCAAACATACCATAACAACCCTAATTTTTGTGTACAACTAACAGGACCTTGGTATTTAAAACCTAGTTTCCAAGACAACAGAGTCTGAGACTTAATTTATCTGATTTGGAGGACAGAAGGACTGAATCCCTCTGGCAGACACCTGGACTTATGGTCATACAAACATAGGAAACACAGATTTGAGACTGGAGACAGCTTCCAAACAAAGCTGACAGTGTGGCAGGAGAAGCTAGAGTAATATTCAAAACTAATAGATTTTATGAACTGATTGATTTCAGCTGGAAAATGGACCATTTTCATCATTTTTAGTCTGTGTGGTTTGTAGCACAGGCCATAAGGCTTCTCAGGACTGTTATTTTTTAACAAATACAGCATCTCTACTATAAAGAGAACATATTCCTCATTCCCTTACCTCAACAAATTCTTCCAGTGAAGAAGAATCCTTCATAATCCGAGATAAATCACCCACTAAATATATACTTTCTCTTTTATGATGCATGTTTCAATTCTAATACAAATGTGGTGACTTTCAACTTCCAGGCAAAGGAATATTTTTTTGAAATATCTCTCTGACTGTGAGACTGAAGAGTAAACAAAGTACCTTCCGTCAATATGTTGGGGTTTTTTTTTTAATCTTTTGTAACTGCAGTATAAAAATGTGAATTATACAAGTCATAAAATGGTGTATATATATATATATATGCAGATTTATAAATGCTATTTGTTTCATATTTCACCAACTCAAACAGACTGGATGAAGATAGGAACCCCACTATGCTGCAGTGCTGTAAGCACTTAAATATTGTAAGATGCAATTACAACAATTTCAGCTTGAATATCAAGTCAAGCTACCTTTGTAATGAAAGACTGAAAAGATGAAAAGATACTCCTTTTTTTTTTTTTTAACCATGAAAATGGCCTTTAATTCTAAAAGCTATGGAGGAAAAAGGAAAAGTAGACTTTACAATACGCTTTTATGTCCAGCTCCATGCTATTCTGTACATTTGTCTTGGTCCAACTGCAGCCTGAGTGAGTCAGGTGCAGGCAGAACCTGAGTACCTAAGTCAGAGAACGTCTCTCACTGCAGATCTTTGGTTGTTTTGTGATTTACAGTAAAATCCCACACTTCACATTCAGTCTGAGAGGCAGCAGGCAGGCAGTGCAGACAACGGACCCCCCAACACCCTTTGCTGTTCCAACAGATGATGCCATTCTGCACCAGAATGAGTTATCCAGAGGACCTGAAAAGTTGCAGCAGTTTGGATTTCACCACAGGAGGTGATGGCTAAACCTCTACTGACAAGTGTGCAGAGTAGAAGGGCATTAATACACCCAAACACTTTGGGTTAAGGACCTCACACTGCCCTCATTCCACTTTTATCCAGACTCATTGTAGTCTTCTCCTGTGGACTGAAAGTCCCTTGACCATAGAAGGGAACTGCAATTAGTCATAGAATCATGGAATAGAATATCCTGAGTTGGAAGGCACCAACAAGGATCATCGAGTCCAACTACTTGCCCTGCACAGGACAAACCCCAAAACTCACCAGGTGCCTGAGAGCACTGTCAGAACACTCCTGGAGCTCTGGCAGCCTTGGTGCTGTGCCCACTGCCCTGAGGAGCCTGGTCAGTGCTCAAACATCTCTGGGGGAAGAACATTTTCCTCATACCCAACCTAACCCTGCCCTGACCCAACTCCAGGCCATTCCCTCGGGTCCTGAGATGCTCCCAGAGCACAACCTCCTGAAGAATCAAGCTTATTGTGCTCTACGACTACTCTGTAAAATGAACTAAAAGATGGAACACTTGGAGCCAGGCTCCAAACGTGCACTCCTGACCCAAAAAAATGTCACACTAAGGTTAATGTAGATGCCATTAGAGGTGAGGATTCTAATAGCAAAGGCCATGTGTGGAAAGAGTAAACTGGCCTCCGAGATACATAAGAATGAAAAAAGGTGCCATTGTGATTCCTCCTAGCTGTAGAGAGGGTTTCTGCCTCATAACGGAGGGAATTTCATAAGCAGCTATGAAAAAAACAAAGTGTAATTTCATCCCTACGCAGTAATAGAAAAGATGTTGCAATGAAATTATTATTTTCCTATTTTACTTTTAGGTTCTATAATTATACTCTTAAATTCATTTATACTACTTCTTAAGTTGTGGAAGAGATTTTTTTCTTCTGTATAGATCATAATAATAGTCCTCAATGAAAAAATGAGTCTCCTTCCTCCTCCAGAGGGACAATAAATTCTCCCCTTATGAAAGCAAAAGAGAAGAACAGAGATTATCCCCCTTTCCTTCAGTTTACCAAAAGTAATAATACCAACCAAATTAATTTTAAAAGTAGCTTTATTTACTCTATGGAATGAGGGAATCATCTCAGATAAATTCAGTCTTCCACGGCTTGCACACGAACAATCACTGCCTGAAAATAATCATGTCAGACGCTCTAAAAAGTTTGCAAGGTTGGGGTTTTTTAGTTTTCTCACAATTCTTCAAGAAGTTTTACATCCTGTATTAAAGGGGTGATGAGATTTGATAGATTATTAGATAAAAATATGCTAGAGGCATATTTTTATAGCTTAATGCCTCACCCTTTAATTATACATTCCATTTCAGTGTGACATGTTCGGATGGCAATGAGTATCTCAAAGTGAAACTAATTTTGTTTTCTACAGAAAATAAGGTTCTGATTCAGCAAACTCTGGTCTGTGTAAGCTTATATATGTGGATTTTTCCAGTTAACTCACAAGGATAATGAGTCCATTTATGTGCTTTAGTTCTCTGCCTGGGTAAGGAGCTCTACATTTAGCTCCATAAATAAGTTAATTGTCTGAATGCAAAAATAAATCTCCCTAATCTGGGTAAGCAGAATTCATTAACTCATATCATACAACAAGTGGAAAGTCGTAGTGATACAATTGCAAAAGTAACTTGGGAGGACTGCAAAGCCTGCATGCTGATCAGCTTGCCACGTAAACATAATAGTAAGGCAGCACGGAAATAAGTGAATAAGCCTCCAAAATGTAAAATGGTGCTTTGTGCTCAGCAGAAACACCTCACCAGGATGGACAGTCCCGTGGCAACCTCTCAAGGACAACTCTGATGTACAGGCGGCTGCTGGAAGCCAGAACTCTGCAGAGAGGGTGGGAAGGTCTGGGTCTACAGCAGATCCCACCTGATGATTGTGCCTCCTGGAGCACTTTAAAATGACTAGAAAAGGTTAAAATGTGCTGAGAAGTCGTTCTTGTCCTAAGGAAGGTTTGGAAACTGCTGTTACAGACCAAGGAACTCGATAATCAAAGGGAAAATGGAGATCCTTTACTATGCAGATCTTTCATTTCATAGTATCATAGAATGGGTTGGGTTGGAAGGGACCTTAAAGCCCATTCCATCCCACCCCCTGCCATGGGCAGGGACACGTTCCACCAGCCCAGGGTGCTCCAAAACTCATCCAACCTGGCCTTGGACACTTCCAGGGATTCAGGGGCAGCCACAGCTTCCCTGCCCAACCTGTGCCAGGGCCTGCCCACCCTCCCAAGGGAGTAGTTTCAGTAAAGATCTCCATCCTAGTCCAGAAGAGCTGCCAATACTCCAATGCTGCACACCAGAAAACAGGATGGCTTTGCCCCATCAGCACTCGCGAGTGCAATTCAGGTACCTGAGATGAGCACTGGGTATGAGAATGGAACTTAGATTTTACAGTTATAAAATGAAGCCAGTCAAAATTGTTAATACCCAGTGAGAGATGACTAAAACTGGAGTGCTCTGACTGCCTGAAGTCTTCCATCAGTGCCATAACACACTCCCAAACACAGGAGTGTGGGACCTGTTTGCTCACAGGGCAGGGGGGCGGTGTTTTAGCCCTGTTATTTGCTTCAGAAGCTTCCTCTGTGATTTTCTCCATACCTGTATGTGTACATGGCTTCCATTAGGGCAGATTCGAAGGAATTTGGGTTTCAAATAACCCAAATTTCAATTGCTGGAGAGATATCCAGACCAGGTTTGGTTTGCCGTTCTTGTGTTTTAAATCTTTGAGTGCAGACTACAGTGAAAAGCAACACACAGCTACTCTCATAATAATTATGTTGTTCTGTGGTTTCTTTTATTTATTTGTTTGTTTTATTAAAAGATGTCTAAGCAAATTGAATCAACTGGTTAGTCAACACTGAAATGACACATTTATACCTCAGTAAACATTCAAAACCATCCCTGCAGAGGCTCACTGGAGCAGCAAGATAATTTATTTATCCATTTAGATTTTAACCAGACCTACCTCAGATCCCAAGCAGAACACATACATTGGGAAAGAAACCCCAAAGAAACAAAAGAACAAAAACCTCCACAAACTTTGAAGACCTTAGGAAATTAATCCTATTACTATGGAAACAGTAATGAAGTTTGCATCTATTGGCAGCTGCAATCAAATCTTCTCCGAGGTGATTCACATATTAATTGTGGTTCATCTACAAAAAACGACCTCAACCCTTTACTTACTAATTCTTTTCTCTTGCACGTACTTTTGTTTCACGCTTGTTTCAATGTCAAGCTTTCCTGGCTCATTACAACACAAGGCTTTTGTACTCCTCTCACCCCACATCCTATTTCCCCAGAAGTGCCCAGTTTTACTCCCCAGGTCCTTTACTCACCCTTATCATCAGCACAGCTTTCCTGATGTCTCGAACTCCATCGTAGACCAGGCGGGAGGCGTCGATGAACTCGTTCTCTTCGAAGGGCTGGGGGACGTTGGCGCTCAGGGCTTCGATGGCCACCTCCACTTGCTCAGCAAAACGGGGCATCACTGGGTTAAACACAGAGAAGGGCAGGAAGATTAGACACCTCCTTTTGTGCCCATTCTCCCCCTGCTCTTGGGCAGAGATGCTTCCCAGCAGATGTGGTCCTTACGACTTCAAGAGCCAGGAAGGCTCGTGGCGTGGGTTTGCAGTGATGCTGCACATGGAGACCCCGGGCACAGTTTCTGCCATGAAAACAATGGTCTGTGTGTTCTCTCCTCCAGTTACACAACAAAGAAGGTAAAGCTTCCTTTAAAAAGTGTGATTTACTAACATTTAGAAGACTGCAAGATACCTGAGCAATCAGTAAAGTACATTTAAAATCTTTACAACTTGGAATGAGCACAGTGCATATTTATATGAAATGATCAAAGCAAACTGTAGCCATCATGCCCACACATTTAGATAACTAACTGCAGTGTAGCTCCTGCTGAATAATAATAATTATGTAAAGGATGAAATGCAAAATCAAGCACATTACTTTTGTGAAGGCACATAAATGAATCTTCTGTTTCTTCACTATCATCATGTATTCAACACAAAAAATAGTCATAGATATTAGCTAACAGTATTATAAACTGAGGTATGAACTTTTTAATACACATCTTAAAGCAATTATTTACTTCTGTAAGTAGTTTCAGCGCATTCCTTGAAGCAGCAAGAGGCTTTTCTCCAAATTTGAAGGTATAATCACTTTCTGCACATCATGTTTGCAGAAAGATAAATCTTCCCCAAACCAGCCCTGTAATAACTGAAACCCAAATCCTACAGAAAGGAACACGAATGTCAGGTCCTACTGATTAGAATGCACCTACATGCCTGTACTTATTTACTCCTATATATATATATATACATATATATATATATATATATTATAATGCACCTACATGCCTGTACTTATTTACTCCTCTTCAACATTTTAACCTTAATATCAGAGGACTGTGCTCTTAAATAAATATAACCAATGTTACATTAGAAACTGGGATACAAAATCCAGTGGGATTAATTCTTCAAAATTTAAGGAACTTGGGACAAACTTCAGATTTATAGATAGTAATTTTTAAATTATATTCATATAATTTTTAATCTAGCATTTAGGTACCCAAATCATGTACCATTGACTTTACTATTCTGGCAATATGATTGGAAGAACAGGAAAAAATTATTCTTAAGTCAGTCAGTTGCCTTTTTTTGGTTAAAATATTACCTTTCATGACCATATTTTCCCTAGACCTTCTTTTTAGTGTACTTTTTGGTAACTTGAACCCAGCTGATGAACACAAAGAGGAATTTCCAGTGTTATTTTCCTCAAGACCAGGGGCAATCTTTCCTAGGAAGGAAACTTCCACTGTGGCATCAAACCACATTTTCTACTTGACCGAATCTCCTTCAATTTCTTTCATTCACAATGAAAACTACATTTTTTAAGGTAAAACCACAAAACAACATGATTCAGGAATAGTTAACATTTTGAAGAATAAGTGGCAGCAACTCTGAGCTCAAACTTTCTGACATTTCAGTATTACTCACTGCATATTAATGGGGAACCCTTTAAAGTTCAAGACATAGTGATTCAAATCTTGTGTGTATGTATATATATACACATACATACATACACACACACACACATATATATATATTTGCTCATGTGCACAGATGAAAGAACAAAATTGGATCCTCCATGCAGATAATACTCAGGAAGTGCTTGGGATATATTGAAGAAAATAGGAAAAAG
>JAWWEW010000131.1:69710020-69730453 GCA_035583185.1 Anabacerthia variegaticeps
GAAAGAACAAAATTGGATCCTCCATGCAGATAATACTCAGGAAGTGCTTGGGATATATTGAAGAAAATAGGAAAAAGTGACAGAAACAATAGAGTTTAAAAAAGTAAACATTAACAAAACATTGCCAGGCAGAGGGGAAACATTCTAATTAGAAAAGGGGTTTGAGAGAGCTGGAAGTTTTGGAAAGAATATTAATAAATACATATATCAAATTATCTTAATTAATAGAACACTTGAAAGTGTAGTAGGAGATTGTAATATGATTGCATAAGGAAGTCTTTAGCCTGAATATCAAAACGCAATCATTAAAAATACAATGAAAACAAGTAAACCCTAAAGAATAAAAGAGAATTTATTTAGGATCATAGGGATAAAAGAAGTAAAACTAGAGATGCAAAAAGAACACAAAAAAAAATAAAGGAGGTAAAGAACCCTAATATTTAGAGTTAACTTAAACTTAAATGTCTGTCTAGAAGTTCCTAACTAGGAAAGGTGCTCAGGTATTTGATATAATTCATAGCAGATGCTGCAGACCTGAATTAGGAATGGGCAGTTTGGAGAATATCTACTTAAACACAAGGAAATTCATCTATTAAGGATGTCTTTAAGTTACCAGAGCATTGTAAAATTGACCCTGTAGTTCTTAAGAAAATAATGAAAACAATTTCTGAGCCAGCTTTTAGAACTCAAAAAAAACAACAAGAGTGAAAATCCCAGGGATTTAGAAAAAAAAAAGACATGACACACACCTATTATGATGAAGCTAGAGAAAAAAAGGAAGGGAGATTTACAGGGTATTCAACACAATTTTAGCACTCGGAAATCAAATGAAACATGACACAGAGCAATTAATTTTTAATTATCTTGTAAATAATGAGCAGATGTTGGACAGGCAACAGATTTGTCAAAATATGTCGCACCAAGCTTTTGCAATCTTTTCCTTGACAGGGCGGGTATAAAGTAGGTGGGGGGAAGCAGAGATGATACAGCTTGACTTTGGTGAGATCCTGGACATGGCCAAATGTGACTTTCTTAGAAACACGACAAGGGGAAAGTAAATTAAATCACTGCAAGGTGGAAAGTTCCATTTTGTTCATTTTCCTGAATTAACCTGACCACGTGTATTACCATGATGACTTGAAGCTTCTTCCTTCAGTTCTGACTTTGCAGACCTGGCTATAATTTAATCCTTAATTTACATTGCCATGTGTGGGCATTAATTTACATTGCTATGTGTGGACATTATCTGCTTTTTCAAAATGGAAATAGCTAATAAACTACTTTATGAATTGCTTGCTTTGCCAGCTGCATTTTTACCTCAGTGCTCACTTTTGATTAGACAAGCAAGAAAAAACATCTTAAACTAATAAGATGCTATTACTTATAGCTCCTCTAAGCATATGTGGTCATTTAATGCAGTGAAGTTTTTGAAAATTGAGTTGAGAACTGTATTATTCCCTAGTTAAGGCTATTGAGCTCCACGACAAAAAACCTCCAGTCCTTCTTATCCATCATTTACTGTACAAAGAAGGATGTTCTTATCCCAACAGCGAAAGAAAGCTGAGTAAAACTCAGGCAAAGGCAGGAATCTGCATCTGGAATTAAAACTTGCAAATGCACCAGATAGAGAATGTTTCATTTATTATGCACGGAGAGATTGGCTATGAATTTTAGATCTGGGAGAAAATCAATACTTCGGGGAAAAATTGAACATTGCTTTCTTAGTTTGAGCTGTGGCCTTGAAAACATATGCTTGGACTGAAAAATGTGATCCATTAACATCTCTTGGCCTAACTACACGAATTAATTAGGCACCTGCATAAATGTTGACACAATCAGGTCCCAAGTTAATAGCAACACTTCGAATTTACTGACTTTGTCGTCCCACCGAATAAAGATTTTAAAGCCTTTCTGTGGATGAGTTTTCAATGGCACTGAAAGGAAGATCACTGCCAACAAAATGTAGGTTGAATGGCTGCTGGAGAAAAACTGGGACTCAGCAAAGTTGAAATGACTTTCATTTTATCAATTGATTAATTCTTTTAAATTAAGTGTTTTTTTGCTATCAGCATAATAGAAAACTAATGCAACACCACGGGTGAATTCATGCCTAGATAAAACTTGCATTTTTTGGTGAACCAACCTTTTCCACAAAGAAAATATTTTCTCTAAAGCTCTTCTTGTTTTTCTCCCACCCACCCACATCTCCTACATATTAAAATTATCAAGTAATTATCTGTTTTCTAAAAATATATTCCCTATTGCCTTTTTCTTGTATGGCAATCAGTTTGTACTGCAATTTCTGTACTTAAAAACATCCCTGCAAAATTTTGTTTAGTGGTATGGGAACAATAAGATCACTGACAGACAGGAAAATGTGAGGTTATGTAATAAAATTATTGAGACAAAAATTTATTTATTTATTGTGCACAGCATTAGAACAAAAAGGTTTTATTAATATGCAAGATTAAATGAATGCCTCGCTAATTTACTGCACTTTTATGGCCTTATTATTTAGGAACTTGAATTCCTCGGAATCTTAAGTAGATGTGAATGTTCAGAAATACAGAAAGGGATAATTAAGACACAAAAAAAATCCCAATAAAGGTCAAGGACCCTCCAGGTGCATGGGCTTCTAATTCTTAGCAGCATCAATGGGAGTCAGGAAACGTGGCCTGGTGTTGTCCTTCTTCACACCATTATAGATCTGTTTCCCTACACCAAGCAGAGGGAAATTGGTGTTTCCACGACACAATTAATCACACCTACTTAAGAAAGCAGCTCAAGTTCAACTGGATCAGCTTCTGATGTTCCTCTGCCCACTGAGGAGAGAGGGAGGACAGGTGTTTGCCTTTGGACAACCCAGCTTAGGGCACAAATAAGCCCATTTCATGCACCAAATCCTACTGCTTTCTTGGCTCTTAAGCTGGCTGAGCCAGACGTGGCTCCTTTCCATGCCAATCCCACTGGAAGTGAAGGGTTCCCACAGGTCTCATCTTTGGGCCATTTCTCTAGCCAGAAGATTGGTTTTGAGTGGCACCAGCAAAGCCATTTCCTAGAGCTTCATTTTAAAGAGAAAAGCACCCACTCGACTCTTTCTAGCACCCAAGGATTTGGATCCAAGGGATTCACTCTTCCCAGGGGATGTTCCCTGGAATCACACTGTCCTCTTGAGCTCCACAGAAGTGACTGCTCTCCTACACCCTGCTCTACCCAGCTTTGCTCTCTGGCTAACTCTTGGCTTTGTATTCACTCAACCATTTGAATTGTCCTGAAGAAGTCTGATTTTCCCCATGCCTTGTTCATAAGGTGCCAATCACCTCATCAAAGCAGCCCTTCAATGGCTGTAAAAATCCCTGATTTGGGTAAGATTATTCAGGAATGACATGGCAGCCCAAGGGTTTGGATCCCTCCAGGGCCAGGAGTTGAAGGAAGGATCCCTGGAAACGTCTGTGCTTCCCCTAAATATCATAGTTGTTTGTGTCACATAAATCAAGAAAATTATCTGGACTGACTGGCAGGATTGTAAACCAGGAGTTATCAGGGGAGACTAATAGTGAAAAAAATCTATGGATGATCCACTACATTAAAAATAAAAAAGATGCTCTGTTAGGAAAAAAGCTCAACAATTATCCAGATCTAAGAGGTTTCAGTACAAGAAATTCACAAAGTTATGGCTTAAAAATTTCAGGGCTTTGGATGAAATTTTTTCAGTGTTTTTTTTTTTTTTTTTTAATTTTGTTTTGTTCTGCTTTTTTTTAAAAAAATTATTTTTTATTTATTAATCCATTTATTTACTTAACTGAAGAAAGAATGTGATCTACCAGGAAGTTTAGGATTTTAAACAGGTATTTCAATGATAATTCTTATAGTAAATCTGACATACCCTGTCAAAGACAGCACAGTTTCTCAGATTCATTTGAAGGATTAATAAGGAATGAAATGTGATACCTTATTTAGCTTGAAGTGTTTGTCAGGGTCTGTTTCTAAAAGAACTGTACCTTCCTTATCAGAAGATTCTAAGTATTTCATGAAATGTTTTTAAGTCCCAGACTCATATCATATAATCTACATTTCAGTCATGATTGTTATATTGCTAATTAAAAAGAAAGAGCTTTATAAAGGTTTACTGAAATATTACACAACATATCACGGGATTGCTTAGGTTGGAAAAGACCTCTCAGATCATCCAGTCCAGCCATTCCCCAGCCCTGCCAAGGGCACCACTAACCCATGTCCCCAAGTGCCACATCCACACATCTTTTAAACCCCTCCAGGCATGACGATTCCAACACTTCCCTGGACATCCTGTTCCACGGCTTGATAACCCTCTCTTGGAGAAAGCTTTCCTAATATCCAAACTAAATCACCACTGGCACAACTTTGAGGCTGTTTCCTTTTGTCCTGTTGCTTTTTACTTGGGAGAAGAGACCATTTCCCACCTGGCTACCCCCTCCAGGCAGTTGCAGAAAGTGAGAAGATCCCTCCTGAGCATCCCTTTCTCCCCCCAGCACCCTCAACTGCTCCAGACCCTTCCCTGGTTCCACTGCCTAACAGGACAGTATCAAACCAACTGGTTTTCCAAGAAGTAGATATGATTTCAACATTTTGTCACTTGGCCCAATGTATGTTTTGCTAATACACACTGTGCATCGACATATCCTGCATACAGATACATGTATTAATTTGTTGTCATGGATGAAGAAACACCCATATAAAATTCTGTTTGGGTTTTATGTGACTGGATTGGGTTTTCAGAGTGGTTACCTTCCTGTGCCCAGAGAAGTGGCCACTAAAACTCATGAGCAGAAATGTGAATCCTTGTTAGTTCTGGATATCAAACCCTGTGCGTGTCACATCAGTGACTCAGGAAAGAGGAGAAGCAAAATTAGGCCAGAGTGCTAAGGCATGGAAAAAGGATGAAATGTCACTGTCCAATGCACAAGACCATCTTGTGTCTTCTTGCTATTTACTGTCCAGCTTCCCCCCAGTGAAATGGTTAAAAGTTAGCTGTAAAATAATGAATACCCACACCCTAGAGCATTTTGCAGTAAACACAAGACTTTCAGGAAGAATCAGCCCTCTCTGCCAATACACTGCCGCCCTGATTTAGCCATGGACCATAAAACAATGTACTCAGGGCTTTCCTGAATTTATGGCCAGGGCCTGACCTTTTGGCCCATTTGTGTTAAGTCTTCTGGCACTTCACAGAAGGCTCCAACTCAATTTGTGGGTTTATGCAACTAAGCAGGATGACGTGGGAATGGAAGCAATGGATCTGCTTGTGTGCAGTACAGGAGAGCTGTACATTAGAGGAATTATTGGATGTCTGCAGTTATGCTACCAAGTCTTGGGAGACAAGGACACACACACACACACACAAGAGGGAAAACCAAACCTTCAGACTTTTTTCCTGCCTGAATTGTCATTTGCAGAAAGATAAATATCAGGGGAGAAGCAAGGTAAGTGCTGTTTGCCTCGTGGCCAGCACAGGAGGCAATCATGGAAGGGAAGGGACATCCCAAAGTGTTCAGAGGAGGAGAACAAATGACAGCTGCAGGGACAGATGTGTCTCACCAACTGCAGATGCCTCATCCTCCTGTCTGCTTAGCCAAGACTGCATGCAGTGAGCATCCCCAAAATACTGTGCCTCCTAAATGGAACTCCCTTCAGGTTAATGTTTCAAATAAAAGCTAACTCTTCAGAAAATCCCCTTCAGGAAACAGCCCCATGCTGTTGGACACAAAGTGGGTTATATAACACAAGCAAACCACCCCTCCTGGCTCAGTGATGAGTTTGTGTATATCCCCACGTAGGTGTGTGTAGGCAAGGGCAGGCAAGGAATACCAGTGCTTTTATTTCAAAAGATTATTGTACAATTCACACTTGTATTCACAGAACACTCTGTTGGAGCTAGTGGATATTCACTGCATTTTTCTGCCTTTATTTTCTAGACTTGGGAAGTTTTTTTCTACTTCCACCACCAACAGCCTTATTTTAAAAAATGGCTTTTAAGAAGATGTTTTTGAGAAGAGATTTAAAGAGTGATAATGCTTTATGAAAATGAGCATTCCTATTATATTAACCTACTGTCCATTATATAAGGTGTCTGGCACATCCAAAATAGATAATTCTGGTGTTTTTAAACTCTCACTGAGTTAAATTGCATCTAAATCTTGAATTTTCTTTAATTATGTAATCTTTATCTTGACCTCTTTCCATTTCTGGAAGCTCTTCAGGTTGTGGAGATCAAAGTGGAAACAACTAGTTGGGGTATTCAGTGAGCCTTTTCTCATAATTACAGCCTAGGATTTTCAACACCATTGTGAGGTCTGCTGCTCATGGAAAAAGGATCTCTGTTCAGCTGCCCATAATGATGCCATATTGTTCTCAGAGGATGAATTAGCTCAGAACCTTCCTGTAGGTAATCTAGTTTTAACTGTTCCATTTACCTAAAGAAATTAAATATAACTATCTTTTAGTCTTCTCTCTCCCTTACTCCCACCAGCCAAACCAGCATTTTCCTTCTGGCAAATTTTCCTTGTGCCTACTCACCTTTAATTAATCCATTGTACCCCAACCACAGCTCCGACCCCTGAAAATCACAGGATTTATCTTTCTGCCTGCTGAGAATTGGTCATTTATGCTTTGCTTGTGCCTTGTAACCAGCTCTTAATCCATCAAAGGCCTTACCATTCACTCCATGGCTACCCATTTTCCAAACAGCTGTGTGTGCAGGACTTTCTGAAAAGCCTTAGAAAATCCAAATCAATTATGTTTCCCTCCCCTTTAGTACTGTATTCTATTTTTAAACTCTAAAGATGGAGAGAAAAAGAAATAGTTTTTCAGCTTTCAGCCTCTAGTGGTGATTTATTTGCCTCTTACGTGTCTCATTTAATTGTTTTATAATACATTTTCTATGATTTCTTAATGTATTGCTCTGTATGTTGATCACAGGCTCTCTCTGGTTCAAAATTCCTGGGATCAAACCAAGCACTAGTGGAACAAAATCTTGGGTATTCTCTGCTCCTTTTGTAAAACACCTTTTCTTTAATAAATGCATCAATTTTTTTCTGGTTGCTGATACCTTGACCTTTGCATTTCAGTTTAGCAAAACTTTCAAGAAAATGCTAGAGTGCTATGCAGAATAAAAGTCATAATTTCATCAAAATTCCTGGATAAATGATCTCATGTTCTCAGGATGATGGTACCCATAAGTTGTAATATAACTACCTGAGCTCCTATAAAACATGAATTTAACACCATTTATTTTTTAAATAGGCTCCATTTTGCAATCTTTAGCACTCCCTCAGATTCAATATGGGCTTTTTTTTATTACAGCTATGCTTAAATTCATCTTCTTGCTTCTACATTTTGTTTCCCTTCATATCACTGCTGAAAAATCCATCTTTCCTCCGTTTTAGTATTAGCTTTGATAATATCATTGAGCTGCCTTTTCCCAGTGATAAATATCTTTAAAGTTTGTCCTACCCACACTGATAAAACTCTCACAGGGTTATTGCTGAATTGCCAGTAGTGCTCATTTTCAACTTTAGCCCATTCTGATAAAGACAAAATAAAAAAATAAAAAAAATCTGTGTCAAAACACAAGTCAGAGTGACCTACTTAAAAACCAGCAAGTTAGAAAGTTATGGGGTATTTTTAAAACATGCTAAAAGCTGAAACTCAGATTTCTGGTGTGAATCAGAGGATTTCATATTCCCAGTGCCCATCACAGGAGTAACCCAAGTACTATGGCTGTTCCAGGATGGATTCCAGACATCCCCATGAAAACTGAAGGAAAAAAAATCAATTGTAGGAAAGTTTTCACAGCCCTTTCAGGCATTTCTGGTCCTACTTGTCCTGCTTTTTTCTCCTTCATTTCCCATTCACTCCCTTTCATTACGACCCTGCAAAGTCCACTCCAGTTCTCCCAATTTAAGTTCAACCCTCTGACCTTTAAAGAATGTCACAGCTTTTTCTCCTTCCTGAACCTCAGAAACCTCAAAAAGTAACATTTAGTCTCGCTGAGCGTTACCTGATTTCTTTCTAGGGGCAATTCTTACTTATTTAGGAACTTGGGCTTCTTCCCTTCAGTATTCACAAGTAATTGCTGAGTAGACTTCAATCTCCTCCTTGTCAAAGGCAATGGCACAGTCTCAGCTGGCCTTGGTCCCTCTAGGACAGGGCAGTATGGGACATCTCAATACTCAAATTGAAATGTGGCTCTGCATTCTCTTACTCCCTTCCCTTTCCTTTTTCCTTTTTCCTTTTTCCTTTTTCCTTTTTCCTTTTCTTTCACCTCTTTTTTCCTTGTCACACTTTTTCTCCTTCCTCTTTTCCAGTTTTTTTTCTTCTCATGGACCACCTGTAACAGGATAATTTCAGAATTCTCTACAAATCTGAATGCCAATATCAAATGTAAAAGAGGCCACCCCATCCTCATTCAGGTGCCCGATGCTCACTGGCTCATACTCTTTAGGAAACCAAGCTACAGATATCAGTAAAACTCCACAGTGCCCCCAAAAATCAAGCAAACAAACAAAAAAAGTTGTACCCTGAAGCTGTGGTTCAGCCTGCACACAATTAAAACCTGGGAGTTCTTGTTCCCAGCGAGCCCTCTGTGGTTTTATAGGTTTCGTCCTGGATTTATAAGAAAGCTGGCAAGGCAGAGTTAAGTTTTTATTTGGTTTTTAAAGGGAAATGAAAGAACCCAAATTTAAAAAGACATGAACCAATCCCTCACTCCCTAATACTGCTGTCAGAGATAAGAGTCTAACCTCTACCAAGTACTTGGCTTTAAAGGCAATTTCTTAGTCAAGAGCAGGCAAGAAAGCATTAAAACTAAGAAAAACCAACTCCCTCCATGTTTTTGAAAGCCTGTAAATTAAAACAGCAAACAAATAAAACTTTGAGGTGAGAGTGGTTTCTAAAGTAACATTTTCAGTTTCAATGTCTCAGAACCCACCAATATCATTTTCATTACAGATTAACTTTTTCTCCCCTAAAATAACCCCCAAGCATTAGTAAGGTGTTTCTCCTTCCACAATAGTGTATCCCTATAACTCCACTGTGGATCCATCCCAGTACTCACACAGCAAATTGAAATCCCTGGAAAAAGAGGCTTAACAGAGGCTTTGCTTTCCTGAGCTGATAATTAAAATAATAAGAGAAAGGTAATGTGCTTATTTCCCTTCCACTGTCATTTAACTATTTTTTCCCAGCTTCCAAAAGCCCTTCATTTAAAAGCTAAATAAAGGTCAATTAAAAAAAAAGGAAAAAAGAAGGAACAAAGATAAAAATGGTGAGGTGTCCATGATTGTGCCTCTCACAGAGATTTTCACATGCACATCAGTGGGTGGAACCTGAGTCCAAATGAATCACTTGCATCATTCTTCGGGGCTTGATAAAGTCTGTGCAGGACCTCGAGGTGGTGAATTGAAAGAATGAAGAAACAGATGCATGTGTTCATAGGTACCCATGTCATGGAATTATTGAGGTTGGAAAAGCCCTTTGAGATCATCCAGCCCAACCAGCACTGCCAAGGCCACCACTGACCCATGTCCCCAAGTGCCACATCCACAGGGCTTTGAAATCCCCCCAGGGATGGGGTCTCCACCCCTGCCCTGGGCAGCTGTGCCAGGGATGGACAACCCTTGATATTCAACCTGCCCCTCCCCTGGCCCACTTTGAGGCTGCTCCCTCTCCTGTCCCATCCCTTGTGATGAAACAAGTGGGTAAATGTTACCTTTTTAATCACAGAGAAATAATAATCAATGCCTTTGTAAACGGCCTGAAAAGCTGCAGACAGAAATTGTGCTCTAATATTAATGACCCACGCTCACGTCTGCTATAAATCCTTTAAGCTTCATCAGCTCCACTGAATTTGGGCCCACTCTGTCTCCTGAACTTCTGCTGCACAATTTGTACATGATTAAAAGTTCTTAACATTGAGAACAAATTTTTTTAATTTTTTTTTTTTTTACCACTCCAATGTTTTCTTAGATTTTACAAAACACAAAGTAACTAATAACTTTGAGGAATGGGGACTTGCTCTTAAGTGTTGAATCCCAGCATTAACAAGTTGATGTTGTCAAAATGCACTTAGTCCAGAGTTTATAGCACTGAGTTATAATTCAAATTATATTAAAAAGTGCATTAAATATGGAATATAAGTATTTACCGTGCCAATTATTGATCTACATAATGGCACTTTATACTTGCCAGTTACTCTGTTGAAAAATGTTCAATAAAAAATTTTACAGAACATTGGGTCAGAATTTTTAGCAGAATAAAAAGCCTGAACAGACATTTTGTTATGCTTAATAAAGAAATCCTAGTGATAGGAAGAATTCTTCAAAATCTCTCCTTGGCCAAGAGACAACATTAACACAAGAGTGCAACAATTTTGCCAGAGCAGACTGGACAATTATTTTCCTTCTGTGAATTCACAATACCAGTTCAGAAACTTCTACAAATGAGCTACATTTGATCTCTTGTTGGGTGGTAAAAAAATAGGGTGATTAATGAAAACAATTGTTGGACCCATTTTTACACCTCCCACCTGAAAACACAGACCACTCAGATCACTGAACTTTGAGGAGAAAGAGGAGCAAACCTCACTGCAGCATCTTCAAGTTAAGGCTTGAGGTCCCTGTTAGGGCTAAAACATATTAAGGTGGGACAACAATAACACAAGTAATATTAATTTACCCCAACATATTTTTTTAGCCTATTTTGTAGATTCTTGTTCTTAAATCAAACACAGAGACTGCCAGAGCTACAAAAAATTTTTGGTTTTCTATCTCATAGGGCAATGCCTGTTTTTTCTGCCCCAAAATTACATCTGCTGTGTCCTGAACTGCTGCAATATTCATTTGTTTCTTCTAAAATGATCTTGATGATTTTAAAGCCCAGATGACCAAGCACAATCAGGTGGGGGAGAATCAGCTCAGGCATTTTCAGACATCCACTGTACATGAATCTCTATCATACCTGGTCAGTTGTTCAGTGAGTGGAGACCTGTCTGTAAAGTCAATGGCTTTTAAAGCATGATCCATCCAAAAAAATACAGAGCACTTCTCCAAGATGAGAGCACTTGATGGTACTGCCTGCACTGAATCACTGAGATGCACGTGGCAACAGAGAGTATTTGGAAAAAAAGGGGTTTAAAATGACCAGCTTAGAGTAATCATCTACATTTAGATGATTCCAATTCCTGCTCTGTCAAGGAAAACACAGGTTAAAAAAAAAAAAAAATCCCAGTCTATCAGACTTCTCTATTTTTGTATCATCTACATATCTTATGCAATCTAGGAGACTTTTCTGGTTTTGCAATCAGGTAAGACATTTTCGCTTGCTCGTATGTATCTTTCAGTGACAAACTGTTTTGTTTAGAAACACAATTTCAGTCATCAGCCAGGACATTCACCTGCACAGACCACAGACTAATGTTTGCAAAGATTTTCTAGAGACACATAATACATAACCAAATGAGCCAGAAGAAAAGGCTGTGTATTATTTACTCAAATCATAAAGCTTGGATGAAGCAGCTCAGTCTTGATGGGTTACTGAATCTCTTCTCTTGTCAGTATGACTTCTGCAACACCATTGAGCAGAGAATAAAAAAACCCACCCATGGTTGTGAATTTACTTCTGTCTTGTTTTCAAGCACAGGTTTCCCTCAGAGTTACAGATCTCAGAGAATTCACTGAAAGTTTTCCGTGACTAAATAATGACTATTTCAATAAATCAATAATTCCAACAAACTCACCCGTCTCAGAGAGCAGTTTGGTGGCTTCCAGCACCTTCTCAGTGTAAACTCCAGTCTCATAGTTTTCCATCTCTGCATTAATGATGTGAATAACTCTGGCTGCACGGCCTCGGATGGCACCCGCAGTTCTGTCCAGTGTATCCACATCCCCCTCTTGCAGAGCAATCACACACTTATTCACATCTTCCAGAATATGGTTTTCTGGAATGGAGGGAAAAAATATGGCTCATTTAATTTCATTCTTCCTCTGAGCAAAGCTTAGAGGTCTGGATAAATAGCAAATGTCAGCATGTTAAAAAATTGATATCTGTCTTTATCCAAGTCTGCAAAGCAAATGCCATTGTGTGATAGTATGCCACATAATAGTAAAAATCCCAAGTGTGATATTTAACAGGGGCTGGGCTACATCATCTTACCCATACTGTGAGTGCAAACATGTAATTCTTTGAAAACCAGTCACATTAATTTCAACCATCACACTAAATTTTATTATAATAAAAATCAGTGCAAAAAGGAAGGTGGTCAAGCATTTTTCAGATTCTCTAATGAACATGTAATTTTCTGAAGATGAACCTACACACTCCCATGAACATTTAATATGTTTGGCTCATTTGTGCCTAAGTCAGAAAAGAAAAGAAAATAGATAGTTTTGCAAAGATGGCCTCTGAAGATAGCAGGGAGCCTGGGCACAGGCAGTTCATCTCCTTCTCTCCATCTCTGCCAGAAAATAAGCTGTGAATTTCCATGACACACACACTGGATGTGACTGTGCATATTCTGAAGTAAGAGTTGACAAGTGACCCTGCTCAGATGAGGTAACATCAAGCAGCTTTACTGGATCCTTGGGAGCTGCACGGATTTTTTGGCTCAGAATCAGGCCAACTACTCTCACGTGCTGCAGTACCATAATTTATGTAGCATTCTCATATAGATAACGTGAAAAGATGAAGCAGATTTTGTGTAGGTCAGGCATTATTCCTCTGCAGCCAGCAGAGTCAAATTAATTTCAATAAGACTGTGACCAAATTTCATATTTGACCCAACTCAGTCTGAGACACTCGGTGACCCTAAAGAACCTAAAGAAGGCTTTGCTGCTGCAAACACTCCTACAGTGAAAACAAAATGCTCTTCTTTGTAGTAGTAGTAAGACAGAAAAAATCAGTTCACCAACTGCTTTTTGTTAACTATCCTTGGCCACTAAAAAGAACGACTCACTAATCTTCCCTGTTCAAAATCCCAAGGTTGGATCATCTGAGTTTCAGAAATGCTTTACAGATGTTGAATTTTTACACTGCAACAACTATGGGTGGAAACTGAAAGTCTCCTGAGCTGTGAGTCTGAGTAACTTGCAAGGCAAAATTCTTTGTTTAAAAAACTCTCTATGCAGAATTAAAAAATACTGCCTTGCTAAAATTTTTCTTCACTCTTTTGTTCTCCCCACCATCAATTGCTTTTATAATGGCATAGCCAAATTTTGCCCAACAAGTGCAATGTGGACTTGAACAGAGAGTTCATTTGGAATAAAAAACAACTTACTAAAATTATGGTCAGCTTTCTTTTGGTAGCCACCATATCATTAAAACATACCACCAAATGTGACAGCCAATATGAAGAGGAGGAGGTGTCATTTCAGGAGTTACGTTCAGTCAGACAGTAGCATTTAGAATGGTTCACTGGTCTAACATCCAAAAATAAAACTACCCTGGGTAAGCTGAGGCTTCCAAGCTTACAGCAAGCAGCAACAGGAATTCTGGACGCATGTCCTGCTTTTCTCATGTTTAATAGAGATGTCTATGGACAGGACTAGAAAAAGAAATATAAACTCCATGGAAATGATACTTCTCGGCCACCTAAGAAAGTTTGGATCTAAGTCAAGACTAAGTTAGAAGGAAAAATGATTTGAGAAAAAGAAATGACCCTCCTCCCCCCTGAATCCATTCAAATGACTTCTGGTTTATGGATAGGAGCACTTGGAGCAAACAAAGTCCTCAGACAAATCAGCAAATGGTCATTGGGGGAAGTTTGCCAAGCCTTTGGCTCGTGGACTGGGTCTGCAGTTTGCAGCCTGGTTTGCACTTTACTGTAGCACCAGGTCTGCTGAAAAGTGTTTGTCGGCCTCAAATCTCAAACAAAATGTGCTCCCACACTCTGAAGTACCTTTTATTCTGACAGTTCATTTCCATCTCCTTGCCATGGCTTGCAGTAAACACTCTAACAGGGCTGCTGAACAGTGGAGAGTAATTAACTAAGCCAAGCCATTTTCCTCTTAGTAACAGTAGCAGGAGCAACCAAAAAAAATAAAGAGGAGCACAAAAAAAGAAAATTAAGGACTTTGTAAAGAATAAGTACCTTTTTTCCTCCAAATCTCATAAACTTTTACTAAAAGATTTAGGAAACACCAAGGAAAGTAATGTAGAATGATCCAACATTTCAGGCATCCTCCCTCATGAGATTTGGCTCTTCTGAGACATTCAGGTAAGCCAAGCACTCTTGGCACGCTCTGTCCTTACTACAACAGTGACATTCACCTTCCAAACCAAAACAGGCAAATGAGTTTCCTGCAGCAGACAATTAACCCAGGACACACAGCAATCTGCAATTACAGCACTCACTGTGTGTGACTGTGTCACAACACCACACTCTGCCACAAGTCAGAGCACTTTACAAGGAGGATGGAGAAAAGACTGTCACCCAAAGAGTCCATGTCCTTCCGTCTCTTCTCCATCCCTTCTTCAGGGAAGGACTAAGACACTTTTTTTCCACAGAGAAAACGTTTTGCACTTCAAGCCTCCCTGGTGAGGTTGGAGAAATGCAAAGATTTGCTGCTTCTCATACTACTTTACTACTTCTCTCTGGTTTTATTGTTATATCAACTACTCTGAGACCCAGAAGTGCCTCCCAGCTCTCATATCTAGACACAAATCACAGAATCATGAAGTCATTAAGGTTGGAAAAGATCTCCAACATCACTGAGTCCAACCATCAACACACCAGATCCACCACTAACATATGCAGCACCTCCCTATTTCCTTTCTTTCTGTCCCTCACGTGGTACAGATGGTCAGGACTGCCTGGTACATGTGCTCCTCTGCACAGGCAAAGCTAGAAATAAGGTAAGAAACGTGTCCAAGGCCAAGCTGGACAGAGTCTGGAGCAACCTGGGCTAGTGGAAGGTGTCCCTGCCCATGGCAAGGGGTTGTAAAGTAGATGCTGTTTAAGGTCCCTTTCGACCCAAACCATTCTGTGATTCTATAAAGTTTATCTTTCCTCCTCTTGCCTACAACTGCACAAGGAGTACAGCAATATCTACAAATGCTGTCAGCCAGTCACAGGTCTGGAACACACTTTTAAAAGGTAGCCAGAATCCTACTTTGTGGCTGAGGTGAAGCAAAACTCCTCTAGGAATAGAAGCACAACTAGGATGCCATTTTCTGGAAGGTGAAAAGGCAACCACTGCTACCAGGGATTAAGGGACATGGCATGGTTGCTCCTACAGAGTGCAGAAGATCAGCATTCCCATAGACCCAGACTAATGGCTTAATGATGCTTTAGTAATTATAGCTTTTGTCCACTCTGACCCATTACCTCAATTCCGGAGTGTATTTTTAGTAAAGGCCCTCGCTCCCAGTACCTGAAACAGAGAGGAAATCATCCACTGAGGTGATGTCATCCACAGCCTCCGTGAGGACTCGCACCTGCTTCTCCCACTGATCTTTGAAGACATCCATGTTGTCCTGGGCCACTTTGCTCTGGGGTCTGGCAGCCAACGTCAGCGCAGCATTTATTACCTGTTAATCAAACCCACTTGTTAGAGGGAGTGGGAAAGTTTATTTCACAACACAAAGGACAAATACATTATTGGCTGTGTTAAAAATGCAGCACTACACCCCCTTTGATATGTGGGTCTCAAGGTATGAACGCATTTTTCACAGTTTGGGGAAATCAGGCAACAATTCCATGGCAAAGACAAGGTTAATCTTCATCCAGGCTGTATTGCCTGCCTCAGCTTAGTGATGCTTTTAAATGCTGAAAGAGTTCTCAGGTACCTTTTAGGAGGAGTCTCACTTACCTGTGGGCACAGACTGTCAATCTGTGTGGCTGCCATACGGACTAACTTCACACCTTCTTCATTATTTGAGATTGAACAGGCCAGATTTGCAACCTGCAATGAAATCAGCAGATGAGAATCAAGTTTTAGGCAAGGGAGCCTTTTTATACTTTTCTCTGTTTCTATTGAGCCTTGCCTGGATGAAAGAACGGTGTACAGGAGGAACAATACATCATCTGTGCTGGTGAACAGAAACACAGGTAGATTATTTCCTTACTAGCAAAGGGAACTACCCATCTTCCTTAGATTTTTCTCAGAATCTGCCCTCACTGTCAAGTGTTTCACATCCTCCTCTACAGCCTGAAAAGTATCTCCTGAGAAGTCATGTAGAGAACACAGAGCACCCAAACAATTATCTATACATTTCCTTTTATTACAGTTTCTCTTTCCTCTTTTTAACCAGGTCCACATGAATACAGGCAATCAGGCTCATCCATATACTCGGAGCTTTGCAAGATGAAGGATCTCTTATGTCTTAACACATGGAATTGTACTTTTCCAGCCATAAACAAAACTCTGACACCTTCACCGGTACTGGGAAGTTACTTCTCTCTCATATATCTTCATTGTTTCACACCCTGGTGGTTTAATGCATGTTAAAATAATTTTAATTTTCAGGTGGGCCTCTTTATTTCCATGTGGTTGTCTGGCCTACAGTAAAATATCCATTAGGAAGAGCAGCAGAAGAGTGATGTGAAATGCCTCTGGTGAAAGCCTCCTTCTGTAACATATGCCTGAAGTTCTCATTCAGAGAGCTTTGGATTTGCATTTGCTCACTCTGGCACAGCTTTGGGAAGCCTGAACCTCCTAAGACTGAAGGCTATTTGGATAAGATGAAGACAGGGGAGACTCAGAGAGAGACATTTGAATGAGATCTAGCAATCAGACCGTGTCTCCAGAGCTGCATCTCTGTGGCTTGGATTCAAGTGGAAGAGCATGTTCTTCCAGCTCATACAGTTCTTCCAAAAAATCCCTTCCCAAAAGCTTTGTGTCAAGTCCATGAATCTGCCATGGGTTTTCCAAACAGCAATTCATGTCACAGTGCATATAATTATGCTCATCAGCGATATTTAAATCACAAAGGTACATTTTGGGACGGGGGAATACAGCATATCTTTTTAATCATCCAAAAGTACAGCTCTTAATTCTAATCTACATTAAAACAAACTTATAAATTTTAAATATGCTTCCTTGATATTATTCACTGTGCCCGAAGGCATAACTATCAGTTGGAAATGATTCATGAATTAGTTCAAATACTCCCATCTTTCCAATTTTCCTCCAGTCTCCCCTTGTGGTATTAATCTGTTCTCGTCTCCAGTGCACATCCCCGCATTAGCCCTGATCCATCTGTTCTGCATGGAACCTATTTCCCTTCACAGGCCTGGGGAACGTGGTTTGCATATATCACACTGCCAAAGCCCGGGGAAGAAAAGAACCCAAGGCTTCAAAGAGTCTTGCAGGCATTTCCTAGGCAGGATTTTATCCTAATGTTGTGATTTTTATTTTCATTCCATGATGAGACAAATGAGTTCGTCTGTTTGTTAACAGTCTTACAGCCCTCATGTCAAAAACATTCTCCTGAGCTGACATCTTCCAATTCATTCACCATTTTCTGTAGTCACTTCTTTGCACACATCAAACAGACCACTTTAATCTTCACGAGAAACAAAAGCTAAGCAGGATAATAATTAGAATGCATTAACATGAGTGGAAATTACAGACCTTAAAGACTAGTAAATAATATTAAGTTCAGCAAGCATCATCTTCCTGTATTTGAAATAAGTGGCTTTTCAGATTGCCCTTTCAGTTTGTGATTATCGTGATGGGAATTTGTCCTAAGGCTTCAGATGCAATACATACATCTTATTTTTTCACAGACAGCAGTGAGATCTGTGACTGAAGGGGCTGGGTGTCATGAAATGGCAATCAAACTATTAAGCAGGTCTTTGAGTTCTTCTGGAAGAGATCTTTGCAGATATAATCAGCGAAAATAAAACTTGTTTTGTCTCTGTTAATTACCCTTTCAATAGATTCTGATGAGATAATATCTGGATGTTGTAAAGTGCCTTGTTTTCCAAGGAAGGATACAGACATAACCAGAGAAAACTTTTTCTCCTTTATTTGTAAAATAGAGCTCAGTACATTGGTTTGGGTGTTACTACCAATGCAGAAGTACAAATATTATCTGTTGCTACATTAAATATGCATCGAAAGAGCATTTCAGTTGTCTCTTTAAAAGAAATAATGATACATATCACATATAATCCTGACTTTCTGCGGTATATTTCAAGTCTTGCATAAATCTAGCCCTGTGTCATCAGCAGTCAGAAAGCAATAGTGCCTCACAATTCAGCAGGGAGTGTGCCAGCCTGTACCACGGGAAGATCTGATTATGTCAAACAAGGACAGAGATAAGCAAATTCCACCAAGGTAGATGCAATCTGGGTAAAATTGAATTTAGCACTGCAAATCAGGAATACTATGACTTTACCCAAAACTTATTTTTAAAACAAGTAGTGGCAAGGAATAGCCATTACTTGCTTGAGGCTGCATTTCAGTGCCACTACATAAGCATGGAGCTAAGACACAATACAAGTTCTGAGTGCATTGAATCACCAGATACTGCACTATTTAATTATTTTGATTGACTTTTGTCATCAAATACGCAGTCAGGTCGCCATCTATTAGTATTCTTGACACAGCAAGGTCCACATGTGTGCTCTTAATTGACAGAAACCATGAGGTAATTCACCATGCTTTAGCTTACCATAAATTCAGCAACTTCAAGTATTTTTGCTATCTAAAACTATGACTAAAAAAGCTTAGGCCTAATTCCATCCCACTTAGCTGAGACATTGTGATTAGGTGCCAATCTGATACCTTTGGATAATGGATAAAAAGAGGAAGGCCCTTCCAGGGGCTGTTTTAGGTGTCTGGTTGACTCTCTCATCCTCCAGATGTGTCTGGTTTACTATTTAAGCTTAGATTATAGCTGGCCCTGATATTGTTCAAAATAAAAGAGCTTTTAATGGTGCATTATAACTTGTTTTGTATGGATATAGTTAATACAACAGACTCTTCAAGGCTGGGAACTTGTTTAATATGCCACTCCTGAGCTGGATGGAGCAGACAGCTTGGAAAGGAAAATAAAAAGGCAGTGTGTTACCACGGCTGCCAATTTACCAAAACTTTGATTTGACAGCCTTTACCTCTACGCTTCAAGTGCTCTGTCTCCACCAAAGCATTGAAAAGAAGGTTTCATGAAAGGCTGTGGAAGCAACCAGGTAATTAATTTTATTCTTTTTTCAGTTTACAAAGTTCCTTGAGCATCCTGAATTCACTGAGTGCCATAAAGAACTTAAGATTGTATTAAGATCAATGTGAACCGTCTGAAGAGTATTTATATGAATGAATACATTTTAAATACCAAAATCAATGAACTGTGAATCATCCTCGAAATGCGTGGAAAACTTAATAACAGTGAAACTGCTGTGTAGATAAACATTATTGTCCAGAGTTTCAGGTCTGCTAAGCTACTCTTATACCATCAAAACAATTGCTAAACACCTTAAACCTGTCTTGCAACAGCACGGAAAGGTAATGAGCAAGAAAATAAACACTCCGGGTCCAGTGAGGCTGCATTTTCCTGTCATCACCAAATCCACTGAGCCAACCCCAGAACTGGGGATGTGAAGGAGCACAAACTGCTCCATATTCATTTCCATCAGTGGCACTGATAGCCCAGGATGTGATGCTGCACCTTGCCAGGTATGTATCTTCAATCGTGCAAGGAGCCCCATTAGTTTCAATTATTTAAAACACATACAGGATCAAGTCCCAGTAAAACACATCTGCATGTATTTGGTTGTATTTCAGCTTCTGGAGGGCAGATTGGGCTCGGGACGGACTTAGTTTCTAATGCATATTTTTATTCTTTTATTTTATATTATTATTTTATTTACTCTTTGTGGTGTCTTGACCCTGGCTGGACCTCTGGTGGCCACCAAAACCACTCTTTCTCTCATCTCCTACGTGGGGTAGGGGACAGAAAATGCAATGAAAAGCTTGTGGGTGGATATCAAGGCAGGGAGAGATCCCTCACCAGTCACCACAATGGGGAGAAACAGAGAACACACTTGAAATCAGGCTAATTCATTACCAATCAAATCAGAGTAGGATAATGAGGAATCAAATAAATCCTAAAGACACCTTCCCCCCTTGCTTTCATTCTGCCTGCACTCAACCTCACTCCCAAATCCTCTTCCTCCTCCCTCTCAGTGGCCCATGGTCATCAGTCCATGATGTCTCTGCCACTCCTTCCTCCTCAGGAGAGGACTCCTCACCCTCATCCCCTGCTCCAGTGCAGGGCCCTTCCTATGGGAGACAGTTCTTCAGGAACTGGTCCAGTGTGGGTCCCTTCCCATGGAGTGCAGTCCTTCAGGAGCAGCTGATCCAGTGTGAGGTCACCAGTCCTGCCAGCCAAGCTGCTCCAGCCTGGGCTCCTCTCTCCATGGAGCCACAGCTCCTCCAGGATCCTGCTCAGCACAGC
>JAWWEW010000131.1:69730553-69744151 GCA_035583185.1 Anabacerthia variegaticeps
GGATGCTCCTCTCACACGTTCTCACTCTCTGCCCAGCAGTTTTTCCCCCTTCTTGCACACATTGCCACCATCTCTGATGGCTCAGCCTTGTCCAGGGGCAGGTTCCAGCAGCTTCTCACCAAAGCCACCCCTGTAGCTTCCTTGCTACCAAAACCTTGCCATGCAAACCCAACAGAGAACTGCTGGAAGGTCACACCAACAAGAGGATTTATTCAGAGATACCCTGCCAGGGCAGGTGGGAGTGTGAGCCCTGCTGGGACAGGCAGTGCCTACACTGCCCCTTCACCAGGGACCAACTCAAGAGTGGATGGGCACTTTTGGATTACTTTGGTCATCCATCCACGCTATTTAGGATAGGAAAGCTCTGTTTCTGCCATAAAATTGCACTCCAGATTACAAAAGCAATCAACGATCTTTCACATTAATTTATTTTTTACACTGAATAAAATCAGATGCAGTTACCTTTCATTGTGTTTTTAAACTAAACTACTTCCATTTTTGACTGGAGCCCTTTGTACTATTAAAGGTAACTGACTATCAAGATGTATTGTCCCCTTATTACTAACAAGTAGTATTATCCTCTGGTTCAAAATTAAACTCAAAGATTTAACACGGCTGGTCTCAATGCAACATTAAGTGAAAAGGTCCAAAAAAGAAATCCATTGCTTAGAGCAGAAATGCAAAAAAAGGGAGCAGTATCTGCTACAGAAAAGGAGCAATAGCAACACAAAGGCTGAATATCCTAATTCCTAGCTTTTTTTCTTTTATTCTTTTTTTCCACCATAAATGGCTTAGAAGAAATTATACTAAAAAAGCTCTATCCATTAACCATTCAAAGGCAGAGAATGCAATGTATTTATATCTTAGTTTCTTAGTTTTCCATATTGTTTGCAAATACATAATTTATTTTTTTTTTACTTTTGTTATTCATGCCTTCTGTATCTATGCAATTTTTTTTAAATTTTTCACTGCAATTAACTGATGTAAATATTATGAAGAAAAAAAAATTACAGCAAGTTGTTCTTTATTTAGGAAAATGCAGAATAACTTACACAAACCCAAGAAACTGGCAAACTTAATGTGCCTACACCACACATTTGAGAAGCTGTTTCTCAGTTGCTCAGCTTGAGTTGAAGGTGGTTTAAGGCAGAGACTTCTGTAACATTCACAGTGGACTAAACCCAAGCAAATAATCAGTTATCATTTCCAGCTGATGGGATGTAACTTGCTGAACTGTGCTATCTTAACTATTTGTAATTATTTATCTATTCACTTAGTAATTTATCCAGATATTGTTTCAATCTCCCAATCCTTCAGAATTTTGACATATATTAATGTTAGTAGTGCTGTAGGCAGCCCAGTGATATTCATGGAGCAGCAAAAACAGAGACTTTTTTCTAAAGGAGAGCAGAGTTGAAGCCAAGTTACCCAAGATCTTCAACTTATTTATCCTCACTCTATTCATTCAAGCATTATATTATGAGCAAAACTCTATTTATCACTAGACAGGATGTTTTTGCACATACACAAACAAGTGCCAAAAATCAAAATGTCACTGAGAGTACATATTGCAGCAGATTCCTCTTCCTCGTCATGCACTGCAGTGCCAATTTGTGCTCCCAGGAAAATATTACACTGTGGCCTCTTCCTCAGTACCTATTCCATATGGCATGGGGGGAACCTCATATTGGGTAATATGGGCAATTTCCCCTCATTTCTATTAACCAGTAGTCTTATACATGTATTTTTAAGTTGTTCACCTGTATGAAAAAATCTAATTGCATGCAAAGCAGTAAAACCAGGCATTTCTTTTAAAAACTGAAAATTATCTGATTTACTGAGTTCGATGTTTGCTTGAAAAGTTTTTAGCACCAAACCCTGAACATCTTTGATATAAACTGCTCAGACATTTACAATACATACCTAAGGAGACTGGTAACAGCAGGATGTTAGAAAGCTACAGAGCATTTTAAGCACAACAGCTGAATGATTTAGTTCATGTCTTATATGCTGTCCACTGAACGTATGAAATAGTCTTTTCACTCTCAAAAGGTCAACAGCATATTCTTTTGCACTTGCTGCAGGAATAAGGCTTTTCCACTCACTCAAACTCCCTTCAGACTTGCTCTGTATCAGATTTAGTTGAAGAAGTTTTAAGACTTTAAATCTGCTTTTGGTGCTGTATGAAGTAACTCTGACTTGAATAAATTCGGTGGGTTTTGTTCTGAGAGTTTTGAAGGAAACCCAATAGTGTTGGAAGCCTCGTGTGTACAGAAAGCTCCACTCTGAATGAAAAGGTCCTCGTTTTGGCCAATTTCAATCAAGTGTTGTTAATACAATCTCTTCCACTCTCTAGGACCCTTCTGGTATATGACACGATTATGGCCTACAGGATGGAATAAGAGTGAGATCAAAAATGAAAGACCTTGACAAACCCTTCTACTTCACTATTTTCATAAATGAGAAAAGCCAACACTTTTCAATTATAGAGCTGCCAGTACAGAACAGAAGAAAAAGGTATTGTATTATGCTTGATCCCTCACTTTTCATACTGAACAATAATAACGATTTCTGATATGAATAAAGAAATATTCACAAGAAGTAAATACTGACTCTTCTTTCCTTTCTCTTTATATATGGAATTTGGCCATAAAACTCTGTCTTCCTGGAACAGGTCAAGTTGCTACACCACACTGATGATAATGTGCCTGACTGCAAGCACAAGAACCCCCTACTTTAATCTAAAAGAAGAGGGGGGCAATGCTATTGTGCATCTGGAATTTTTGACAAGCTTCCCAGGTCATGGTGATTTTTCACCAGGATCACCCCAAGAATTCTCTGTGGGAAACAGTGGAAAGTAAATTGATTATTGAAAAGGCAGGTGAATGTCTCAGAGCATTTCTCCAATTTATACCTGAGAAAAATAACATTGGAAACTTCTTTGGTTTCATTTGTAGACTTATTCAAGCAATGCTGCTGGGAACCTGGATCAGAGCAGTGCCAGAACTATCAACCTGTATCCTCAGCAAGAGCAAATGGGCTCAGAGCTGCCCCAGTTACTACATGAAGATCCAAACTCATAATTAAAAATGAGGGCTTCTCCATTTCACTGTATCTCTAAATAGCTTGAAATTCAAGGACTTTAGAAAAGTGGGTGTGGATGTTAATTCCCAGAGCAGGAATCAATAGAAATGTTTTGTGATTTGACAGAAAACTCCCCGAGGAAATACAGCTGATCCTCCCCTGTTTTCTTAAGAGTGGGTTTCTAAGGCATTCAGCTGGAATAAAATTAATTAATAGTACCCATGGGGAACCTGTATGGCTCCCAGTTGGCCAACTGGGAGATGAGGACAGCAGAAAAGGGTTCCACCCCTGAGGCTCCCTCCCCCAGGAGCTGGGACATTCCAGGGGCAGTGGGAATTCAGCTCAGGTATGTGGGATTTCTCCCTCCACTGATTTGCTCACTACATTGATGTACCTTCTGAATTTTCTCTCTACACATCTGCATCCACTCCTGAAGGAAGGAACAGCAAACAGCTGCAGTAAGCCAAGAAGGAGGAGAAGAGCAACAGTTTGTCTCAAGAACATAGTTAAGACAAAATTTGTACTTTGGGTTTAGTCTAGAGCAATATAGCATTTCACTGATGAAATGCAGCACGTGTTTCTCATACCAAAATGCAGCCTATAAAGCCACAGGGAATCTGTTCCTTATTGTCCATCTATTCACGTGGGCCATGAGTAGACATCCTGTCCCAAACCACACCACTAACAGGATTGTTGAGTCAGGTACTATTGCTAAAAGTGATTAGTTTGATTTACTGATCCTCTGAGTCACAGGTAGGACTGCATTTTACATTTCAATGACACACAGTTTTTACTTCCTTTCACAGAAAATAAAGGTAAAATGCCCAACTAAAAGAATTCCCTCTGTGTAGGTCAGACCCAGCGACCCCTCTCAGTGCTCTTGTACCTCTGTTAGCAGGATTGGGTTACTTTCCTGTTTAATTTGAGAGTGGGTAAAGGCTTTCTGATACCATTTTTCCATAACTGGTCCACTCCCACTGAAAAACCAGTGAACAAAGAATGCAGAGGAACACAACAAAAACTAGAGCAGTATCTCTGAAATGTTAGGCAATAGAACCCTTAACCAACAGCACCTGTTATGTTCCAAAGTGTGCAACATGGGCAAAAAAAAAATTGTCTTGGTTTGTTTTACCAACAAATGAGGAAACAACTCAGGAAGTTTGTGACCTTTCTGGTCAACCTGTAATCAAGGCCACTGCTATGAAAAGTCATCATGAATTATGAGCAATGTATACTGAAAAACTCAAGGAGCAGGAGGGCAGTTGGTGTCCTGTGGAAACAAGATTTACAATACTGCAATGTGTATGAGTCGATGCCATAAAGCAATTTTGACAACATACCCCTGGCAGTGCTATAATTAATAGATATTAATAGCAAGCAGTTACCAAAGCAATCCGTCTATCTAATAACAGTCCACTGTTTTGGCAAACTGCTCAGTGACCCTGGAACACTGATGCATGCCTGACTAGGCTGTGATAATTAAACGTTAGTTATATTATCAGGAAGCTGTATTTTGACAGCTGTTGAAGAAAAAGAGGGGACTGTGGTAGGAACTCAGAAAAGTTCAAGACATTAACAGAAGCTTTGAAGGCATTAACAGCGTGATATCAGACACCCCAGGGTATAAACAAAGCACAAATAATAATCACTGATCCCTAAAGAAACATAACTTGCAAGTTAGATGGAACCAATTTTATTTAGCTGACCAATGTGGATGGAGATAAACTTGGCAGGGGATGCAAAGATTAATAAGGAGGACTCCTACAGGTATGTCAGCCAGAAAAGGAAGGTCAAAGAAAGTGCATCCCCCCTGATAAGCAAGACTGGCAAACAACAGATGGGGAGAAGGCTGAGGTTCTCAACCACCTTTTTGCCTCAGTCTTCAATGGGAACCTCTTTTCCCAGACCCCTCAAGAGGATGGACTGCAAGGCAGGGACTGGGGGAGCAAGGTCTCTCCCACTGCCAGACATCCAGTTTGTGATCACTCTGAGGATGCTGAACATACATAAGTCTATAGGACCTGATGAAAAGCATCCCAGAGTCCTGAGGGAATTAGCTGGAGGAGTTGCCAAGCCACTCCCCATGGCACTCAAAAAGTGGTGGCAGCCAGGAGAAGTCCCTGGTGACTGGAAAAAGGGGAACTTTGTCCCCATCTTAAAAAAGTGCAGAAAGGAGAAGCCTGGGAAGGTCATGGAGCAGATCCTCCCTGACGCTCTGCAGAGGCACGTGGAGGGCAGGGAGGTGACTTGGGACAACCAGCACAGCCTCACCAAAGGCCAGCAGGTCCAGGGAGGGGACTCTGCCCTTCTACTCCACCTGGAATCCTGAGTCCAACCCTGGAGGCCTCATCACAATAAAAACATGGATCTGTTGAACTGGGTCCAGAGGAGAGCCACGCAAAGTGTCAGAGGGCTGATTTCCTTCAGAGGGCTGAGTGAAGGAGTTCTTACTTGGGGTAGTAAACTAAAGCTTTACAAAGTCCCATTCAGAGACTGATTTTACACATACCCAATTTTTGTGCAAGAATAGGCAGTGAAATGTTTGCACAATAATGGCCCAACAGGAATGCAAAACAATGTCATCTGCCCAGAGCCAGAATGTGCAGACAAGGCAACAGAACCAGATGTTCCCTTTCCAGTTCCTCCTGTCAGCATGGAGAGAGCCCATATTGGCTCCAAACATCATTTAGTTTACTCACCTGTTTAGCAGCCCTTTTTCCTGCTAATGAATCACCTTTTCTCTCAGAAACGTGTATTTATGACAATTATTTTTACAATATGAGTGTCCGACACAAATATAAAGATTCAGAGTATTAAGCAGAAAAATTCTATGTTGATATGAGGTATTTTCCCATTTCTGTATTGTAAAAATCTGGTTAGTCCATTTCTCCTCCCTTTTTGTCCATCCTTTTTGTAGGATCAGAAACAGGGGTCACTTCCATACAGCTGTTTGACAGCAGCTGCATTTACAGCAGTGAGGTGACCCCAGCCAAGACACAGACCTGAGCACTTGCACACACACCTCTTTCACCTGCCAACATAGTCCTTAGCAAAGTTTTAGCCTAAACTACCTCTTCCATATAACACATGGTCTCTCTCATATCTGTTACAGAAATGCTGGCCAAAAACATGGCCCTGAGAAACCTTACATCTTGATCTGTTCTTATAGGGAACGATAGAACATCAATCATATGAGGTTCATTTGATCAAAAACTGTTACACGTTCTGACCCAGTCTTACATTTTATCCCAGTTGTCACAGGTTTGCAGTTCTATGTATATAAGGTGATTATCTTTGGGATCACTATTAGCTCATAAATAGCCAAAACCATTTGAACAAACCCCAGATTATTTACTGTGAATTAGAGTGCTATTTCTGACTACTTCTTAGACTCCTTAAACAAAATAAAGATAATTGCCATATGAATGCAGCTCATACGCAGTTAGTTCTTAATAATGAGTTTTTATATCCAGAGCTCTTCATGTGACTTTCAGCCCTAAACATAAAATGAAAACCAATGTATATTTAAGAAATCCAACATCAAAATTCTAAAGAGGCCTGCAGACATCTTTAATTTACTGGGCTTTGATTTATGGTCCTCTTGGCATGCAGGGATGAGTATAATAATTCAATTGCCTGTGCTATTAGTTTTAATGGCAATATCAGGATGTGTTCGGGCTCCTTTGCAAACTCCTAGTTCAAAGTCAATGGCTCCTGTGTCCATGATGAAGCTGCAGGGAGTCTCTCCACCAGTCCATCTCAATACTTAAGCTTTTGATTAATTTAATTCAAAGTTACAGATAACCCTCAGTGTCTCAGTGAAAATTAAATTAAACTAAAACTTAAAACTTTATGAAAACTGTCAATGAAAATTGGCAACTGTTGTGAGGATACAAACCCTATATTCCCTCTTCCTACAAAAACTACAGCAAGAGCTGCACATCTGGAAAACCTTTCTCTAGGAGAGTTGCTGCGTTTCTGAGGCAAAATGCCTCATATTGGCTACATGGGGGCAGGTTTGGAGTTGGAAGAAGTCCTAGTTTGCTCCCATAGGAACTCCTGGCCTTGGTGATATCCTGGAACTAACACTTTTAGTATCACTCTGGACATGTGAAATCCTGTGTTGGGGCAAGGAGTACCTCCAGCACTTTGGTCTCTTGTAATTATCAGCAAATCACCTTTAAAATTAGCCAGAGGTGAAGCAATGAATTATGAGAGTATGTTTTCCCCCCAGTGTTGATTAGGAAGCTATCCTTCATCATTCATTTTTCCAAGATTTGTCTTTAGATTAAATGATTTCTAAGATATCATCCTGGAACAGGAAAAAACTGAAAAACATAGAAAATGCAATAAAATGGAGCATTATTAAGTTTTCTCTCATGCCCAGTCCATGCTGCTTTGAGGGCCAATTGCACCTAATAATATGTCCAGCTAAGTGGGTACTACCTGTCTTTATTATTCTTTAACCCACGGGAAGCAGGTGGGCAATAAATAACATCTTCTTTTGGAGCAGGCAAATGAAGTTTATTTAAATGTTGTGGCTAAATTTGATTAGTCTTGACAGGGGAGCAGATACCACAGCAACATCCATGCAGCTACACTGATATTCATATAATATTACTACAAGCTGTGGAAATTGGAGATAAAGGCAACTTGACAGATGATGCTCCTGTCGGAAGGCAGGATCAGCTGTACCCAAACCACTCCTGGCAGGTGTTTGTTTCACTTAGTCTCACCAGGCTGCATTGATACCCCTTGTATGGATTTCCCTTCCTGTACATGAAGCCTTTAATTAGTGAAAACAAACAGCAGCAGTGTGTGACGAGGTCAGACTTATTAGACCAACTGCAGGGAGTGTGAACTAATCAGGGCCCATTCAAATACATATCAGGAGACTGAGTAATGACAGCCAGAAGAAAAACAAGCAAAACAACCCACCCCCAAACCAATAAACCCCCATTTTTCTTTCCTCTGCACTTTTCTCCTTTGCAGACTCACTGAGAGCTAAACTGGGTCTGACCTATTTGAAATTGTGAGTGAAGAGAACAAGTTAATAACCACATTCATCTACTGCACGGCAAGAAGGCTATTTGCATCCTATTGGGACTGTTTTTACATGCTTGTAGTAAATTCATAGAACTTTAGGACCTTAAAAAAAATACAAACCAAAAACCCTTTTGAATGGGATCTTCCAAAAAGCTGCTACGAGTGGAGGTGACATTTTCAGCTGAAAGAAATTCTGATATCCCATCACACTGTTTTTGCATGTGCATTTCTCTGCTTGAAACACGACCACAAAGGGTTGTTGGCTGAGTCTCAACAATTCATCCTGTAAATTAAATGGCCACATATTACCCAGGTTCTTATGATATCTTTGTGCACTTGGAAGAGCAAAGGAAAAAATATAATTAAAACATCTCTTTGAAGGATTTTTCTTTCTCTGAAAGAACTTTTTACCATCAGAACAGGTGACATGCTGGTTCCTCTGATCTGTGTAATGCATTGTTATTGCTGTCTCTACTCAGATGTCTCTCAGACTTCCCACAAAATGCAAAAATAATGACAGAAGTTTTGATCACTGCTTATGTTATTTAAAATGGATTGCAGTCAACTCGATTCTATTTATTTGGAAACCAGTTCCTCTTCTCACAGTGAGAAACTGCAGCAGAAGCCCTGAGCACATTAAAAAACATTAGCAAATTTTAAGTATGAATTCTTTAAATTATGTGTGTGAGAGTAAGAGGTAGAGGGGGGATCAAGTGCAGCTTTAAATACAAACAAATCAGCACTTGCACAGTAAAGGACTGCAGATGGCATTCAACATTTCACTCAATAATTCCAAAGCAGAGCTACAAACCCCACCAACTCTTACATAAAATGAGGAAGCCTCTCCATTCAATGCAGCCCATGAGACAAAGCTGAGGATGCCCAACTCATGGACAGCAGCTCTGTTCCACCTCAGCAAAGCTGCAGTGATTTCCACACTCTTGGATCAATGAAGTGTAGCTTTAGAAAACCAAGGTAGAAATGAATTCTGCAATCAATCCACCAAAGGTACACAAATGGTAGTAAATGTTTCTGTGTTTTCACTTCTCCATCTGTACAGTGGCATTCCAGAAAAGTTCAAGGGAACCTGTGCAGAAGTGTCTCTGTAGTGCCAGTCCATGGATAGAATAAAGTAAATAAAATTATATTTTCTGAATGTGTCAATTGATCACTAAATTTTTCCTTTCACTGGCATTGAAAAGACAGGATTTGTTGACAGAAGAGCATGCCATAGTCTCTATAGAAAAAAAAAATATATATCATTGCTACCAGAAATGAATACTATATTAGAAACATACACCAATCCTATATCCGTTTATTTTTCTAACCCCCATCTTTTTAATGGTTAATTTACGATGGATTCACTGAACAGTTATCAGCATGCATTTGCACTACTACAAACTGGAATTTATTCCTCCAGCTGCACAGAGGGATTTGTTAGTTATTGGGGGTCAGTGGACATGGAACACAGTTTTATAAACTGATATTGAACAGGAAGAAACTGCATTAGAATGAAGCCAGAATAACAATAAGCCAGAGTCAGGTGAGTATTTCTTGCTTCATCTCTTATATACACATATTTTTTTTTCACTGCAAGGTTGTGAGTGCTTTTTATATCTATCTCTATATATTTAAAATCTTTCCTTTCCTTCCATTACTATTTTTTTTTATCTCTCTAACCCCCCTGCCAGCTGAAAGGGCAGGGGAAGGAGCAGCCCCAGTGCTCTGGCAGTGTGTGCCTGAGCCAAGCCTGTGACAGAGCTTGCCCCTGCAGACAACGGGTCCCAAATGGCAGCATGTGCTGCAGCTTCTCACTGCTAAAAGCTTTAATCCTACTTCTTACTCTCTCTGTCTTCAAAACGTGGTTTGCAATACATCAAATCATTGATTCTTGCAATATATTTAGCGCTGTCCAGCCACCCGCTGCAGCAGAATTAATCCTAATTTCCATGGGGGTGAGTGACAGGAGAAATGAGCTCGGGGATAGAGTTAGGGGATAACAGCTGTTGAAAAGGTTTATTTGCATAAACACAAGGAAATCAATTCCATTTCGGAGGCAATGGAAATATAACTTACCCTAGGCAGTTCTCATCTGAGAAACCACCTTTCCTGAGAGAGTGACAGTCAAATTGTCTGCAAGATGTTACCTGCTACCAACACTGCACTGCAGTCTTAAGAAACAAGGTAAAATCATACAGACCCGTGTACTAACATGAGAATGCCATTTGAGTTAGCTTGGGAACATGTTCCAACAATGCATGTTCACCTGTTTGACTGAAATTATTAAAAAAAAATATCCCATCAAGCCCACAGATAGTCATGCAGCTTCTCAGGATTACAGAAATATTAAAATTTCAAAGAAATAAACGTTTTTCAGTTTGTAAATTGAGGCCAAAATTCCTAAATGCCCTCCTCCGAGCTGTCAAAACCCAATAAAAATAAAGGCAAATGGACTTGGGCTGAAGATACTTGAACAGAAAAGAAGCTGAAAAAACACTGGTGTACTTAAGATCAGCTTTACTGATTTTAGAAGTTCAGAGAGGAACAGCTGATTTTCATGTTCTGCTATTCCCAGTTTAGGCAAGCATTCAATTTGAGAAGGCAGCACAGAGGTGATTTAAATTTAATATCTCGATCTCATTTCAAGAGAAACGCTTAAACACAAACACAGTCAAGTTGAAAGTCTTAATGTTCTACTTGAATTCACATGATTTATGGCAGGGGGGAAAAAAACCCCTGAAGTTTTTCAACAGGGTGAGAAACGCCAGTTTCATCTACATGGACTAAAGGCCCCCAAATTCAAACAACAGACACTCAAACTAACATTTAACACTCCAGCTGACATTTGACACTGGCATTCAAATGAACATTCCAGCCGAGAATAAATCTCCCTGTGAAAAATCCCAAACATGAACTAGGGCAGGTCCTGCATTCATCTGTGCTGGTACAATTAGACATCCTGGACTGAACTCGTGTTCTTACTCGGGATTTATGCAGTGCCATTGAAGCCTCTCCTTCAGTCCTCAAACAAATGCCAAATACGCCGCTGAGAGTGCTCAAGTGGCAGTCCCTTCCATCGAAGAAAGACTGTTCAGATTGGAATTTAGATGCCCAAATGTGCCAGTGAAAGCCGGCAGTATTACCCTGAAAGGTTCTGAAGTATTTTGAAGCATTTTTATCCATTTTCAGCACCACTCGTTGGCTGCAGTGAGCTGTTCTTCACATTAAGACTGCACTCTTGTATGAACCAAAATTTGGTTTTTTCCCTGTTAATAAAAGACTCTTTTTCCAAGGTATTGCAGTCTGTGCTGCCCAGTTCTCTGTACATTCACCTCAGTATATGCAAGATGATTGTGTAATGGCAAAACCTGACAATCTCTACTTGCTCTGTGCTCCCACCTCCGTGAAACCCTGATGGTTCCTTGGAATTCTTGGACAGTGAGCAGGAGGAGTTATCCCTGCCACGCTGGTGTCAAAGCAGAGCAAAGCAAAGCTAATTACTCACAAACCCAACCTAATGAGCATCCACAGACTGATGATATTGCCTTCCACACCAAAGCTGGTATGTCAGACCACAGGCTTCAATAAAGCTCCCTAAACACCAGTGAAGACAGAAATACCAACAGCACAAGCTTCAAGCGGCAACCTGCAAGTCCTTTATAAGCTGTCTGATGTTTATTTGCAGAATAGAAGCTCAATATATTAAATAACTAAACAAACTCTCTTATTTGGTCCACTCTGTGGGAAACCCTTCTCTTTATAAAGTGGAAAAGCCAATTAAAAAACCCAAACACAACCAAACCCCAATAGTAACTACTCTATGGAACTTCAGAACAATTTGTGAGGATTTGTGGCACTAGAGGTTTCTTTCCTACACTGCAGGCTGTTTTCAAATTAACTAAGAGAATCGTCTTCCTTAATATTCACTGATGGCACAGCTGCTGCTATCCAGCACTTTGCTGCTTTAACAGATTAAAACCTCAAGCCCTCCCTAAAAAGGCAGATAATGAGTAATTAATTGGTGTAAATTTGGGCACCATTTTAACTTAGCAGTGATGTCTCAACTCTGTATTAAAGGGAATTTATCTTTTGTCAGTTACCAAAAAAAAGAAGAAAAAGAAAAAAAAAAGGTGAACCAAAGACAGTAAGTATCAGTGTTTTTGTGGATACATTATTTTTTCCCAAGCTAATTCCAGGTGTTTATGGACAGCTATGCAAGTTCAGAAGGGAGGACCAGGGAGGGCTCAGCTTCTGTCTATGATATTACAGATTTGAACCTCAGCTGCTATAGGTGATTAAATACTTATGTACCCAAAATGCATTAATTTTTCTCCAACTTTACCAAGTTATTTAACCAAATATAGAAAATTCTTACTCAGGCTCTCAGGTAGGTTATTAATGCTTTCTGTAGCCAAGGGAATACCTGAGCTTTTCTTTCTGCATTAGCAGTAAAAACTGGCTTTGACACCTCAGAGCAATTTGTAAGAAACCAACTTTAGAGAGTCCCAGCCTGGTTGTGCTCTCCCAGCACAAATGAGGGAGCCCAGGGAGAAACCTCTGTACCTGGCTGTGTTCACAGCTAACATTTTCCAGCAGGTGAGAATTAATCTGCTCTCCCTCTCCACCTCTCCAACAGCACTGGTGGCTCCTTGATTTTGAAATTTATTGTGAAGAAGGGTCAATATAAACACAGCCTTGTACAACAGCTTCATTTGTAGACAGCCAGAACTATTTCCATTCTTTGCCTGGAGGGGCACAAACAGCCTTAACCTTTGTAGACTGTGCCCAAAGCACTTTTACTTGCTGCCTTTCTACCCAAGGTTTAGTTTTAACACTCTGAAGAAAAACCTGTAAGATTCAGTGGAAATCAAGAGATGTTTTGTCCCAAACCCAAATACAATCAATTCCACATAATTCTGAACCTTTGGCAGAAACTCAGGCTAAGGCAGATAAAAGTGCTAATGCAAGGAAATTCTAGTTCTTGAAAATCAAAGCAATCCTATCTATCCATCTCTGCCTCAGAAAGGAAAAAAAAATGTCAGCATTTGTTTATTGGTGTGTTTCTCCAACACTTAGCAAAATTAATTAAATAGTAATTACACATAACCCTTTATGTCGATAGTATATAGTTTTAAACTGCTGCAGGGTTTAGAAATGACAACATATACACTTTTTCTGATCACCATAATTAATACATATTAGATTATTTTTTAAAAACATCTATATTCCTCAACATAAATAAAACATCTTTCCAGGATTTCTTTTCTGTCTCGAATTATAGAGCATGTATCTCAGTCCATTGATTTCCAAGTAAAAAGAATGATGGAATGTTTGGAAGGGACCTTAAAGCCCATCCAGTCCCACGCCTGCCATGGGCAGGGACACCTCCCATAGCCCAGGGTGCTCCAAGCCCTGTCCAACCTGGCCTTGGACACTCCCAGGGATCCAGGGGCAGCCACAGCTTCTCT
>JAWWEW010000131.1:69744251-69808796 GCA_035583185.1 Anabacerthia variegaticeps
ACTCCCAGGGATCCAGGGGCAGCCACAGCTTCTCTGCCCACCCTGGGCCAGGGCCTGCCCACCCTCCCAGGGAAGACAAAAATAGCAAATTGAACATTAAAATTCAGGTCTTTTAATGGCTGTTTCATTCCTGGACAGCAGTGGCTCACTGAGTACCTTAAAAAAATAAGTTTGCACCAGAAATAACCCAAATCATATCATCCTGTTATTGCAAGATGAGTGTCAAGATTGGCTTTATTTGCTCTAATATCTATATGCTATTTTTTCATCAAACTCACAGTTAATAATTTTTTGGGGAATTTTTTTCCCATAAAAGTCTGGTGGCTTTTATAACAGAGCATATCAGCTGTCTATAAAAGAACTCTGGCATTTTCACATTTCAGCTTAAGGAAGGAAATGAAGAACTCATCAGCTAAATAAAAACAAGGGGGGGTTAAGTAAAATAGTTCCAACAGCAATTAGTCAGGGCATTATGTTTGATATTATTGCAGGAAACGTAACTGAGTACTTAGAATATGCAAGAATTCCCACACAATTTCAAAAGATATTATAAACACATTAATTTATCCTGTGTTTTTCCTCCAGATCATTATTGTTATTTAAGTAGAAAATATATATGGGTGAAGGTTGAGATTTACTATAAACACGTATGATAGATTAAGGAAAATTCTTTCATAATAAGAGAATAAAAATAAAGAAACTGTGCCAGACATACTATCTGTACGTGAAATGTGTGCCAAAAAAATAGAGCTGTTTAAATAATAATGTTTTGCTGTTTGGTGGTTGCAAAGAAAAACAATCAGAAAAAATCGTGTCAGGTTGACACACCAAGTATATTCTTATTGGCCAAATCCTGAAAACTTTCACAGATAGTTTTGTTGACCTAAAAGTGTATTTCTTACAGGAAAACATTCATGTGAGATACCCCACACAGCTTCTCTAAGGGTTTCCCAGGACAATTCCAATCTGTATTTATACAACATGTGTTTCTATATTCGGCATCGTTTAGAGGGGTCAGAAGGCTTTGTGTTCAGCTCTATGGATTCACTCAGCAGTTTCTGAATGGCTCCACCTGTTATTTTTAAATAAATCCACTCCTTTTACCTGCCACCACCTACCAGCTCTACCCTTTATTATCAAGGCTATTCTCTTAGTGCTCAGATTAGCATCTGACATCTCCAGCACAATTTAATGAGCTGTCTTATTTTTCAGTGCTCTTTTCATTGAAAATTCCTGCCTGTTTTTCAAGGAACTGACGTTTTGCTGCACCATTTCTCAGCCTTGCACAATCACACACTGGAGATGCAAAGGATATTTATCAAACAATTATCAATTACCTGAGAGATCGAACTTCACAGGCATTCTATGAATTCCTGGGATTGTTCAGGGTACTGACATGACAAAATACATGCCAGTATATTGTAAAATAGTTGAAACAGCTCAGCCAAAAAATGAGGTGGGGGAAAGAAAAGGTTCAGATTAAGTGCCACTTGCTGCTGCCATTGTCACAATCATTGTGCCTGTGCAGACTTCAACAAACACTGTTCTGGGAGGGAGCCTTTCTTTTCAAGGACAGTATCACAAAAGTCTCCAGGCACAAAGTGATTTCTGCAAATGATTAAACATTGTCTCTGTGTCCCTTTCAGATGATACACGTGTTCCCAATAGGTCTCTTAAAATGCAACTCACTCATGTAACAAGGGATGTAAATGGTGGCTTCAGAAAGAGATGTTATTCTCTGTCTATATTGTTAAATAAGAGCATTCCACTGAATTATCCCAGCTCTTGCATTAGCTCTCTGATCCTCTTTTATTCAGAATTACAGAGGTATCCACAAGGCCAAAAGGCTTGGATTTCACTCACTGAGGAGCTGCCAAAGAAACCTCGATTACCTCGATGCCCATCTGAGCAACAAAGTGCAGAGCATGGAAAAGATTAAGGAGAAACAGAAAATCCCATTGTCTGATCAATCATAAGGAATTACATCGACTCTGACAGGTCACAAGCACAGATGATAATCTATCATAAGACTCACACTTGTGTAATCAAAGACCAAACAAACCAGAGCAGAGCTAAAGCCTCCAAGACACGGGAGCAGAGAAAGATGTTGAAGAAACAGTGATAAATTAAGAAAAAATATTAAATTCCTAATACAAACCATTGCAAAACTTCGCTTAGACCAGTCATGTGTGCAGAAAGAGCAGTGTGAACTGCAAGGTACAAAGGGTTTCCAGGAAGGCTGGGGAAATGGGACACCAGAGGAAGCTATAACAGGGTTTTACAAATAAAATAACTGCAAAAAATAACGGGAGGATTTTCAAAAGGAATTGTAGAAGATTTGTGACCATTATGGGAACAAAATTCTGGAATCGCTTTCCAATTAGCTCTTTGACACAGAGTTTGAAAGTTTCTGAAATGTACAGATTAAGAATGGGAGTGGAATTAGAAATTAGATTATTGAATAATTAGAGAATTTGGATGATGATTTGCTACTCTTGCCCTTCATTCTAGAACATTCAGCCTACAAGCAGGGTTTTCATTGCCACCTATGAAAGCTTTTCGCTTGCTGTGCTGTTTCAGTCTGGTTTGACTTTCCAGGCAGCCTCCTTCACCTTCCCAGCAAGGATTGTGCACTCCTGCTAAGTGCAGGATCTCATACATCCTATGGCAAGAGTTTAATTCACTTCAAAATTTAAATCTGCCCTAAATGTCTTCTGACACAGGGAAAGGCTCTCCTAAACAGACATCAAGAGGAAAAAATAATAATGATAATTATCATGCAAGTATGACAGAGTTGCAGAATGAAGCGCAAACATGAAATCTAATTTGATCAAAAGAACTTCTTGAAGGTGATTATTTAGATAATATAAACACATACTTTTAACTTTGTAATAAAGTTTCTTATAAAATGAAAGTACAGTTTCAAGTCACAATAGTCTTCCTTTCTCTCTCCTGCAAGCCTGACACAAATCACCTCAATAAAGATTAAATAAGTTGCTCTTGGAAGATTCAGATTTCCATTTCTTTATGCACAGAAATACAGATTTTTTTTTTTAATTTAAAACTGTATTACAACAAAAGTGCCATAATTACAGTATAGAATATGAAGAACACGCAAGACCTTGCTTTTATTTATTATATTACTGAAGAAAAACTCACACAGGAAGAATGAAAACAAGTACAAAAACCTGTGCAAAAAAAGCTGCAGAGAACAGGATCAGTGAATAAAAGGAATAGATTTCTGGCTCCCTCCTATAATAACTGCTATTGAAAACATTTTTATTATTTAGTTCCATAAAATTTTGTCTTTTTTTTTTTTCCCCCAAAACACTGGAATAAAAAATGAGGCCATCTAGAACTGGACTTAATAAGCTCACATTTGGTAAAGGCAAATCAGTTTTGCAGTGTCTGTGCCATGAGATCACAGCACAGCTTTGTTATATCTGTAACTGAGTGCACAGCACTTGTAGTTGGTGTAATTGAAAAAAATCAGACACAAAGGCCAATCTTCAAAGCACATGATCCATTCACAGCAGCCCAAAGTGTTCAAATGTGTTGCTGTGTTAGCTCAGTCAGACTTTTTTTTAAATGCAAGCATTCCATGAATTTTGCACATTTTTAAAGAATGAGTCAAACCTTTTTTAACATGGGATTCTACGGTTTGGTTATGTATATTGTTTAATATTTGAAACCCCAACCAGTGTTATCCGAGTGCGAGATGATTCAAAGGCATCCACATTTCAGCCTGACAAAGGGGATTAAGAGCTGGAAGGAGGGAGCTTGAATTCATGTATGAAAAACCAATCTAGAACATGAGAAAGTGTAATAATCATTAGGCCTAAAGACAAAAAAGTGTTGAAAAAAGAGTAAAAAAATGCCAATCTTTTAATCTTTCTAAAAGAGTCCTTTATGCCTTTTGTCAGAAGCCAAGGGGTACAGGACAAGTGTCCTTTTGAACTCCATTTTAGGAACTCCTGATTTTTACATTGTAATAAACTTCTGGGGTTTATTTTTCTCGAGGGGATTGTATTCTTGAGTTTTGCAACAGTACACTTGTGTTCCTCCAAGAAGTCTCTGGTAGAAAATAAAACTTGGCCTGCTCAAGATTTAGGGCTGGTAGCACATGGTGGTACGATCAGCCTAAAAGGAGGGGAAATAACAACGGAATGGGAGCAGCAGCAGGAATGATAACACAAAGAACCTTCTCAATAAGGTGGTAGCCCTGAGATGAAGTGTGCTCACCATTTTGAAGCACAATTTCTCAGTTCCCAATACTCCAAGCCCTGTCTGTCCTCCATCTCTTTTCCATGACGGTGAAAAATATGAGGATGACTTCAGAAATGCTAATGAAACCTCTGTGTGCTGCTACCAGCGTTATTTTCACTTCCTTGCCTTAGATGGAGGAAAACATAAATTTTCTAGGCATTTCATCCCTGTGGTTCTCATTAAAATCCACGGAAACATCTTTCAATCCCACAAACCCGCCCTTTTCAGCTGCTGCAATTACGGGACTGCAGCTGGCACTTGTTAGCCTGGGCTGGAGTGTAAGAAGTTCTTGGAAGTTTATCTTGTGGTAATAAAATCAGTTTAGCTATTTAAACGCTGCGAGCAGAGGTCAGCCAAGATGCACCGTGTGCCATCTGTTGTGTTACAGTTCCATGCCAAGAAAGCTTTTCCACGCTCATAAGATGGAAACGGGAGCATCTTTGAGAGACCCTGCAGACTAAAATAGGCTTGGAGGGCTCAAACAGGTTAAGATCCAATAGACCACAGGCAGTGGCTGCAGGACGTGACTCTTTTGCTGCAGCTTCAAAGAAAATATTAGGGAAACATATCTCCAGCCTGCAGGAGGTGGGAGATGTCGATGCTCCCCTTAGACATATGTCCCACTGCTTGTCTCACTTTCAAAGAGACTTGATATTATGGTGTTATTACAAGGGAGGAATTTGATGTAAATGAAGCATTTCAAGCTTTCAGCAGAAGGTAATTACTAGAATCCTCACTGCAAGAAGCTGAGGGCAGAACTAGAAGCACACCACAGGCAACAGCAGTGTCCACTGTGGGAAAAACCTTCTGTCATTAGACAGAGGTAATGCTATAAAAAAAAAAAAAATATATATATATATATAAAGACTGCTGCTTCTATGTATGGAGATATACCAGGCTCCAGAAATTGCCCAGATAATTAAATCCAGTGTGCATTTAAGACAGTATATGAGCAATTGCCTAGGATGCACAGAGTCATGGGATCACAGAATATCCTGAGTTGAAAGCAACCTTCTAGAATCATCCAGTGCAGCTCCTTGCCCTGCACAGACCCCCCACCAATCCCACCCTGTCCCTGAGAGCATCATCCAACCCCTCCTGGAGCTCTGGCAGCCTTGGGGCCGTGCCCACTGCCCTGGGGAGCCTGCTCAGTGCCCACCACCCTCTGGGGGAAGAGCCTTTCCCTGAGATCCCACCTGACCCTGCCCTGGCACAGCCCCATTCATTCCTTGGGTGCTGTCCATGGTCCCCACAGAGCAGAGATCAGTGCCTGCCCCTCCTGAGGAGCTGCAGACCCTGATGAGTCTCCCCTCAGTGTCCTCTTCTCCAGGCTGAACAAGCCCAATGACCTCAGCCCAATGACCTCATATGACTTCCCTTCTCCACCCTTCTCCACCCTCATGGCTCTCCTTTGGATGCCTTCTGACAGCTTTCTCCCTCCAGTGATGTCCCAGAGGAAATACACAACAGCCACCTAAAGGGTTAAATGACTAGTCAAGGGCAAAAGTTGGGCAAAATCAATTTTATCTTGTATGTCAGCGAGGTTCTAGGTATTTAAAATTACTCCTGGAAGTATACTATGTTTACTTTTACTGGCTTATATATAGTAAAGAGTAGGCTGTATCTAATGGTTTCTAAATGCTCAAAGTTTTTTGCTCACTTGTATCTAGTTTACTATTTTAAGTGATATGCAAATAACAAGTCAACTAAAAGTCAAAAGATAGTGTGGTTAAAATGAAGAAATTGGAACAAGGAGTGTGAAAGCCTCACTAATGAACCACTGATGGGAATCACAGCACTCAGATCCTTTCTCTTCACCTGCCACAGGTTCACACTCTGGGAAAACCATTTCCCCTTCTAGAGTGTCACCAACAAAGGGGAGGTCATATTAAGGATTATATTTTAAAAGCATTTGAAGTTCAACAACAACAAAAAAAAAAACCCCTCTGGTATAAGACTTTTGGTGCTTTTGAGCACTAAAAGGTGTTTGAGGCAAGAAGCATCACCCAAATCCTAAGAAATCCTGAGCTGTTGTAGTTATAAATTCAGGCAAGGCAGAAGCCTTGGATTTACACCTTGTTGATGGAGACTGACATGGTGCCTGTGAAGAAGAAGAGTTACCGTTTTAACCCACCCAAGTCTAACATGTTCACCTATTGCTTCCAAAATGCCAAATACTTTTGTGTCACACATTACAAAAGGAGAAGGAAACGAGCTATTTTCATGCTTTGAAGATACGGGAAATAATTCTCCTCTAAAAGAGAAAAGTCTTTCTGAAGGCAGGTAACCACAAGGAATGGGATCTTATTCAGCAAAAAAAATGGGGGAAGAATTTTTTGTATTTGCAGCTCCGATGAATAAAACTGACAAATCATTCTAATGATTGCTACCAGTTTGGGGTATATTTAGATAACGCCCCATTCGTTTGCAAATCAGCAAATTCAAAAGTGGGCAAAGAAATGCCAGTTTTTCAGCAGAATTCTGGGGTTTATTAGAAATCAAACTAAAGGAAAAGATGATTTATGGCCACGATGTGGATGAGAAAGAAGGCAACTTCTGCAGCAAATGGCAAAGACAGAGAGATGGAAGGTAAGACTTCAGGTAACAGTGCACTTGCATATTTGCTCTCCAGAGCTCCTGCTGCTGCCTGGCTTTTTGCCATCTCATTCTCTGTACATCATTTCAGATGGGAAAACTGCTATCAGCGCCTTTCAGAAATGAAAATATATGGTGTGACTCAGAAGCTCCTCTCTAATGCAAAAAGGGATGGAGAGGAGAAAAAAAGAGACAGATTTTTACCTGGGGTGGAAGAGCAAAATAATGAACACTAAATATTATAGCAGCTTGGAAAGATCCATTAACCTCAACTTTTAATTGAGCGGACAGTAAATAAAAGACTGACTGGAAATAATCAGATTTATGGTCTTAACGCTTTTGTCTGTTAGGCTTTTGAAAATCATGTGTCACAAATTAGTGTAATTAATGCTTACATTGATGTAGAACCTTTTGTACAAGGTTGCTGTTAATCCTGTTTATTTACCATTATCCAATTAAATAATATTACAGTAATATTGAGATATTTGTGTGCAGTCCAAGGTCCCAAATTTCATCTCCTCTTGCTTTCCCTTACCCGCTCTGTGAAAGTGAAATGCTGCAGCTTCCCATTTGTGTTATTTAAGTTTTTGATTTCCTTTAAACCCGGGGGTGTCCAGGTAACTCAGGGATTAGTTGCAGTACTCCCCATGGTTAGAGGTTTAATATTATACAGTGTTGTAAGAGCAGTGGCAAGCAGAGGCTGTTCCTACCTGCATCCATTTCTGTAACTGAAATCACCAAAATCACCAAACATTCTTTTGTTAAAAGGCCTGTCCTTTGACACTGTTATTACCTGAGAGGGATAACACAAAGCCTCAGTGATTTGCCTCTCCCACAAAAACTCTCAATTTATATTGGCATCCCAGCAAGAATAATTATCCCAGTGAGGAAGTTACACGGAGTCAAATAAGGTATCATTATTGCTTCTTTCTCATTTTCCCCTCTCTTAGCTAAAATTTTCCTCATTCTATTGTTAATATCCATCACTGAGTGCCTTCACTCTCCTTCTGATGTTATGGCAATAACAAAAATATATCCAGGGAACTTTTCAGCCACGTCACAAACAGTGGTTTAAGATCTTAATGGCTGCTCTTACCTGTTTCCTTGGGCATGGAAATATCTACAAACCCCTTTTAAGCCATGGAAGAGCACAAATTGTGGCTTGGAAAGGTGACAGCTGATCTGCTCCACGCTCTGCATAGCCATGGGAAAGAATTGCACTTATTTTCTTTCCAAGCTAAAGAAGAACTTGAGTCATTTAATTGGTGCCTCAAAGGGTATGACCATGAAATTACAGACTACAAGACATGTAACATCACCATTTTGGGCTCTATGGTAAAAGTTCTCATTACCAAGCAGTGCCTTGACTTTCTCACCTAGATACAATAATCCAGACATCAGGGTGGCTTCACCAGCCTCTAAGCCACTCACCTTTTAGAAGCAAGACCTCTGTCCTACAAACCTTTTGGCTTCAAGAAGTAGAGGCAATGATAAAATCTTGACTTTTCCTCCCTTTTCTATCTTGTGCTTTTCAAGCATAACGTGTCATAAAGAGATTAAGGCTTAGAGAACCACTTTTGCTCAACTCTTGAAGTCTTGGAAGTACTTCAGGATCATCAAAACAGGAGTTTTATAACCTGTGTACCGTGAAACTAAACCCACTGTTGAGATTACACTTTCATGCTAAAATCATTTTCTCGGCTACTTATAAGTTTCTTAAGAAGTCGTCCTCAGGCTGAAGTTCCTCCTGCTTGCTCTGAGGCCATGGGAAAAACTTTCTGGAACTTGGAAGAAAACCCACTTGATTGTTTTATTTGATTTTCAGAAATCCAAGCAGTGAAACCAATGCTTTTTCATGCTAAGCCATGGAGTCAGTCCTTTATTATCATCAAACTTTCATCAAAGACTTTCCAGTGAAGTGTGATCCTCACATTTGTTATAATATCGTTCTAAAGGAACAGGGAGGTGGTTGTGTTTTTATCTTTGGAAGTTTAGTTGAAGGCATAAAATAAATTTTCAAACACTAAGGAAACTTGCTATTAGGCTTAGATGTTTTCTGAATGAGCTTGCTGCTGTTTTACATCACAAGGTTGCAGCAATCAGGCTTTCCAATGTGTCTTCTCCTTCATAAATTACCTCAAGTTTTCACTTAGGATAATTATGACTAAGCATATTTATTTTTGGATCCATATCTACATGAAATGGTGAATTTTCTTATTGAATCCATGGGTTGTCAATAAGTAAAAAAAAAAATCATGAGTTAAACAAAAGAAATCCAGCCCTGTATGTACTTGACATTCAGCAAGCACATATAAATAAATTCACTGAACATTCCCCCTACACCCTTCTCTTTCCCCAGCAGCTCTCCCAAATTCTGATTTCTCCCAGCCTGCTCTGTGTCCATTCACATCATCATCCCCATTTCTCTTGCCATTTCCCTCATGCAATTCTGCAGCAAAACCTTCCAGCAAGAGATGTATATTTTGTCCCAATAATAACTATCCTGGGGGAAACAAAGACATGGTTTATCTGACTCTGTGGGTTATCTTGAAGATCTATTTTGACAGAAAAAATATTTTAAAGCTGCACAGGCCATTTGAGGCTAAGACTATCGGTGTCAAAACACAAGAACAACAGTTATTGAACCAATCCAAAATGGCAAAAAGTGCATTTTATTACTGAAAACATCTGGAATTCCAGGAAAACGCACAAAAGGTAATGATGTGACAGGAGTTTTTCATTCAAATAGAGCCACATAACACTATGCCTACAGGTATTGCTTCCACCTGGTAAATGCTAAGAAAAAGTGGGATATTTTATGTTGGTGCATAGACATACAAGTGAAAATGCTGAGAAAAGAGGGGGTATAGAGATGACTCACACAAGTGACTAAACTTGGGGGGGGAAAACAGGGCTTAGAATAATAGAATTGTTTAGGAAGGGACCTTAAAGATATCTCATTCCAGTGCCACATTTGGGAGTTGTTGGATCAAAATTTGCAGGTATCTACGTAGAGAACAGATTTAGTGTAATAAAGCTGCTTTGTAACAAAGGTGCAGGTAAGATGTGGAACAAACTGTGAGGTCTAAAAAACATGAAATACCCCTCTTGAGATTACAGAAATAGCGATAAGCCTTGGTACTGAAGGGAATTCAGTGTTGAATTACTGGGCATAATTGATTAGGGATTTGGTATCAGTGAAATGTTTCCAATCAAAACCTGGAGTGGAGCAGTTTTGGTCTTCCTAAATTATAAAATAAACTCCCAATAAGGAGTTAATTCTGGATTAATAAACTTTCTTACTCAGTGGTCTCTGTTTGAAAATTTGCCCCATGTATCTTGCAATATTTTTTAAAATCAAAGCTGCTGTAACTTTTGCTCCAGATCATGAGATTTGTAGATTACAATTTCTTCTTTTGCATCGGTTCAAAACTCCATCATTAAATGTGCCATTCTGTCCCCCTGGCTTTTCCTTGGACATCTCCTGCTCATTTTTTGAGCATGTCTGAAAGCTTCCCATTATTTCTGACTCACTATTTCCTTGTAAATGCTTTTTTTTCAGTTTCCTCAGAAGTACTTACTGCTTTTACTGCACTTTTTGCCTTCTTAAATAGTGCTACTCCTTCTATTTCTGTCCCCAAGTGGTTCAGTCATGGAGGACAAATTCCCTTTTTCTACAGTAAAATGAGCTGTTTGTTTTATTTCTTACTTTGCTGTGAGTTTGGAATACCAGCACAGATCCTTGCATTTCAGGCTTTCTTTTATTCCCCACCATTCCCCTTATTTCTCTTCAATTTCATGCTCTAAGACAGGTCATTGGATTAAACTCATCTTTCTTACAGTGAAGCCAAAGATGCACATGTAAAAGCACAGTGCTTAATATCCACTGAGTGAAGTATAAACCTTCTAACACCCCAAGGAACAAAGGCCAAGATGTTTGGGATAGCAAAAATTAATCCACAAACACAACTTGTAGAATATAAGCTGAAGTGCCTGTTTAAAGAAACACAGGTAAAAGCATCACTTCTGGTGAGGGGTTGTTACCAGAGGCACAAAGAAATAAAATAAATACATAAAACACTTTAACAAATCGTATATGAGAGGGAAAAATAAAGAATGAGGGTAACTGTCTAGAAAAGATCACCTTGGAACAATTAACATGCTGAATGTTGGATCATTACTAAGGTTACAAATTCGAACAACTGGTTGGGGGGAGCTGAATCATTACTTTGTGCAATCAATCAATTAAAATAGTGCCAAGATCGTATTATTAACAAGATATAAATCACACTGAGCGCTGTGTGAGCGGGTTGTAGGGGATAGTAGGTATAAATGGATACTAGAGATGGTAGGAGTCATGTTATTTTGGGAAAATATGAATCACACAGCACAGCAGCGTGATCGGAGTGGAGAAGTGAGTCCCCAGCTCAGGGGGTGTTATTCACTAGGAAAATATTTAAAAAAAAAAAATTACTCAGTGATTAAAAAGGGAGTAATTGGATTTAATCTCTTTTAGAGAGGCCTTAAATAAGCAAGGTTAAAAGTTAATTACCTTTAAAAAAAAATCACTACAAATAATTTTTTCTCATGAAAATAATTAATAGAGTACACATAAAAAATGTGAAATAATTACAGAAAAATAATGTGAACAAGTGGCAAAATTACTTTCCCTTATAGAAAAACCTGCACCACTTTTTCCAGTGTGTAAAAACCACATGATTCAGTGATTTGCTAATGAATAAATCAGATACCAGGAAACAGAGATCAGGATAACAGGAAATCAGATAACAGAACCAGCACAGCACTGGCTTTATGTTTACAGTCTCAAAGCTAGAGATGCTTTCAAGATGACATGGGGGATTTTGCAGCAAATTACCATTGTTTTTTAAATTTAATCTTGTACTTTCCTGGGAAGGAAGCAAAATATGATCATTACCCACAGTTTGCTAACTTTATGTAGCGTTTGCTTATTATTTCCTTTACAGAAACATGTGCAAACAAAGAAAATTATCCTTCAACTCTTTTGGTGTCACTATAAAGTGCAGGAATGCATCAAAAGGAAAGGGACAAATGAATAAAAAACGATTAGTCAAGATATGTTAAGAACCTCCAGACTCTGGTGTGTCTGTTTATTCCAGTGTGTATTAGTGGGAAGAAATTTTGGGAACAGAGCTGTATTCCCAAAGTAGCCACGAGATGAGGAAGCTCCTCCTCTTTCAGCCATGCTGGATTTCACCAGAAACCAAATGTTGAGGGATCAGCACCTGCTGTACTCAAGTTCTCCATTGCCAAATTGTTTAATTCCGCCCATAATTGTGTGTCAATGATGCAGCCTGGAAATCACAGGCAGGTTCTGCTCCCGCCCTGTCCCACAGCACACCTTGTGAGCCTGACATGGACCTGTTCCACCTGAAGGCAGAGGTGGCTTCTGGACAAAAGCAGCCTTGAAAAGGCAGGCACTGAGTACTGAACTCCTTGAATTACCTGCCTTCTGCAGGGACAGCTCCACAGGAGGCTCCAAAACTCACAGAGCATCGGTAATTTCTGTGTCTTGCCTTTTCTGAAGCAACTTGATGTCCTTTCAGTGTTGATCTGGAAGGTGAAACTGGCACAGGTCCCAGTGGACTACCAATATCCAGTGGTTAAAGTAAAAAAGGCACCATAAGTAGTTCATCCACAACACTGTATTACCAGAAAGTTTTATCCTCAAAGAACTTGAGTTCATTTTGCCTCAAAGACATCCTTCTCCACCCCTCCAAGGTGGAGAGATGGACACTACCTGTGGCAGCAGCAAGAAGAAATAAAGGCAAAGAGTTCAAGCTTTTCATTGTCTCCTTGCAAATAATTGGACCTGTGGCCTTAGCTCTGTCAATACACTAATAATGTTTACCAGGAATTAGGAACATCTGTTGCCCACACAGGGAAGAAAGGCCTGGGATGGAAATTAGAACTAAAGTGAGCAGATGAAACACCAGGACACAAAGGCAGCCCACAGCTTTAATTTGAAATAAAATCTCTCAACTCGAAGAGCTTGAATTAAACTAATCTACAACCTTCTGAACACTCCTTGATTAGAATCACACATTGCTACCTTCTAAGTGGTATTTCTTATCTAGCTCAGTGACAGCTAAAAGAAAAATACAGGAGTAAAAGCTCATCAGTCTGTAAGGGGAAAGCCAGGGATGTATACATTTTTTTTTTTTTGGAAGTTAATACAGAAGCTATGAAAGAATATTGACACTTTTCCTTCATTCTCAGGAGCAAACAGCCAGTTGTATACCCTGACAAATCAAGTATCTGTGAAACACACCAGCAGGAGCACTCTTTGCTCCTTGAACTAAAGTTGCAGAAATAAATGAGCCAAATTTCTTGTCTTAGGCTTCTTCCTATGGGTTTTGTCTGTCTTAAATTCATGAATTTATAGAAAGGCAACACTGTCCTTTCCTGCTGGGGAAGAGCACCAGCCCCTCGTGGCCGTGAGCTCCAGTGCCACACTGGCAACTCTCAGCACTCACCACTGCAGAGTTACACAGAGGATTCTAACTCTAGTTTTGCTTTTCTTATGAACCAAATGCTTTCCTGAGAGATATTTCTGGAAAGGGGAAAAAAAAAAATAAATTACTGGGTATTAGTTCTGATAATGGTGATGATTTAAATCTAGATGAAATTCATTGCCAACACCAGAGTAAAATTTTCTTTCACACTTTCCTCCCCCTCTCCTCTTGTTATCAAATCAAGTAATCAAGGGTCACTGAGCAGGTCCAGTTGTTTATTTGGTGTGCTGTGCATACCGACAGAGGGTTTTTTCCCTCCTGTCTTCAGTATGCAAGCCTGCTTCTACATTTGTGATGGGAAAACATGCAGCCAGTCTGAATTAGGGAGCTTCAAATAACACAGCCCTTGGAAAATAAAGGGTAGCCTGCATGGTGGCTCATAAAGAAGTTCACTTTTCTCTTCCCCCTTGAGACTGCAAAAGAAAAAAACAAAACCAAACTCCTAAACTGCCCAAAGTGACCCCATTATCCTCTTCAAAGTGGAGAAGGTTAATAAAGGCTCCTGCAACCTCAATGGACAAAAAAAAAAAAGACTAAAACCAGAAAAAAATGGTGCTGTTAGATTTCATCTGCTACAAATTGCTATCCAGCCTTGTGATAGGATTGATTTGCTTCCACTGCATCAGCTTTAAATCACCATAAAGCACTGCCCAACACAGTTTTTTTTCACTGGTCAAGTGTTCTCAGAAGACAACTTTGATTGTCTGGCATGTCTCCCAAAATGTCTAAGTTTGCAGTGATGAAAGTGATGGATCCATGTAGGCTCCATGAAATTCTTCATAAAAATCAATTCATGCAACAAATGGCAAGGCACTGTCTTTTCAAAAGTTCATTTTTGGATGCTTGAAGTTTGGTGCTGCATCAGTTCATGTTGAATATCAAAAAGCCCCATTCACTGCAATTCTGTTGGAAGTAAGATTCAAGGCAAAATAATGCAACTGGATTTAACTCTTGGAATGTTCACTGACCACCAAATGGTGAAGTCCTGCCATAAAAATATTAAAACTCCCCAAAACTGAAATAACAAATAGAACCCCCTTGGTCTTGTGTCCGTCCCTGTGAGGATGGAAGGTCTGACCCAACCCACTAAGGCTCTGTAATCTGAATTTCATCTGAACAGCCTAAGAGTTGATTGGATGCTGAATTTCATCTAACAGGGAAACCTGTTGGATTTAATTATTTAATTTGCAAGAAGCATTCCAGAGGCCCAACAGTTAAACCAAGGAAGCTTTACTAAACAGAATAATGAAAACTAATGAATTAGCTGCCATACAGTGCTTTGACAGACGCCTTGAATAAATCTGAGCTGATTTATCAGTCAAGTGCCTTTGTGTGGTAGGTATTAGAATTATCTGTCATTAACCTTATGGTACAAATGAAGGTTTCTGGACAGAGAAGTGTCTTCCCAAGGTCACACCTGAGGATGGCATTACAGCTCAGGTATTTACTGACTTTCAATTATTAAGAGATAACTTCCTAAAAAACATTACAGGCATTCATGAAGTAAAGATCATGACCTGGAAAGGCATCACCTCTTCTCTAACCTCAGTTCCAGAAGGCAGAGAAAAATTGAGAGGTGACTGCTGAAAAATGATTCAAAGGGAAAGAGTCAGCCCTCCACACCTAGAGTGGTACCATCTAAATTCTGGTTTATTATATTGTTGGTTTTAACCCCCAGAATCTGTATGACAATTTGATTTACTTTGGATGATGTACATTATAGTAAAGTGACACCTTTTTCTGTGTTTCCAACAAAACCCATAGACAAATCTGGTTGTCAGTGAACGTCCAGAGAAATGACAATTCATCTTTGTGGTTATTAATGTTATGAGATGGGGAAGGGGAAAAATATCTCTCTCTCTATATATATATATAATGAATACAGCTTTTGAGAGAAGATTTAAGTATTCTGCAATATGGACTAGAAAAGAAAGTTAACCTCCACAATCCTCATGCTTACACAGCACGTATTTTTTAAAATGCATTGGTTATGCAAAGAAAATTTTGCCATTTGTATTCATCAAATATCAAGAGCTGCATTTTTTTCCTCGGGATGTTAAAATGTAGGTTTTGTGTAAAAAAAGTATTAAAACATGGATTACTTTTTCCTGACCTTTTGATAGGCTTTTCTAATGAGCTTCATAAGACATCCAAGAAATTCTGATTTTAAAATTGATTAATACTACTGCGTTTTCACAGTATTGAATTTGCAGTGCCAAATTCCTCTCACATGAGGAAGTGCAACTCCACATACTTCAGTGGAGCTGTGTTTGCATATATTAGCAAGCAATTCTGGCCCTGTGCCTGGGGAAGGATCTTACATTTCATAGTCACTTGATTATGTCTCATCTTTAAAGCACATTTTACTATTTGCAAAATACTTGACCCACAAAACCACAGAAGCCCATCTGCTGAGATTCCATTGTGCACCAATAAGCAAAAATGATGAAACTATTTTAGGGGGAATATCTAGTGTAGAAGGGACATCAATCTATTCCAAATACTTCTTTCCTTGTGCAGCCTGATGAAATTTGGGGTTCAGAATTCCACTTGCACTACAAATTAATTTCTTCAAGATACCTTTTACCTGAACCAGAAATAGTCCTTTTGCAAATAAAAGGGCACAATCCAAGTTAGAGAACCCAGCCTTGGAAAAAGAATAATGGTGGAGACACAGCCTGGTACCAGCTGTCACAGACATACAAGAATCAACGAAGAATCTGCTTCTAATAGTCTGGAACAACCTAAATGGCATACAAATATTAGGTATCAGGCCCAGCATATCTATTACTACTATCATCATTTTTTTATTGATGGGGTACCTAAAGATGATCACAAAATCTTAAAAATCATTAACCAAACTCCAGTTTGGTGTAAAATATGAGTCTAAGGTAATGTCAGGCTTGTAAAACCAAATGTAGGTAACTGAAACTGCCCTTGGGATGGGTTTCCTAGAACCACAGAACCAAAGAACGGTTTAGGTTGGAAGGGACCTTAAAGCCCATTCCATCCCACCCCCCTGCCATGGGCAGGGACACCTTCCACCAGCCCAGGCTGCTCCAAGCCCCGTTCAACCTGGCCTTGGACACTCCCAGGGATCCAGGGGCAGCCACAGCTCCTCTGCTCAACCTGGGCCAGGGCCTGCCCACCCTCCCAGGGAAAGAATTTCCTCCTAAAAATCTAACCTAAACTTCCCTCTGTCAGTGTCACACCATTATGGTTCTTTCTTCTTCCAGTTAAAGGTGTTGGGGGGGGTTATGTGGGTTTTTTTCACTTATTTTTTTTGTTTGTTTGGTTTTTTTGCTACACTCCTAAAAGGTATTTTTCCTCCCTTCATGTCATTACCTCTCATCATCTTTTTAAAAATACCTACTTAGTTATTTTTAACTTTTTAACAATGCTATTAGACCTCTCATTGCAACACTTTGTAGGAAACCACTGCAGGGAGTGCCTGCTCCATATTAACCCCATATGGTCATTGCATGTAACACTAGAAATCTGACACAATAATATAAATATGAATATTTTGGTGGGGGTTTCAGTTTGTTTGTTTATTTTTTTTTCCTATATCCTACTGGTTCTTTCCTTTTTCCTTGCCACAGCTCCAGCCACGAGGAGGCAGTAATAAAGCTTCACTCAATAGTAACTAATAAACCCTTACTCCTTCCTTCTCCTCAGGCACCACAGAATTAGGATGAGGCCTGTTTTAAGAACAGAAGACATCCAAAGGTATAGTTCAATACCTGTCCAATCAGTAGATCCCTAAGAGCATTTTCCTTTGTGTGTTGCACTGCCTTCAAAATAATGCTAGTACAGAAAAGTCAATAATGCCACACAATATTATCAAGCAAATCACTGAGTTCTTTTTGTCTTAAAGGAATACAGGCATTTTTTCATAGTTCTTGATATGTTAAAGAGCAAACTGAAATGAATATTAACATAATTTTAATAAGAGAAAATTCAATGAGGATCCAAAGTTTCAATCACTATATTTTATACTCCTCATGGTAGAATAAAGTGATTTCAGAAGACTGGAGTTACCATTGGTTGACTTTGCACAGTATGTCTCTTCAGAAAGATACTATATAGATATATTTATATATGATATGCAGACCTTTCAAGACTACATGTGTTCTCAAGGCTATGACTTCTCTATATGCAATTTTCCCTGTTTTAGTTCAGCCTGACAAGCCATTAAGTCCAGTGCAGCCTTTGCCCAGGACCAGACCTAGCACTGTGAAGCACCTATTTGGCTTTTTACTTCATAGAGCTTAAGGTCAACTGTATTGTTAGCAAAGCCGAATTGAAATTTACTTCTTGTTGTGAATGTTTTTAGGGAAAACACTGGAAATACCATTTTTCACCTGCTCAATTGCTTTAGTGCCCTAAAACCCAGCACGTGCTTTCCTCTGCCAGTCATCCAGGTGTTTGCTGTGTAACCACCGGGATAAAATTGCCCAAAACTCATGAAATGATACCTCCAACATGTCATGCAGTATCTCATTTTTCTTGCCTGTGCTGGAGAGGCAAGATGGACATGTGGCTGTGTCAATAAGGTCACTCACCTCGACCAACTTGTTGGCGTGTTCACGGAAGACCTGAGCGTACTCCTTCACTTCCTTCTCATTCCCGCTTTTGGCAGCCTCGATGAGAACCAGCAATGGCACATTGGTCTCCAGGAATGAATCTGATATGTGATCCATCACTGCCTTCCGTAGCTGTGACAAAAGAGAGCAGAACAGTAAACAAATGGGAATTAATTATCCATATCCATCCCTGCTATCCCCATATTTAAGCATTGCTGTGTCCCATCTCACAGCACGGCATGGCAGTGGGATTTCCTCTTTCTTTTCTGCAAGTTAAATATTTCCAGCAAGCACCCAAAATGAAACACCTCAAGGCCTGTGAAACCCTCCTGGGATCTGTGCTGCCATACACCTAATCCTGCTGGACTGAATGGATCTCTACGGGATGATGGTGATTACCTGCATAAGGCACTGCAAATTGATGAGAACTCAAAGCTCCACACTGCTTGGAAAAAACAGTCCAGCTCACTTAAAAGCCAAATATGGATTAAGGAGCTTAACTTCAAGCAACCATTAAAAATATTAACCTGAATATTTCTAAGCCTTCTCTAATTCCTGCACTGAATAGTATTGTATTGCAATAATTAGTATTTAGTGTAGCAGATGCCTTGTGCTTCATGTTCTTTTTCAAATACCTTCAACAGGTATAAACAGAAAGCCCTTTTAAGCATTTTCCAGGCAGATCAGAACACATACTACAATTTATTACAACGAAAAAAAACCCCACATCCTACAAATTACTGAAGATTTAACACCTGTTACTTCATAAAAACATCTGTTTGAAACAGTATTACTGTAAGAATGATGCCACTAACTTCTTCTCTACCTTATTAATAACCACTAATTAGTGTCAAACTCCACTAAAATCTGAAAGACAGCCAGAAAGATTACTGAAATATTAAATAATTCTTCCTGGATGCATAATTTCTCTGTAGGCTTGTGGATCAGAAATATTTTCAGTATGCTTTTCCCAGCTTTTTGGTTGTTGAGAATGAAAACTGTGGACTCGAGCACAAGCTGGGAGCTATCGAGCCTGGAGGCCTGGGTACCCATTAGTCTCCTTAAATCATGCATTTTTAGGTGGATGAAACATCCAGAAAGGTCATTTTCCCTATTTTGCAGTCCACACAAGAAAGCTTTCACTAGACGACGTGTCATCAACAACACCCAATGGCACTGAGAGCTGGTACATTGTTAGGCACTGCAGATACACCATCCAAGATGCATTTGCTGCCTGATGGCAGCAATTCTTGGCTCTATTTGAATAAGGACAAAGCTAACTTGAGTATTTGCACTCCATTCCTGAGCAGTGCAGTAAAAAACAAGCTAAGCAAAATAGCATACGTGTTTGCACGAGGTGTTCCTTTTATTTCCATCACAACCACAGCAGTCATGGATGAAATGGATTAAAACCAGCAATTCTCAATTCCCCTGAAAAATTAATTCTAATCAAATTCTACCTGGAATTTTTTTTTTCCACTTTCAAAATGATGAAAGGCACTGAGAATAGCTAAGTCTGTAACACAAACAAACGGGGAGGAAAAAAAAAACAAAAACCAAACAGAAGAGAAGAAGAATCTATCAGAGACCTGCCAAGAGTGAGGAAGCTGGTGTGTGTTTGCTACCACCTATTCCATCTACATCTTGTACTCTTTCTGTTTTTCTCTCCTCAATCTGCTTCTCTCCACTTGCTGCCTCTTATTTTATTCTTACGTTAAAAGCTCTTTCAGACCATCCTTTTGGTCTGTTTGCATCTCATACGCTGAGATCCCTATCCATGAACACTTTGCATAGGTACCATCTCAATATAAATACTAATATTGCTTTAAATACATCAAAACATTGCAAATATTTATATATTCTAAGACGATGAGAGTCACAAGCATAGCACCCTGCACTCTCTGGCTGACAGATTTCCAATCACTATGCATATCAATCCTCTAAATTAAAAATTCAGAGACATCCTGGGATTCCTAGGGTTGTCCTCTGCAGGACAGCCAGGAGTTGGACTCAATGAGCCCTGTGGGTCCCTCCCAACTCAGAATGTCCTGGGATTCCTTGCTAAATGAAGGGTTTCACCTACAGCCAGCACTAAGGCAGTGATACTGCCAGAGAAGGTGCATCATAAATTTGCTTAATCGCCCTCTGCAGATGAACATCTCCCAGTCTTTGATGGGAAACTCTGCTCCCAAGTCAATGCCTCACTTGTGTACCTACAGCTAGACTTTGGTGCCCATTGTGCCAAAACAGGCCAAATGGTAGCATTTCCAAAGGAATATACAAATATTTTGGAAATTCCATGTGGTTTCCATCTTGTACTCTGTGAGAAACCCTTAGGAAATTGCACTTCCTCAAGTTCAAAATATGCCAGGAAAACCTACTGTCCACTGCACTGAAAAAAACTTAATTTAAATGTTTAAACGAACACTAACACTTTTCTGTTTGTATCCTTCCATAAGGACACATCTGCTCCAAAGGGTTTTATTCAAGGAACAAGCAATTCAATTTTTAATCAAAGTTAATGTGGTGTTATAGATCTGGCTGTAACAATATACCCCATGGAATTCTAAGGAAAGTCTCAGGATGTTCAAGTAAGCAGCTTATTTTCATCGGTATTAAATATCTTCAGTCTACCAGCACAGACCAGAAATCAATAAAAAGGACAGCAAGAGCATCAGCTAACCAGCAATTTGGGGTTTCACGTGGTAAATATACAGTGGAGTTCTGTCTGAATCACAATGAATGAATTAAATGGAGATCTCATTTCTAATGGCAACTGTGTGTTGCCTTCTGAGGTTCATAACTGCAGCAGCTGAAAACAAAAATCTGAATTCTCACTGTCACAGGTTTGATAAATACAAAATTAATGAACTCCATTTCCCTCTGCTGTGTTAATCATGGCTGGCAGTAGCATATTTCTGACCCCTCTTGCAAACAGGCATTATAATTTCTTTAGAAATCTGTTATCTGAGTTTTAGGATGCCCTTGCATTGAAGTTGAAAGGTGTAGTTAACAGGTTTGATGTACGTAGGAGACCACAAATTTTGCCATCCTTCACCACGAGCTATAAAGAATGACTTGACAAAATCATTTGTTAAATGTGACAGGAGTGTGAAGGCAAGACATTCATCCCCTAGCTCAAATGGATACATGACAAGGTAATATTAATTGCACACAAGACGAGACATTTAAAAGTATTGGCTCGCCATTACCAGTCTATTTGATCCAATTAGGGCTATTCATCAAGGTAAATAACTACTGGGAAACTAATCTCGGATGTTCCTCTGCAAACCGCAGCAAAGTCCAGCCAAAGGGATGGCTTGTGCATCCAGAAATGCCACTGTTTCATACAAGTAACCTCAGCTTGGAAGGGAATGGGAGAAATCTGTGACACGAATTTAAACGCTCATAAAACAAGCAGCAAAGCACGTCCCTACAGTAGCAAATGTCTCTGCAATGCCTTAATTTGTGCTGCATCCTGATGTAAATATTATGACACAAACTATTACTCATAAGACAATGCTTTAGGTTTCCCCCCCTCCCCACTGCATTTTTAAGCTAGAGGTGAACTCAAAGTGTGGGTAGTTTGCACTACGTGAAACTTCATTTGGTAAAGAAGGAAGCACATTAAATTAAAGTCTTGCTTAATTCGTTTTGTCACAGAGAAAACTTTATTAATGAACATATAGCTAAAAGAATGATAATTTTGCCAGGCTAGCCAACAACAACAATAAAATAGAATGAAAACATCAAGACCTGCAAATATTTTTAAAAGCAATGAATGGTGCAGCACAAGGCAGATTTTATGTCTTTCCAGTTCAGTCGATTTAGTCAGTTTATGGTGCACAGTCAAGTTGCTGTTTTTGATGGCATCCTGTTACACTGTTTAGGGCTGTTTTATCACTGTTGGTTCACAGCTGTAATTGAGCTCAAAGAGGTTAAATGCCCACCAAAATGATGCTTTTCATGGCTACATAACAATTTTAGAACCAAAATGTCTCAATGGTGCTTACATGTCTGATCCTGACAGTGGAAGGTAAAGTCACAGCAGGAGATTAATGACTCTGACAGATTGTTAAACTTTATAAAGCCTGGCAGTATCTGGTAACAAAAGTTTACCAAGGAGCACCTTATTCACCATTTGCCATTTAAAGTGCATTGCAACCCAACTCCAGTTTGCACCTGCAGAGCACTCCCAAACAGGTATTAATTTAATTGAAAGGGATGAAAATAAAGCCTTCTCCACTGCAGTAAAAGTGTGTCACCTTCAATGTGCTGTGAAATTGAGTTCTGGAGAATAAGGCAGTGACCATTACCAGCTTCTGCAGTGTGGGGCTAAAGAGAAAGTCCCAGTCAATCCTGCAAACTATGTCACATGGAAAGGTGACCAAAAAATTAAACTGTGGGGATGTGGAAAGGAACACCATCAATTATGTCTCGATGGATTAAAGAGGAAAAAGATTAACATTTAAAGTTTGTGTCACACCTGGACACTCAAACTCCAGATGACTGGAATATATTCAATGCAAGTATTTAAGAGTGGAGACAAAGATAAAAACTTGTGAAGAAATGCTGCTATAAAGATGGATAATACTTCATAGACTCATAGGATTGTTTGGGTTGGAAGGGACCTTAAAGATCATCCAGTCCCACCCCTGTCATGGGCAGGGACACCTTCCACCAGCCCAGGGTGCTCCAACCTGGCCTTGGACCCTTCCAGGGATCCAGGGGCAGCCACAGCTTCTCTGCCCAACCTGGGCCAGCCCCTGCCCACCCTCCCAGGGACCAATTCCTTCCCTAATATCTCATCTAACCTTATTCTCTTTCAGCTTGAACTTCTTAATATATTTTTCTGTGTGTGAAGTTTCTTCTCTTTGAAGAGAAACCTCCCCAGTCAGGAAAAGGGTGGGGGTGAATGTACTAATAGAAAACAACTCAAAGTGACAATTTTGGAGCCAGAAATTTGAAAGAACATAAGACACACACAGAGAAAACATTCCTCCTAATCTTAGGCCACTACAAAGGATTCCTCAAAATGGTATATGGCCTGAAGCACAGAAGAACCAAGTTACCAGGTACTTAAATATTTATTCCCCAGTGATCTGTTTGTTTTTGAGAGACTGGGGTGGGTGGTTTATCAATTTTCCTGAAATACAGATTTTATGCCACCTTTTCAAAAAAAACTTTATTTGGCAAGAGCAAGCCTCAGGCTTTCTAGTGATATTAGTGAAGTCACATAAAAGCAGAGAAAAAATTATATGTTGGGGGGAAAGATATCCACAAACACATGAATGTTTTCAGGGCATGAACTCTTCATGTCTGGATAGAACAACAAAAAGCAAATTCTGATTGCAGTGCTGGGAAAATACTAAATATTTAGTGTTTCTAGCAATAAAGATTTATACAGGGCATTAAGAGATAGAGGACAGTACAGAGATTCCCATCAAAAAATGTTGGAAAACCAGAAATACACATAGGGACTGAATAGACAGTAAAGAGCATTAGTGAAGTCAAATAACTCCGAAGTGACAGACAGAGCTTAAATTTTGCATTTTGTATGACCTGGGAGGGTGGAGTTGTGATAAGGAGAACACGGAAGGAAGAAACTGCAGAACAGGGAATTACATATAGGAATAGAGAAGGGAAAGGCTGTAGGAGTTACCCTGGTAGAGAAAAAGAGGGTGAGGACTTTGAAAAACAATCCTATGAAAACTAAAGAGGACTGTAAAGTGCCAAAAACCCCACAAAACTGCAAGCCCAGAGGGTCTGATGCAAACAAGGTGTGAGAAAAAGGAGGGTAATGAGGAAGGATAAAAATCATAAACTAAATATCCACAGGTTAAATCGAGACCCACAACACATCGTGTGGCTTCATGTCCTGTCTCAGTGAAATATTGAAATCAAGTAGAGTAGCTTTGGAGTCTTATGGGGTTTTTATATAAACATAGTAAATAAAAAATAATCAAGGAAAAAGCTCTTTGGTCAAAATGGGAAGGAAATTACCTATGAAAACCCTTCATGTAGTTATCCTCACTACAATAAACATGCATAACAACTTGACTTAAAAGCAGCCAGACCCAAGAAGCTTTTGAAGGTTTACCAGAGGAAATGCTCCCCGTGTCACACTTGCATTCCCAGCAGCAGGACCAGGCTGGCACACTAAATACCATCATCAGCAGCCTCTCCAGGGCCTGGAGGTGTAGCCCAAGGAGAGCTGATGACAGCTCTTGGGCAGCCCTGTCCACTGGAGTGCCACACAATGGCTGGAACAAGATTAAAAATTGATCGTGTTCTGCCAAAATGGATTTCTCATCATCCTGTCCAAGAGTCACTCCAAGGCACAAATGGAAGCTGCCCCATGGACAGAGATGATTGATATCTGATCCTATCAATTATCAGCCATGCCTTTCAAGATAGCCCTCATTGCAGCGAGGTAACAGCCTGGCTTTTATACTTGGATTTTTTTTGTTGTCTTTTTTCTTATTTTACTTTGTATTGTTTTCTTTTCCTTTGCAGAAATTTCTACAAAGTAAAAAGTGAAAACAAAACTTTTTACACTTCTGGCACCTTTCTACAAGCAGAAAGTAACATTGAAGAAACACTTAGAAATGGTGTGACTGAACAAAATTCATGTCAATTAAGACACAAATGCAATATTGAACTCTATGTACTTTGCCATTGCTCACAGACCCATTAGGAAGACAAAAATCAGAGAAGTCTTGGGGAAAGGGCTGTGCTTTCCTCCATCTTTATTGTGCTCCCCACCTCATGCTACTGCATTAATGATAATGAAATATCAAAATTCCATGCTGTCTTTATGAATCAAACCTCCTGGAAGTTTCTGCAGCTGATGTGACTGCAGGTCAGTCTCTAGCTGACAATACAGAACAATCTAAGCTTCTTTACATAAAACTATCACCAAATTCAGCAGAAATTTCTTGAAATACCTTTCTGGTGGGTTTTTTCAGGATTTTTTTTATCTGGTTTATGGGTGTGGGTTTTTTTTGTTTTGTTGTGGTGTTTTTTTTTGTTTTTTTTTTTTTTAATGTAGCAACATTATACCTTTCTGTTGAGAATGTCCCACATTTACCTCGTCTTTTATTAAAAAAAGGAGTTCTAAAAGCTCCATATTTGTTTCTCTGCAGCGATTACAGAGCTTGGCATCTCCTAAAGGTCCTGGAGTGAGCACAAAGATTTGTTGAAGTATGTGAGCTTTTATGACGACTCATTATTTGAGGAATAATACACAAACCACGTGCAGTAATCTCCTCTAATGCAATAGAGCTGTCACTGAGTTTTGCCTGATAATTCTTCACAAGCCACTTTGAAAGGCCAACCCTCTGTGCTCACTTCACTCAGTTTAAGAAAATAATAAAAAAAAAAGGATAAAATCAAGCCTCTATTTCAAAAAGCAAAAGCAGCCACAGTTCCTACACTCTGGCTTTTGCCACACAAAAATAATCCATCACAAGTATTATCCTGCAGATCAAAGTTTGCTCCCTTTGATGAAAATGTTACACACTGCAGCCTTACCCAAAACTACCTGATATGGGCAGAGGTTCCTGAAATATGGCACCATATGTGCATCAGTAAACATTATGTGGAGAGTAAATTAAAGCCAGCCTTATAATTAGGCAGTAAGGAAATTACTGCAGACCTGAAAGAGTGAATCAGCAGTATTAAAGCACTCTCCATTTCCTCTGAAGCACTTCAGAGCACCATAAAAGCCTCAATGTCACAGTGATAAACACCTACAAGTGCATTTTGAGGGAGACAAAAACATGTGCACTCACAGAAAATCAAGCCAAAAACATTATTAATTAAATCTAAAGTCAACAGTTCATTGTCTCTAAGGTTTTTTAGATCAGATTTTTTGGTATGTTTCTAAAACTCCTTGCCTAAAGTAAATACAACAGTTATTCTCCCAAATGGGAGAGGAGGAGAAGTGGAACACTGAACACCATGCCAGGGGCTCACAGCAATTTCAGTCCACGCTGGTGACATTCAGGGTATTCCCACTCCTGTTGTGTTAAAGCCATAAATTCAGGGGAAGATGAAAGAGAAAAGGCCTTTATCGAGTGGAGCATTGCTGTCTCTGCTTTCCAAGCCAGAATTACACAGGACTCCTGCCTGATACCTTTGTGGAAGCTGCTAGAAAAACCTGCTGAAGAAGTGCACCCACATAAAATGAACACAAGCCACAAACACACGGCCCTGGCACAGAAATAAATCTGTATTAGCATTTGATAGACTGCTTTTGGGAAGCCAGCTCCCAGATTTCCATATTCAAGAGCACTGGAGTCACCTCAGGTGAAACCAAAACATATTAAGCAACAAGGGAAAGGTGCTGAGTTTCTAATGAGCAAGAGCTGATGCCACAGGTGGCCTGAGAGTTCAGAGACATTCAGACTGACTTATGGCTGGCACCCTTTAAAAAATGCCAACCTTTTGTCAAAGAGCATTTGCAGGCAAGAGAATGGGGCAATATTACCAGTAACACTGCACTCCCCCTGGGAAACAGCCAACACCTCCTTGCTGGGAATACAGCACAACCTTAGCAAGAGTCCTGGGGATCATCTATTTCAGTGTGCCCTTGCTTCAACTTTGTCTTTCAAAAAAAATGAAGCTTTACTAAACATTCATGCAAGACTAAATTCTGAAGTTACAACCTTCTTGGGTATTCTGCTACTACTTAACACTTGCAGGAAGTTTTGCATCTTCAAAACACTCCCTTACAAATTCCCACAGTCTTGTGTGAGCTCAGTAAAGGGCCACGACCCCCTCTCTTGGAGTTTTTAGCTCTCCTTAAATTATACAGATATTGAATTAAAACAAAAAAGCTGCCTCCAGGATTTATAATCTCACCCAATGGCCTGTCGTCTGCAGCAAGGGGGACGTCAGAACCTACTTTTATAGCAATGAGAAGCAGAATGTGCTTCCCCAGCCCTCCCAGCAATGCCCTGATTGCTGCAGTGGTGAGTGGCTTGAAAGTCAAAGGACTATTCACCCAGACCTACCTTTGGGCTCTTACCCTTAGGGTGCCTAAATTGGGAACCAGTTTGTCCATGATTCCTTCTGTACAAAGAGAGATGAGCTTCTACAAAATGCATCCTTGAGACCCCAAATCACCCCCCAAACACCAACCCTCTGTTGACTGTGAGGGAAGCTGAACCAAAACCACTTCCTTTTATCATCACCCAAGTTCCATAACTCACATCAGCTGGTGTGAATTTTCAGTTCTCTCCTTCCTCTTCCCCCTGCCCCCTAAAGATGAGCTTATTATTGCTTGGGGTGTTCTCTTCATCTCTGAGAAGCTGAAAAGAATTTGTTACCTAATATTGATTAAGTTTGATTAGAATTGGGTTCACTGTTTTCTTCTGAAGATCTTACTTTGCTTTCTGAGCTGATTCTTCCCTTGGGCCTGTATAATACACAGATGCTGTGCATCTCCTAATGCTGCTACAACACAGAATACCCAAACTGAGGCAGCTTCAGAAGCAACTTGATTTTCTGTGCTTCAGATTATTTTTTTCTAAAACTAGACAATAAGTCTTGCTTGTCTTCATAGAAGCCAGTAGAGGGAAAAGAGGATAAACAAACAAACAAATCAAGTAAGTTAATCATGATTCAGAGCAGCAAGATTTAGTTTCTAGGTGCTGCTGACCCTCCCTGCAGCATTTGCAAGTCATCTGCCCTGTATATGAGAAGTAGCTTTGCTGCAAAAAGACCATGGCAAGAATTCCCCTTCTGGAGGAAGTCCTGGGTTTTCTTCAAAGCATTTACATCCTGCAGAGAAGAAACCTATGCATATACTTGAATAGAGAGATTTAAGCCCACGGACTGAAAACATTATGTAAGTGTCTGTCCATAATATAATTCACATTGTATGGGTTAGCTGAGATAAAACCTGTTCCCACAGAATGATTTTTCAGTTTTAGGTGTCCCATCAGTCTAATTCCATGAGTTAATATTCATGGTTTTTATTCTGAGAGTCTCTCTAGAGTCTACGTCAGTTTTTGGCAGGTTTCAAAGTGCTAAACATTTCTCCTTCTTTCACTGCAAATAGCATTTATAAACAGCAATACAACTTAATCTATGTGGAAGTGACTGACATAAAGAGCAAATGGAGACACGTTGCTGCTCAAGGGCCGGAACAGAAAGATATGACAAATATGCCCAAGAACATTCTGAGGGCTGTTCCCTAGTTCAAACTGTTGTAACCCATATTAAACAAAGGACACCCAAGTGTGAGCACTTCAGAGACCTAGGAAGTTGATAAAAACTGAGTATGATAAAGATGTTCCCCCCCAGATCTTTGTTTCACCAAATTTGCATGAATAAATTACAGGAGGTATTTGTCTCATCACCTTTAACCTTTAAAAAATTTGACTTGCAGCCTGACACAGCTACTGAAACAGTACTGTCAAGGATTTGATTATCCTTCTGAGTCCCTTCCTTGGGATATTCCATGGCTAAAAGATAAGGGGTATAATAACAGAGAATCTGGTTGATAACAGTCTAATGAAAATTGTGCCCAAAGTCCACCAAGTGCCTTACAAAGGTATTTGCAGGAGCACAGCTTAGCACAAGGGAATGGAAATGACCAATCAAATATACATAAGGGCCATGGGAAAGGATGTTCTTACTACATGATCCATAAAGAATTGATTAGAGGCATAAAAAGGGCAAATATGACCTGGATATATAAATTCTTTATTTTTTTTTATTTGGCTGCTGCAAAGTATGTAGCTGAACAAGTCTGAGTGTGTCGCTGATAGAAAGACACCATCATTAATAGTATTATTATTAATAGTCATTATTAATAATAGTTCATGTCGAAATGGCCAAACCTGATCCGAGTACCCCATGTCACCCCATAGGGTGTTATTAGTGGCTATTGGGAAAAGCAGACACTGAGGAGAAGGAATCAACATCCTAAACTCAAGAAATACCCATCAGAAACAGGGAGACAACTCATCCAAACCAATGCAGGAATCTTGCAAGCTCTTATTTCTCAGTCTACAAACTAGCTGAGATTAAATCCGCAGGATCAGGGACAAACCCCAGCCACACCTGGCAGTCAGCTGGGAAAACAAGTTCCACATCACTGCAGGAATCCTAATGAGGGGTTTCTTTATGGGTAGTAGGATGCTCTGGTCATACAATACCAATTACTAGCACTTGCAGGTACAAGAGTAGAGAAGGACAGGGCCACAGTCTTGATCATAAAGGCTTTTGTTTCTAGACTGGTCTTCAAAGGAAATGAGGCTCATTGCAGTAACTCTGCCCATTTTTTCAAATACATCTTAATCTGCTGGCCAGTTTTAAAACCATCTGACACAGGGAAAAGATCTCACGGATGCTAGAGAGCTGGAGCTGGATGAAAAATGCTCTGGGTAGGAGAACAGCGACCTGAATTAGAGTCCTGTGGAGGGGAAAATTGTTCAGTGAAGGCAGTAGGTGGCTGGCCAGTGTGCTAACACAGGTACCAGCTGGGCAGCCACCACGTGGGTGCTGGAGCCAAAGCCAGCCTCACATCTGCCTGCATCCCACTGAGCAGCCCGGAGTAACAGCAGAGCTACAGATGATGAGCAGACAGATACAGCAAAGAGGGGATATAGATGGGGGTGAGAAAAAGAGAAGGAACATGAAAATCAGAGGGCACAAGGGAGGACCTGAGGTTATTGCTGTAGAGAAAGCACCATGCTGTGCAAAGCAAGGCTTTAATTCAGCTGGTTTTGTTTTTCAGTCCTGTGTCTACACAATATGTACTCCTCAAAGGTTTGTAGGATGTCATTTGGAAAAGACAACCTGAGAAGAGGACATTCCTCAAAGAATCGTGAAGGTTGGAAAAGATCTTTAAGAACAAGTCCAACCATCTGTTTGATAAAAAGAAATGCTCAGTTAGAATGTTTTGTCTCAGAGACTGGTGTGAAGAATTCTTTTAGCCTCTAGAACCAGGAGAGGTATTTGGAGTCCAGAAATTGTGAACAGCTTTCCACATTCAAAATCACCATCCTGGCTACTAAGTGCATGTAGCTACTAAGAGAGAGTTGATGTTATTCTGCTTTTTGTGCTACCTGTCCAAAAGGCTGAGCTGGATTGCACCCAACAGCACATAGTCTAAGGCCACAAAACAGTACTCAGAAGGCAAAAAAACCCCTTTTTATACTGCACATACAAACTTAGTTCTTTAAAAAAGTCATTCATTTCTATTGGGCATCCATTCCTTTATAAAGCAAAAGCCAAGGACATCAGTCTAAACATTCAAAAGTATTTATCTCATAATGCAGTTGTTCCTGGACTTTCTACTTTAGAGTTCCTATTAGTATATTTTTTAATAATGTTTTGTTGCCTAGAACTGCAAGGAGAAGCAGAAATCCAACTCTAAGAAAAACTCAGCACTTTTTAACTTTTGCTTTTTTCCTACTTTTCAAATGAAATCTGAAAATTTAAAAATTACCCAAGTCCCTTGAAACAATGGAAAATCTTCTTGGCCATTGTAAAAACGTGGGTTTAATTTTCAGTATTTATTAATGGGTAAATATTTACACTTGCAATGCTTAGCTAAAAATAAATTACTAACTTTCCAACTGAAAATTTGAAACCACTGAAAAAAAAATCCACGCTGGACTTTTCAACACTGTCAGACTTCTATTTTCTATAATTATTTTTTTAAATTGTTTTCAAAATTCGATTTCTGGATGATTTCTGTTGTTTCTCGGTTTTTAAGAAAGTGAAAATTTGCTGTGGAGTGTTTATTTCATGCAGGATTTCTAAGCAGCTTCAGTAATAACATAAACCTCAGCCTGCAGGAGGTGGATGGCTTGTCCTTAACAGCTCTATGAGAGCATCCTTTCCACTATGAACAGAACTGCTGGTAAAAAATTTGTATTTCTGTACAATTCCTTCCACTTGGAGGCACGTGAAGCCTTAGCCTGGCTCGAGTGGACCAAGATGGAATAGTGCAGAGAGGCTGCTCTGGTGGTGTGAAGAGCAGCACAGATTCCTGCCCTTCAAGAGAAAACAAATGGTTTTGGTTCTTACACCTCACGGGGAAACCAACTGGCTCGAGGAGGCTAAACAAGCTTAGCTGGTGCCCTGGGACAGGACCCAAATGGGGACAGACGGTGGCAGCAGGGCAGGGGAGTCACTAACAGGTGGGACAGCAGTGGTGGTGACAGCAGAACAGCTGCTGCTCTGCTCACACACCTCCAAATGATCCTCACGCCCTGCTGGGTCTCGCTGGGCATCCACTTGGGGTGTCAGCCAAGCTCTTTGGAGTGTCCTTCCTGCTTGTCATCGTCCCAGTGTCACTGCAGAGCTGGGATGCTCCAGATCCTGGGTGTGCCTGCTGCTCTGGGATTGCCTGCAGCAGTTAAAACTATAGGGCTGGCATATACATGGCTGGTATTTCCTCCCAGAGAGGAAAAGAAACCAAACAAAACAACTGGCATCAACAGTGAAAGATGCCTTTGTTTAGCTTTTAGTTTTTGCCTTTATTTTCTCCTATTTTATGTTTTTTAAATTACAGACTTGCATACCAGGGGGAAAAGAGACCCCAAATCCTGCCAATTGACACAAGTTATCATCAGACACAGAACTGTGCATTTTCCAGCTTGTTCAAAATGAAAAGCTGAGCAAGTCGGGGCTGTTCAGTCTGGAGAAGAGCAGGAGATCATCTAGGACCTAATACCTAAAGGGGCTTCAAGAGAGCTGGAGAGGGACTTTGGACAAGGACATGGAGTAACAGGACAAAGAGGAATCGCTTCAACCTGACAAAGGGCAGAATTGGATTAGATATTAGGAAGAAATTCTTCCCCATGAGAGTGGTGAGGCCCTGGCCCAGGTTGGGCAGAGAAGCTGTGGCTGCCCCTGGATCCCTGGAAGTGTCCAAAGCCAGGCTGAAAGGGTCTTGGAGCAACCTGGGCTGGTGGAAGGTGTCCCTGCCCGTCCCCCCCATGGCAGGGGGATGGAATAAGATGATCTTTAAGGTCCCTTCCATCCCAAACCATTCTGTGCTTCTATGAAAACCAAGTAAGGAATGGCAGCAGTAAGTTTGGGGCTGGTGAGACGTGTCTGCTTCCAAGAACTTCTTCAGTCTGACTTAGGTTGATGTTCTTACTGGCAGTTTATAGCAAGACATATAATTAGATCTCCGTAATAGTTTCCCAATGCCCAGGAGAGTTTAAATGATGAGTTTAAAAGATGTAATTCCCTCAGAATAAGAAACATTGAAGTGACTGTAAATTGTGAGGTGGAATTTGAGCACCGTGCCTTCCATCCCCAGTCGTTTCACATGTCTGCATGTTCTGTGGATAATGAAATCAAATCTCAGAAATAAAAAGCTAAGTAACCTGGGGAGAGAAAGGAAAATCAGTCTTAGATGGGTGATTACTGCAGACTTGCAAGAGAGCCTGACTACCAAATGAAATATATATATCTTCTTCATCACCGGAACATATGTTGTAGCTTGTCTAGTTTTATGGTGCTAACATTAAGCTTCAAAAGTCTGAAAAGCAAGCTTTAGAAGGGATTTCATTAGAACAAAAGCCATTATGGTATTCAAAGTTGGTTATCTCTCCAATGATTTAGCTCAAAATAGAAGGACTGAAATAGTGTAACGCCGTCATCTCAACCGTGGCTCATTTCTTCTTCATCTTCAAGGCTCTCTCCTCAGTCACCAACCCAAAACCTCACCCTCACACCCCCAAATTCAGCAGGGAGAGTACAGGGCAGACACACACAGCTCTGACGAAGCAGAGCACTGATGATGAGTTTGAAGGACAATGCTTTACAGTCAGAATGCACACTGTGGGAAGCAGAGACTTTTTCCCCTACGTTTGTGCAGAACCCAGCACAATTATGGTCTGATCTTGATTAGTTTACTAGCGACTGCCACGATTTAATAAACATTACAGCTACGTGATAAACTCTCATAAATATCAGCAACTATATGAAAAGGTTCATCTCCATGCAGGAAAATACTTCACATGTGCTTCACTTTCCCCACATACAGAGTTGCAACCTCTCTGAGACTGAACCTTCCACGGGGCTGAATATACATGAGAAGCAGACAGTTTATTAAGAAGGGTGCCATTTTTATATCACGTTTCAGAGTAAATTTGGCTCGAGAGATGAGTAATTCAGGCAACTGCTGAGAGCCTCACACAGAACAGCAACTCATGTGTTAGTCTGCTACTTCCTTGAAGCAGTAAGAACAGAGGTGGGAGGCAACACATGGCACCAGCTCCACTGCAGAACCCAGGATCCCACAAATCTGGAGGTCAGAACGGCAGAGATCTTTCTTCTGTCATTAGCTGAGCAGCAGATGTGATTCTGGGCTTTATATAGGAGAGCCAGCAATTCATCTTGTCTCTAAGTCCATGGCAATAGGTTTCTTATTTGGAAAAATAAGCTCTGAGATGTATGCTCTCCAAACAGATTTGCTGAGAGTTAAGGAAGAGCTGAAATGAGCTGAGCTTTAGCAGTGCAGAGCAGTGATTTCAAGATGCCTACAGGGGCTACTCTCCCTGAAACTGTCGTGTTGCAAATAGGCATCTGAAGACATGTTGAAGTCCTTGCTTGGTCCTGCAGCTTTCTACATTAGGGATCATTTTCACTGAGGCAATCTTTAATTGATCACGTAGTATTATTTTTTTTCTTATTATTGTTGTTAATGTTATTGCTATTATTCTATTAATTATTATTAATACTACTGCTAGTAATAATAATATTCATTACACAAAATGCAGAATTGGGACCATCTCCAAAGGAGGAAACAAGAGATGAAACGAGCCAATTCCCCCTGCCTTAAAGGCGTAAAGAGAAACCTATAGAGGATTTCTCCCATTTGTTTTGCAAATCTTCCTTCTATTCTTTTCCATCTCAAGTTTTTTCAAGTAGACTTTCAGTCTCCTTACCAAACACGTTCATAAATGTAATATAAGAAAGTCAACCTTTACGGTTTCAACTATGTTTTACAGTTATCCATAAAATCATAGACTAGTTGTGTTAGAAGGGACCTTTAATGGACTTGGAATGTTTGCAGGGATGGAGAATCCACCACCTCTCTGGGCAACTTCTTATTTTTTAACCTTCTCTGTATCTTCATAGACTTTATTTAACACAGTACCCTGGGAGTTTTCTTTGAAAATATTCTGCTCTTACAATATTTTTTTTCATATTCTGCTGATCTTTCCTGTTATTTCCGTGAGAGCATTCAAATAAATAGAAATAAGCACATATGCCAGTGATTTTATGACTGGGGTTGCTGGGCTGCAAAGGCAGTGAAGGTGTGGCCCATCTGCCCACCCTCCCACACAGCAGGACATTGGGGGTTACACTTGGAATACGTTCCACTCTCCCCTTTTTTTTGTCTCAGGAAATACTATTACTTTGCTTAATGTCTTGGGCAACGTGGTATCATGTCTAAATAAGGACACAATTTCTTTACACATCTGCAAGTGGCAAACCAGTCCCAAGAGGACAAGCTTATGACTTCCTCAGAAAATCAAGAAGTATTATAAAAAATCATGGTTTACCTGTCTTCGAAGGTCTCGTGTCTTCTTGGTCATCTTGTCAATAGCAATGTTGAGTGGGTCCCCCTTCTCCTTCCTTCCAGTCTGTTAAAAAAACCCAAAATTTTAGTGTTAGAGAAAAATATTCCATAAAAATATACACCTTTTTAAAAAAAAAAAATAGTAAAGATTCATCAAAGATAACCTTTGCATCTTTTTTTGTTTCTGCCATCAAGTTGTTATTTCCAAAGTAATGTTTATGTGAGGGAGGCATAGAAAATTATTTAAAAACAATCCTAAAGTGATAAGAACAAAGATTAAGGTGACTCACTAGAGAGTTCAGAACTTTTCCACCACTAAATTATGTGCATATATTATACAGTTAATACTCCAAAAATCTGGCAAGACCTTTCACTATAAAATGAATATTAAGAGTTTCTAATCTCCATCCTGCCAGGCACTGGGAATGTTAAACGTGATAATAAGCACCAACACAGCTTGAGGACAGAAGGAAAATGGTCCCTACGCCTGTAGCAGGACTCATATTGGCAGGCATTAGGTGTAGTATAAAGAAGAATTCCACTTAAAACACTTTCCTGCAGGAAGTCTCAAAGCAAAACTCTTCAGGAAGATTAAAAAGTGGGAAAAAAAGCTTTTTGTGGCTCATAACCAATGGGGGGAAAAATACCTTTTTAGGTTCAATGACACAAAAAAGCATTAAGTGACTTTGTTAGCTGTGTTACCTTTCTCTTAAGAGAAAACTGCTTCTCTAAAGATTTGTCACATCTCTTACACATTGAACTCTGTTTGAAAGCTTTTCATCAAGAATCAAAACGATCTTCCATTCTTCCTGGCAGTACTCCTTCCTTCCCAAGGCTGTTTTCAAATACTCCTATTTAGAATTGTTCCTTGCATATGATTAACAGCGGTTTTCTATCTCCAGCTGAGCCTAATAGCACACTTTTCTGGGAACTATTGAGAAGTCACTTTTTGGGGTGGGATGGGGATTAAACACACCCTTTCAATAGTGATCTCTCACATGGCCTGTGTGGTTACCAGCCCTGCCTTGGCAAGTGGCCTCTGTTCCAGCCTCTGCTTTAAGAACTCATTCCAGAGAACGCCTGCTTGCTGTTATTGCCTGTAATTCTAATTATGACACCAGGCCAAAGCTTTTATGATCATTTAGAAATCTGCAAAAACCCATCCCCTTTTTTTCTCATTTGGAAATTCAAACACGACAATATCAAGTGGCACCAGAATTTAATACAAAACATAAATTTACCTCTTAGCTTTCTAAAAAGAATCCATTACAAATTCTGGAGTTAATCATACAAATCGACACCAGAAAACAGAGAGAGAAAGCATTTGCTGTCACACAAGAGGAGGCATCTGTGTCACCCGCTGGTATTTTTATCTCACTTTTCTTGTGTTCATCCTTTGAGTGAGTTCTTCTGGTCCCCAGCTGAAGAACTACATCTCTTTAGCCTAAGCAGTGTCAGCACAGGCTTTTTAGTTTTAGATGCCCTGAATTCAGTCCCTGGTATCTTTTTCAAGACAGCAGCTGTCATATGTGCACACAATCAAAGCTTGCTTTTCAAGCTGAACTTTCACAATAAAGCTGAGGCAGATAAGTTTGGGATAGGAAGCCTCTCCTGGCTGTTGAGATGGTTCAGCAGGGACTGCCAGATGAGCCAGTCCCAGCCAGGTTTGAGTCAGCCAGACTACAAAGGTGTATTCTAAGAAAACTTAAAAGAAGAAAATTACTCCAGCTGTGCTCTGTGCACCTCCTGGACCAAGTTTCCTTGGTGACAACAGTGGCCTGGGATGCTTTATTTTCCCGGCCAAATAATTCAATTTCTTTAATATTGTTTAAATTCTTCTCTTCCTTCTCATTGTTTAAGCTTTAATGACCTGGCTTAGAAAGATCCATAACCACACAAAATATGCAAAGACTTTTTTTTCTAGGGCTGAGATAACCTTTGTTTGGCATATTTTTCTTTTTCTTTTCAATAAAATCAGGAATTATTTCCTAAACTGGGGAAAATTGCTGTGAAAATTAACACCAGGTAAATAATCGAAGAGCAAACACCATGACAGAACGTAGGGATGGTATTTTACAGCTCTCAAACAAAACAACCAGTTCTTCTTCACCGATGTCATTCAGGGCAGAGATATTTTGTGTTCACCACCAACATGGGGAGGTCAAACAATTAATGCCTGGCACCCATTTAGGGGGTCAAAAAGTTGTCCTTCAACAGGCACTTGGGACTTCTTCCAGGGTAGCCAGCCATGGGATATGGTGACACTGAATAAACTAAGCACTTGATAAACTGCACCATTCAGGGGATAAGGCTCCTGAAAAAATTGCAAAAAAAAAAAAGTAGAAATGTCATGGTTGACCTCAAAGTTTGTAATTTAGGTCCCTAATCTGGGTGTTTTGTGCTGCTCCTAAGCCCATGGGCAGCCTACATCCAGAATCTCTCCTACGCCTCTCTTCAGATTTATCCTGTAACTTTTTGAGCCTAGTTTGAAATAAATAGTGTTTACATAAAGAGTGGCCCTCAAGGCACATCTATTGTGAAACAGGAAACAACTGGGAGTCCTTCTGTGACCCTCAGGCCACACAACACAAACTGCCAATATCCATCTGGCCCGTCCCTTGTCCCTCCAAAGCAGGAGAGAGCCCGTTCTCAATTGCTCTGTGCAATTGCCCAAATCCTGCCTGCATGCTGTCTGAGATGCTAAATGGGATGGACCAGTCTGTGCTGCAAAACACACCACCAAACCAAGTGGGTAGAGATCCAATTGAGCTCTTAATGGCAATAATTTAAATATGGATGTTGTCTCATGTCCTGTACAACTTTTACTTAGCCATGAATTTTCGGTCCTTCACCTGTTACTTATGAAATGGCTACAGCCTTTTAATTCGTATACAAACCCCCTTCTTCACCATATGATTTCGAAGAAGGACAAATTTGTTTAGTAAATCACATTATTGAAAAATAACTAGCATGGCATGTGATGCTACATAGCTTCGGGGAGGTCTGTCAAATACCATCTGCTCTGCGCTGAAAATATAAGTTTATTAAAGTTTATTTATTTAAGTCCTTAAATACTCTTATATTATTGTTGCTGTGTGATAAATTTTTGGCCTTCATTCCTAGAAGGGATAGAAAGAAATTCTGTGGTTTCCTGAAAAAAAAAAAGTTGAAGTGTAATATTGAGGCTTTTGCCATTTCCCTGTTAACCTTTTTCCACAAAGGGAAGAAAGATACTTTGGGCTAAAAAGGAAGCACAAATTGCTGCTGGCATTGGGTTAAAAAGAGGAGGAGAAATGCACAGAAGTCCTTGAATGTCAAAATATCTGTATTCAGAGTCCCCATGGACAGAATTACATCTCTTCATGGTGCAATGAGGAGAACTTTGCTACAGGAGAATATATTCCTCAAGCCCCTGATTTCCTGTGACCATTGACAGCACTTGCATACTGCTCCTACTCGAGATATTTTCAAACAATTTTCTCAGTCTGTGTTACTTCCATTCTAATTTCCTTAGAGCTTTTTCTCTGCCTGTTTGGTTTCTTCTCAGTTGCTCAGGACGAGCTAATTCCCAGAGGATCCTGGCCAGGGGCTGTGCTGGCTGCAGAGTGCCCCAGGTCAGGGGTGGCTCTTGCACTGCATTCCCCCTCAAGGCTGCAGTCCCTCTCCCAGATCCCATAATGTAAGATCCAGCTCCCTAAATATCATTTTAAAGCCTCATTTGCCACCTGGCATGAGAAGCTGTGGAGTTTTTCAACACATCCATGCCTGGGAAGTGGAAGAAATCTAGGTATGGATTGTCCTATTGCTCTAGAAAATGCCTAGAGTTGCCATCAGTGTCAACAATATTACTTGAACACTAAAACCAGGATAGAACACAATCCTCCTCCTCCTCTTTACATTAAGCAAAGTCAGAAAAGCTTCACAGTTAAAACTGTAAGGTAAGCACTTGGTTATAAGTGGAACTTCATTTAGGTAGGAAAAGTAATAAATTAATAACAAAAAGCACTTAAGGATGGTAAGAAATTTCAGCATCTGCTAGAATGATCTCTGCTAAGACATAGCATTGCTTTTCCTTTTGAAGAAAGACCTTTTTGCTCTCCTTCCTTTCCTCCTTTTCATGAGCTGTTCACAGTTTATACTGTTGAGAGTAAAATCTAAAACTCCCCAAATATTTATCACAACTCTTAAGGCCATTTATATCCCAGGATTTTCTCATCACAGAACTGTTTTGATCAGCTTGAGTACTTAACAGGACACACTTTTCTAACCCTGGAGAGTATCACAGAATCAAGACAAGGCCAGGCAGGCCAATCAGCCCAGAGACACAGAGCATTTTGGGTGAGACCTGGTCAAACTTGGAAGAAGATGCTCCAGACTGGAACTGTGTTGCTCATTCTGAATAATTCCAGATACCCCTTTAGGGAAACCACAGGGAGCTTAAATTTCAGCTCATGAAACAGATACAATTGCTACTACCACAATTCTTATCATAAAGATAGATGCTATTTGGGAAGGAATATCCTCGTATTAAAAAGTTAGGATCACTTAGAGTTTTGTGAGATGCAAACCCCTATTTTGAGCATGCTATTTTAAAAAACTATATAATCAATGCCAGCTGAACAAGGCTGACAATAGTGACCCATAAAAGAAGGGGATGGAGGGCCAAGAAACACAAAAAGTGCAGCAACTTCAGGCCTACAACAGAATGTCCCAGACAAACCTCCACGGGTGACAACTGGATGAGTGATGGTAGAGAGTGTTGTCATCCTTTCCCTTTAAAGGGCATCATTTAGAAACTCAGTGTTTCCATTTAATAATAACAGCATCATCAACGACAATAATAGCCAAAAACTATGGAAGAAGTTTGGGAACCAGTGATTTCACACACTCCTCTGTTTGCTGCTTTAGGTTTAAGCCAAACTACCTGGGAAAGCTGAGTCTCCTCACACATTAAAGGCTGCATGTCCAGGACAATCTCCCTGCTGTTTCCAGTAATTTAGCCTCCAGCAGACAGGTGGAAAGATTATCTATTGATCCAAAAGCTACCAAATCTTGATATATTTTTACATTTTCATCACCCCACAGGTAGAGGGGTTCCATCATTTACAGTTTATTCCGAACTTCAATACCACAATGCTTTATTAAGGCATAAATTGCTGCTCAAAAATATATCCGTCCTAATATTTTATTTTAGATATTGAACAACATCACTCTTTTGAAACTATGCCCATGTTCAATAGCCCTTTTAAAAGTGATGAAGAGGAGCTTAGTACTAAGAGGAAGAACATTTTGAACAACAGACACAGGCTGCATCAGTGCTTTGAAGCAGAAATCTGGGTTTAAACACACCAATACATAGTCCCCTGCTGACAGAAGACGATTAATTTTGGGTCAGGAAAAGGCTAAACTATTTTTTTTGGAGAAGAAAGTAGAGACTAAATGTCACTGGAAGTTGAAAATCCTAACTATTTGCTAGGGAGATGGGCCAGGAAAACAAGTTTCATAAAATCTGTGTGGTTCCTGTATGGATAAGCTGAACAGAACATCTTGAAATAAATTAATTTAAGGGAAAAAAATGAATGGCAAGAAATGTCTTGGGAGCGTGGTATGAACAGGAATTACTGTTTTACTCAGCTCAGTGATTTTAGCCTATGTTTGTTCTCATAAATTATTTTGGGGTTACAATTTATTTAAAGGAACTACATTGGAGGTTTGCAATCACCTGTTTTCCAGCTTCAAATTTGTTGGAGAAACACCTGTTGAATTAAGATTTGTACGTTCTCTTTTCCTCTTACTGATTTTTTTCTCTTTGGGGAAAAAAAAAAAAGTGAATTTTCCATAAATGGGGGTAAAAAGACAATAAAATTAAAATGAGACACGAGCTGGACACGTTATCAGTACCTGAGGAGCACAAATCTTATCCGTGGCCTGGATCCAAGCAACTTTTATCTAGATCTGTACATAATTAAGACTAAGTGTGTAATAAAATCAAGAAATAATGAAACCTGTATCCATTAAGGGTTGGGGAAGATTTCCCTGTCATATTTTATGCATGGCTTTTAATGCAGGCCACATCCCCCCAATATCTGAATGCCTTCAAGTGGTGAACTGGTGAATTAAGTGCTTTGTTCATTATCAGCCACGTGCAATTTCTTCTTTTATCTTTTCCAAAGTGGGAAAACTCTTGTGTAGGGGAGTATTTCACTGTGCCTGGTTTGTGGCTCTTTATTTTCCTTGTTTTGCATAACTCACTGCTGTAACCACTCCTTGTCTTGTGGCAATACCCAAGGATTTTCAGACACATTATCAGTGCCAGCACTTTGACTGGAAACACCAAGTTAGGGTTAGGGCTTGATCCTACTGGTTCCCAAGTGGCAGCTGCTACTATTGACTGATATTTACCCATAATCACATACTGGCATCTCAGCTTCCCTCCAAAACAAAAAGAATTGGCTGAAGAATTTATATTTATAGTGATAGGAAAGTTGCCCAAATTGGAGAACTTGTTCACTCTCGAGAATCAAGGCAGCAGTTTGTTGGGTTTGGTGATTCCTTTTTTTTCTGCTTGTAGATGATAAACTGAATATTTCTGCATTCCTGAGTATTTTTTAACTAGAGTTTCCAAGACCACTGTGGTGAGACACAGTCCTGCTTTTCTGGCTACTGTCCAAGACTGAGCTACCAAAAATCCAGAAAAGGCAACTAGTGGGACTTTCCTAAGTGACAAGGCAAGGGAACCTTCCAAATCTCCTTGATTCTCCTTAGGTAAAACACATGCATTGTTTGGGGGGTTTTTGGAATGGGGGAGAGCCATGCAGCTCTTTGAAATTCTTCCCCAAGGAAGAATCTCCTGCCATCACTTAAGAGTTGTGCCATTTAATTCAATTCAGACTAGAACGTAGCACACACTGCCATTCCACAAAGCAGTGACAGTTTCCAGGGAAGACCATCCCATTGAATTTTACCACCTAGAAATACTGAATCAAATCTAGTTATTTTAGCTCCTTCTATACTCAATATATAGTGACAGGCATTTTTAGAGCACCCATCTGTCTTGCATATTTATTTTAATATGGAATACATATCATCACATGGGATTGCTCCTCTTCATCGACAATGGAGGGGATCTTGCAGTGCTTGATGATTAATTCTTTAAAAAAGGACTAAGTTAAATGAGATAAACTGTCTACTTAATAACTACAAAGACTGTCCAGCCCTCCTTAGGATCAGGTTAGAGACTGTCTTGGATAAATGATGTGCATTTTGGATGATTTTCTTCCAGAGAATTTAAAAATATAGCATCATAACGATGCCTTTTTCACAAGACATTCCATTCTTTCCAGGATGTGATATTTTGAGGTCCTGAAAATCATTTGCTTTCTTCCCACTGTCTAAAAGAAACACACTTCATCATTTCCACTCAGCACTGGATCTTGGCAATCTCAGGTCCTTCTCAGCCTGAAAGGTGGTCACAGGTGGGGTCCCTCAGGGATGGATATTGGGCTCAGCATTGTTCAGTGCCCTCACCAGTGACCTGGGAACCCTGCTGCAGTTTGCTGTGATGCCTAATGAATGTGAGGAGAGGCTGAGGGTGCTGGGTCACAGAAACACCACAACCTAATGAAGAAAACCTCATAAAAGCGCTCCAGTTATAGGTGGATTTCTCTAACCTGAGCTTTCTCACAGAAAGACATACCCCAGCACCAGCCTCATCTGGGACTGAGCTTTGCTGGTAACAGGGGAAAACAAGGAAAGGGGCTGGAAGAGCCAAGACTAATAACCTGAGCCAGGTTTTCTGATCCCTGGCCATGTGTGTGCAATGGCACCTCTGTCACTGAGAAAGAAGGTCACCCAAGTGTGAGCATGCAAGTCTCCTGACCAGGTTTCTAATGTCTGTGAAGCTTCCCCTCGCTCCTTTCTGCTTGAGGGGCTGACTTTGTAACAATATCTATTAAAATTTCAATCTGGCAGAATGTTTCTTGTAATTAAAAGGCATCTTTTCCTTTGCAATGCTTACTCAGAGGAAAACATAAGGGTTTTCATAGAAGAAACTGCATATTTCTATTCAGAAGATGTCAGTACAGAAAATTGATGCTGTTACACTTAAATGCATATAAAAAATAGAATTTCTGAGGAAAGAAATGTGCATGATGTAAACTGTTATAAAAACATCAGCTTCACTGAAGCCCCACTAATTTACACCAGCTGAGAATCTCCCCACTCATCATTTAAATAAAATCTTGCAGATGCTTCCATTTAAGAAGGTCAGAAATGTTTACTCCAGAATTCAAAATTATTCTAATTTCTTTACAGGCTTCTACTTGCAAAGGGTCCACTACAAGCTCCTCATTTAACCACCAGCTGCTTTCCAGCTGTAAATTGCAATCTGCTTTTAGATGCCTCCTGGATGCCTTCTCTTGATCAAAAATAACTGGAGGAAAAGGAGATAGGGCACATTTTTAATTTCCCTTCAGATATGGAAGCCTGTAGTGAAGGACTATGTACATAAAAAAATCTCAATTTTACCCATTTTCGTATGAGCTGCTGAGAAAAATCTGTTCTATTACTGTAAGCACAATTATGTTCCTAAGTAATGAAATAGTTATTAATAAAACCTATTAATAAATATCATGGATCCTGCTCAAATTTTCTCAGTTAGGAAGTTGCCACAATAGGAGGTCACTAAGGAGGGGTAGAGAAGGACAGAATGTTTTACACCACCTAACAAAAACCACTTCATGGATCCCAACCCAGAAATACATGGGCTAAATCTTTGTTATGTCTTTGTTACAGATTAATGGAAATGCTGCTCAGAACTCTAAATGGAAGTGCTATCAACGTCAGTTTTATGCCTTATTTGCTAGAAAGCACTTGGAGCCAACCTCTTCCTGGGTGCTTTCACACTGAAGGCTGGATTAGGAGTCACAGGCAGGAGTGTTATTCACTGAAGTAAAGGCAGGACTTCCTGAGGCCCCTCAGCGTCCCTTGAAAACAGCCTTTTAGTATTTGTCAGTATTCAGTATTATTATTTCAGTATTTCAGTATTATCTCTCTCGGAGGAATGGGAGAACCACATAATGCTGTGTATTTACAGGCAAAGACTTTTTTGTTTGTTTATGTATTTTTAAAAAAGCCTCCATTTGATGATGACATTTGACTACAAATTGGCTTCCACAGTGTGAACCTTTAAGCATTTTTTTCAGCAAAGAAGCTTTTTAACCCAATAGGCATCTCTGACAAACGAAGTGACCCTTGGAAGTTCATCAGTGTTCCTGACACCTAGAGGTACAAATGAACATTTGTTATGAACATATTGAAGCCCCACCTATGCCGTTCTAGTTAGATGCAGAATTACTCTTAATGGTACAAAGGCATTACAGAGCCTCAGAGTTCAACCCCCCAAAAACCTCCCCTGTCTGTGCCTGGGAGGCACAAAACTGGGGTTTGTGAGCACTTAAGAGTGCCTTGATTATCAAATACCTCTGAAACACAGGATTTCAACTAGCTGGCTGCATCTGTCACTATCTAATAGATCTCTGTATGAGCTGTGTCTGGACCATTACATCTGCATTTCTTCCTTTTTAATTGCACCATGCTCATATTCCTTGGATGATCCACGAGGAAACAGGTCTTGTTTATGTCCAATCTAGAATGTGTTCATCAATGTCGGCAGCTGAAACTCAATACTAACTCAATATTTGCACCTATAACAAAGAATTAAATCCTTTTTTCCAATTAATTGCTACTTTCTTTTCCCTTACCTTGCCAGTTCCCTCCAGGCCACCTAGGTGGGGGATTTTTTTCTCCTGTGTGTGTGTGTGTGTGTGTGTGTTCTCTTTGGCCTCCAACCTGTTCTGAATACTTTTAATTATAGCCCCCACCGAAACAATATCTGAAATTATTATTTGAAGCCACTGCTGCTTTCCAGTGCTGACACCATGCCTGGCACTGGGTGTGCAGCCTACACAGCACCGATGGGTGTGCCAAAATTTGGGAGGGCAGGGACATGTGCCTGGAAAGCACCTCCTGTGGAACCCCCCCTGCAAGCAGACAATGAGTGTGACAATGTTAACTGGACACGTAATTTAACTCCTGCTTGGAGTGACTGGAGACAGAGCAAAGCCCGGGCAAGGAAATAACTCTGTCCTCGTTACAGTAATTAATCTTTCACTTTGAGTTTGGGTTTCTTTGTGCCTGCTTGTTCCTTTGTAGGACATCACGACCACCAGGCAACGGGGATGAAATAAAACAAAATAAAATACAAAATAAAAGAACTTTTGAAACTCCAAGCAGACTTCCAAAAGAATGCAGGAGCAAAGGACCAGCTCTGTCTACTTTTACAGCGCAAAGGCTGTCACTGCCTCAGATCAATGTGCTAAGTGACATCCATTCAAATTACTTGTCAGTTTAATCAGAGGAAGTGAAACACAATTACAGGGCATTAGTGTAAAAGCCAGCACAAAATAACAGAATGTCCATGTGGGATATCTGAGCAAAAGCCTGTTGAAAATAACTCTGTGACATTTTCATCAACAGGAAAAAAAAAAACAAAACCACAAAAAACCCTTTGGAAATGCTACTACAAACTAATTAGCCATAAAATAGTGCTTTATTTCTCCAGACTGATTAGAGTCCTTATTTCTTCTTGTAGATATCAGAAATTTTTTTTGGTTTTTGTTCTGTTATTAGAATAAAATTAAGTGCATAAAGATAAAGACCTTTACTGAAATGATAACTGGTGCACTTACAAAGCCTCCCTGTGCTCCCTCTCAAGCCAGCAGGAGTTTTACCATTATTTCCATTGAACGATTGGAACATTCATTTTTCATGGACACTCCAAATTTCCACTGAACAAAAGATTTATTTGTGGAATCATCAGGAAGATGACTTGGATTGAGTGGGTGAAATGGGAGCAGGGAAGGGAAGGGGCTCTTCCTTCCCCCCCTTAAGGCAGGGCTGCAAGTTTGGAGGATTCAAAAGGAGAAATTAATGCAAACCTGTCTCCAAAGCCCTGCCTGGAGTCCCCCAGTGGGATTTGCTGGGGTGGGCACTGGTGCCTGGAGTCCCTCTGACCCTTTCATCCCAATCTGCACCACAGCTCCCTTTCAGCAGAAGAGATCAAAATGTACCCATCCAGAGGTACAAAGGAAATTGGGAAGTGTGAATCCCCACAACAGGAAACCAGCCTGAAGCCCTATGTGAGACTCAAATAGCAAAATAAAAATATAGGAGGTGGAATAGCTCTATGTGATTTAGAACCTCACATAAGTTTTTTTTTCCAAAAAATAACTATCAATACACATCTTCAGGACAGAACATAGGCTGGAAAACTCCTCCTCCTCCAGCCCTAACTTGCTTTTTAAGATCCAGAGGGGATCAGGGCTTGGACTTTACTCAGCACAGTGAATCTCCTGGAATGAGGTGACTTCATTTTTTTCAGTAGCCACAATGCACAATGCATAGCCCAGGTCCAGGTACCCCTGTGGTAAAGAATGCACTTCAAATGTTCATGTGGTAATTCTGAGCTCAGAAACTCCGAGGGCTTTAATTGGATTTGGCTCTTTACCCTCTCTGTTCAGGAGATAGTAATTAACTTGACCATCCCTGCCTGGTCTGCAGGGTGACTGAAGGCACAGCTCTGCACAGGCACATAAATGCCTCCCAAAAGAGTTATTACTGTGAATGTTCAATATGACAAGTTAACTCTGCTATGTTGGGAATGATGGCATTGAAATTCTTAAGGTAAGTGCCACTGGAGCCCAAGTCACAGCTAATGGGAATGGAGGAAAGAGCATGAATATGCAAAACCACTGCACACTTTGCCTTTTACAATAATAAAAAGTTAATCCTATTTTTTTTTAACTTCCCTTGCTACACCTTCATCTTTTGGCACTACTAACACCCCAAAAGTACTGCAAAAGGGGTTAAAAGCAAGATAGTTCTTTTGGTAGATTGCCACAAAGACTTCTTGTAGGAAATGAAGTGTAAAAAATGTTAAAGAATGTTAAATGAAATCACAGCAGACTGAAACCTGTGGTTCCAGTGCAAGACCTGAAATAAATTGGAAACAGATGCTAATTGGCACCACCTTCATTCTGATGTTCACAAACGAAACCTAACGAGACCTCAAAGGTGCCGAGGGAAGACCAGCCATCCAAAGAACATTAAAACAGGCTTGGATTTGGTTTGTCAGCTCCAAAGTTATTTATATCCTCCTAAGTTATCTGGATGCTTCAAAAAATTCACCCAATGAGACACGTGTGTGTATTTTTATAAAGGATTGAAAGTCTGTGGAGTCTAAATTCCTAAATTATCCTGGATATGCCTTTTATCAATCAGCATTGGCTTTGGAGGTGAACTCCTGATCTGAGTTCCTCACTGGAGGAGATTTTTTCCTGAGGAATGGTTTGTATCAAGACAAACATGGCAGTTTGCAAGTCTTGGTACAAATCATACACTACCAAGAATTATCCCCAGAATCTGCAGCTATTTACAATCCCTTTTAATGACAAATGCTTATAGAAACTAATTGCCAGTGGTAAAAGTGCTGCCTGAGCTCTGCATCTGGTTTGCTTCTCTCCCCCCTGAAGAGCTTTGATGTCACACATTAAACCTATGCTTAATATATGGGGATATCCACTATTTTAAATAGTAGTATTCTAATAATTCACTAGTTTGGCCCTTCAGTGACTTCAATAGCAATTTCAGTGGTAAGACAATGTAGCATCCCATGCTTCCTATTTATTACTTTATTTTTACATGCCATAACCTGCCATTCCATTGGCATTATCTACAAAATAATAACTGAATCAATGTTTCCTGTAAAAATCAATGATTTCAGTAAAAGAGGAACAATTGTGGACCCTCTGCTTGTTGCCCTTGGCCATGATAAACCCCAAGGAGAGAACAACAGAATCCACAGTCTATATGAACTAGACTCTACTTCCAATTCCCACTTTCTAATAGACTATATTTTAGTGAGGTTTTCTTCAGTATGGCAATGAGTGTTACGGGTGACTCAATTCCATGATGATCAAACGCCTAAAGAAATTTAAAAAAAATAAAAAAATAAAGTGGAGCTCGGCAGGAGAAGCTCTGCTGCTTTCCACACCACATGATGCTTTTCACTTCAGAACCACCAAGCAAATTACCGAGCAAAAGTTACTGTGAATAAAATGGGCTGCACTGTGTTAAGTAATTATTTCTAAAGTGTGAAATGGGTAGGAAGTATCTCATCTTAAAGTAGTGCCATGATGCATATTACCTCTCCAGTATAAAGTGAACAGTCTTTTTTTTTTTTCTTCCTTTTTCTTTCTCTTGCAGGAGCAAGCACAGGAATGAAAACTCTGTTTTCCTAATGATCTTGTATGTGGGAGAGAAGTGCAAAGACCCAACCTGTGAAACTGTGCTGTGCTCCACTCTTTGTACTGCTTGGGGAAGAACCTTCTAGAGCTTCACGAGCTCTCAGGGAATCACAGAAGGGTTGAGGTTGGAAAAGGCCTCCAAGTGTTAACCCAACACTGCCACATTCATCAGTAAATTACAACTCTATTTGAATGATGCTCCCCATCCCAAGGAATGCTCCTCAGGAATGTAAGATGAAGTTGTACTCTCCCATGTCAAAGCCCAGCATTTCTGGGAGTTTTAAGGGAAGGTTTAATGTGTGGGACAATGCAGAACACAGCTTGCCTTTAAGCAGCTCTTTCAAATGCCACACGTGAGCCCATTCTGCTCCTCAGCCTGGAAACCAGTGAGAAAAGAGGGTCATTGGAGTAAGAAAGTTATGCTCACAGATTAGGAAAATACCTGAGAGAACAGAGGGGGTTCTTGCAATTAATTAATACCTAGGAGCACACCCAACAGGCTCTTTCAACAGAAAAGGTGGGGTTTTTTTGTTGAGTTTTGTTTTTTTTTTTCTTTTTTTGACAACTATTATTAAAAGTTGCAGGGATCAAGGAGAAGGAAGAGGAAAACCACACAAGAATCAAAAAGGAGCTTTCCCCAAGACAAAAGGTGACACCAATTGGCAGTAATGAATTGTGGATACCAGCTGGCTACAATCCTGCTGTCCATTTAAAGGGTAATTACAGAGACATTAAAATATTTATGCGGAGTTCATGTGAAATTCAGTCCCAGACCAAACCCAAGAGGTAGCAGAGATTAAATAAGAGAATCCTGGTTTGGGTTTAATGGTTGACAAGCAGATTAAGGCAATGTTTTCCCTTAATAACCTCTTTCAGCAACATGCAATGTAGGCTTTTGTTTTGTTTTGTTCATACACATCAAAGATTCACTCTGAAAAGATCAGAGAGGGCTATTTCCTCAGATTAAATAGCACATGGACCTCTGAATTACACTTTGCAGGGGTATGACTTGGGAACACTCAGAGCCAGGCGGTGACCTGCCTGAGAGAAAGAGCAAAAGTGCATCTACAGAGTGGAAACTCATCCTGGCATCACTCCTGGAACTGTCTTGGAGGTTTGACCTTCCCAAGAACTTCACAGAACACAGATGGGCTGACTAGGGCTGGCCACAGGAAAGTGTTTAACAAGTCAGCATTGCAGAGCACTTGGAAATGATGCAGAGCAAAACTCTAAATATATCAAGTGAGCTCTGCTGGAATATCTGTGTGTTTATGGCTTGTTGTCTGGGAGCAGAAAGCATCACATCCAGCAGGGGAATGGCTGGAACATTATAATATGAACAAAGAGCTTGGAAATTATATTGTATTGTTTCCAATTTTTAATACTTTACTTTTAAATTGATTTAATCATTTCATTTTATACGTCAGTAATTCAGTTTAACATTTCAAAACCTTTTATAAATTTGTGCACTTCTAAGGAGAGTCGTGGTAAGGTGGGGTTATTCTGTGTTTAGAGGTAAGCAATGGCCAATGCCAAGTGATGCTGGAAGCTTCCTCATCATGCAGGAAAATTAGGCAAAGTCAACAAAATACAGCAGGACAGATGTCCTGGCCATCGTGTCACACCCACTGTGCATGGACAAGATGGGGAGTGAACAACCTCAAACCCATGACCACACCAGAAGTTTATTAATCTCAGGAGCTTGTGTAAAACAAAAGGAAGTGTGTTTACAAAATTAATATTTCATGGGCTTCTTGCTACACAGGGATCTATTTCTTTAAGAAAATAACTGCTTTAAATGCACACATTTACAGATATTTTTATAAATAAAGATGAAACTTCTTTTCTTAGATAACTTCCTAAATCAAGATAAGAATGCCCATCAGTCATTTAATACAGCTAAAGAGTAGAAATTTTGGTTAGGAGTATTTTTTTTTAGGGAAAAAAACCCCTACAATGACTGCCTTGGCCAGCACTCATTTTGAGTGATGAACTCCAGAGCAGTTTATTACAACAAAGAGCATCTCCCAGTAAAATGCTCTCCTTCTAATATCATTCTGCTCTACAAAACCACACTTTTGACATCAGAAACAAATTGCAACACCGTGCAGAAGAATGAGTTGTTGCCTGTGAAAGCTATTTCCAAAATACCCCATAACTTCAAATTTTATCAAGGCAAAAGCAAAGCTGGGTGACACATATTTATGCATCTTTTTGAGTGTTTGTAACGCTTTTGTAATTCAGACCCACTAAGTTTTACCATTATACAATCAAAATGAAGCAAAATTCAAAATAGTCGTGTTTGCTTGGCTGATATAATTGATATTTTCAGTGCTAAGAAGGCAATGCCCAATATTGTGCATTGTGTTAAATATCTTATCTGAGCTGCCACTTCTTTTTTATGTCGCTCCCCTCCTCAGCTGGGCAGGGCAGAGAAAATACAACAATTATTGTCAAGGGCAAAACAGACTCAAGTGGGGGAAAACAGCTTAATTTATAACAAATCAGAGTAGGATAATCAGAAATAAACCCAAATCTTAAAACACTTGCCCTCCTCCCAGAGAAATACAGCAAAAACTGATGTGGAAAAATACCTTTTTCTGAACACAGAATATCACAAAAAGTCTTGTCTTGGCATGCTCATGACTTATGACTTAAATTGACTTTTGAATTATATTGACTTAACTGGTTTTGTTATCACTTCTGAGATTTTTTCTTATAAGAAAAGACAAGCAATATAAGAAGTGGTTATTTCTGTAAACCTTGAATCTGGTGCATTAAATGTAACCACGAGTCTTCCCTTCAGTAATAAATCCTAATAACCCAGCTGGATTTACAACAGCCTATTAAACAGCACATTCATGAATATAGACCAATTTTCAGTTTCTCAGACTAGAAATCATGATCACATCTGATCTCTCCTGGGCCTGACAATAAGTTTATGATGTTTTGGGGAAAAGCTCACTGACTTTAGAGGTCATTGAATGAGATCACAAACTATTTTATACAGCACAGTTACTACTAAAAAAAGAAAAATATACAGTAGAAGGAATATAAGACAAACGCTCCTATTGCTTTTTGTGTTTCTCTATATTACATGGATTTTATAGGCTTTATTATTCCCTAGAGGACATGCTGAAATAAAATACATGAACTCAGAGATTATTTTTTCCCTTTCTCAAGTATTTTAGGAATTTCAAAGTTCACACTTGGATGCCTCATCTCTGGGCAGGCCCCATGCAAGGTCAGGTTGGACAGAGGTTTGAGCAACCTGGTCTAGTGAAAGATGTCCCTACCCCTGGCAGAGAGGTTGGACCAGATGGTCTTTAAAGATCCATTCTGTGATTCATTGGGATTTGAGTGTATTTTTGATTCGATCTGTTTTTTTCAATTTAATCAAATTCTACCCTCAGTATTAGTGCAATGAGAATTAATCCATTAGTCTAAGAAACACAATTTGTATTTCTGAAAATGTCCCAAATTCCTTCTGTACATTCTCCCATACTCCACGGAGTATTTCCACAGTAAGTGGGAGATCCTGGCTGTGCTCTCCTGGGGAATGATGCACAACAGTGGGACCAGGGGGGAGTTCAGTGCCTTGGGATGGGAATTTGGCCCCATATCAGATCCCTCACCAGCAACCAAGGAGCATGATCCACCTAAACTCTTACTAATCAAAGCTGCCACTTAGTGATTCCTACACAGACAAACACCATAAAATATATTAATTTTGAAATCATGCATTGCATTTAATTGAACACTGTTAAAAAATTGCTTAAGTACTATAATTTTTTTAAAAGAATGCACTGAAAATGAACAGACCTGTTTCCTGATTCAGAAACAGAGGGTGAAATGCTCTGCTTAGTCAATATGATCTGCAAATATTTACTTTGAAAAGCAATAACCTAAACATTCTTCTACCCAGGTCTTTGTTTAAATGTCAATTACTACAGCATCAGAGAGCAATCACACAGCTAAAGGATGCTTCATCCAGCTTGTGGTGAAAAATGTTCTATGACCACAACAAACTGTCTACAAAATATTTGCCATTTCATCCATTTGTAGGACTTGCATTGAATTAGAAAAACCCTCCACTGATTCCTAGACTGCACATTATAAACAAAGTAGGACAATTTCAACAAATTCTGGTATTTATTATCTTTCCAAAATTCTTCTCTGAGCACCCACATGGGGTGACTCCCTCTTTATTTCCCTTGCAGATGACATTAGCCCACTGCACTGAACATGCTAAAGATCCCCAGACACAATAATGGCAGTCTGAGGAGTTTAAAATCATAACACAGCCTATGAAAACAAAAGAATGCTCCTTAAAAAAAATGTTTTAAAAAAAGTATTTTTTATGTTAAGTTTTTTGTCCCTTGGTTTTACATCTTAAGATGTGTTTCTGGTATCTCCATGCCTGCCCATCAGTCAGAAGTTTCCTTTATTAAAGCAAAATTAGGAACATTTTGCATGAAACAAAGCTATGGGAACTTGGAGAAACGTAATTCTTTGGAGATACAGAGACAGAAGAGCTAGCTACAGCAAGCACAAAACATAAATAATATCTGCCATCCTATTCATCCTCCCACTTTCTCCTACCATCAAACCCCTTCCATGTTGTGGGGCAGTCGCCACCTACTCCCTCTAAATCACTCCAGTGCAGCCTGCAAACGCTATCTAACATTTATTTTATGTTACACATACACATTTATGTTATGCAAACCCTTCTCCATATGTATGAGCACACAGACACACCTCCAGAGCACAGCTCCAGCAGGGTCAGTGTCCTCACACTCACAGCTCCCATCCCAAAGACTCTCACTGGAATGTGCAGTTCAGCGAGTGGCAAAGGGCAGGGGAAGGCACATCAGTGACAATCATATTGTCACAGAGGTGAGTTCCAGCCATGAGAACTGGACAGTTTAGCCATTTGTCCCTTCAGTGCATAGATTTTTCCATCCCTTCTACTCTTCCTTGCCCATATCCAAAGTATGGTCCACAGTTTGCTCCTGGAAGGGGCAGTTCTGATGTTTATTGTTTAATATTCTCCCCATTTAAACAATCTCCAATTGACTGCCTAGCTAATCCTAGGAGCAATTTGTCTTACAACAGAACCACCATTATTTTCACAACTTCTTTCCCCTCTTTCCACTAAATAATCTGGGTTTGGACATCCAGGCTCACAATACTGAGCAAAGCACCTGTGTGTGCTCAAGAATTTGCTTTAGTTCCCCAGCAGTGGGTTTTGGTTCCCTGAGCTGAGATGCAACCCTCTCTTTGTCTCATCCAGGTCATTCTCCTCCATCCATTAAATACTTTCTGGACTTGTGACCTGCCAACACCTAAAGAACCCACGAGGCTTCGATGCAGAGACCTCCTGGGTTGTTCAGCTGTCAATGCAGTCCCTCAAAAGATCTAAATTGCATCCTCTCCTCTGCCTTGTTGCTTCCATTTCTCTCTTTCAGGGCTGCCCCACGGTTTTGGACAGATTGACTATTCAGCCTTCAGTGTCTCCTGCAGCACAGGAGCAACACAAAGGCTTGGCTTGAACATCGAGCCTGCTTGTTGTGCAATGACAGATACACAGAAATATCAATTAAATCTGGGAAAGAAAGGAAAAAAAAACAACAAAAGTGGGACCATTTCACAAGCCTGGGAAAATATTATTAAGAAAATTGAAATTATATGTATCCTTTTTCGTCCCCCCCCCCCCCCCAGTGGTTTAGTACAGTGATTAGTAGCACAGCTAATTGTATTTGTGCAAGCACAATAAAAGGAATTGAAACAGCCAATGTTGCAAACTCAATGAAATAATAGCATCAGTCCTCTCTGAAATCATTACTGCACTTGAGAAACATAATAAAAATCCAAGTGCATGAGACTTTCCTGGAAATTTCCCCCACACTTTTTAAAGACATCTGTTCCAAGCAGAAATGTAGGGTAAATTTCTGGAGGGGGAAGAAAACAACACCACCACCAACAAGCTGTATCTTTGCCCCCTGGATTACACAGTTCAGAGCAGTTTCTTTGGGGCACTGTATGACCTTTTCTGCTTGTGTGAATCCCCCCGAGGCTCTGGGGGGCTCCAGGAGCAGCCCTGAATCAGCTCTGGGAAGCTTTTCATGAGGAAAGGAGCTGGGCTTTTCGCCTGGCTCGCTGTGTCTGCAGACACAGCCCCACATTTCACTCACGTGTCCCACTTGAATGGAGAGCTGGTTGTGAAAGGACATCCCCCAGCACCCCCCAGAACATGCTGCTTAACGCTCTGGGAACACATTTCCCTGCCGTGCTGGTATCAGGATACCATATTGCACTGAGCAAACCCCACTAAACACTGCCACGTTTGCAAACAGAGGCAAGAATTTCATTCAAATGTCATTTTAAATTTCCACTATTAGATTTCCTCACTGTTAATACCCTCTTTTTTTTCCCCCTTTATTCCAAGGCTACTGAATATCTTCATGCTCACAGATTTTAATTTTAATTGCACACTCAACTATCCCAAATTATTAGGCAATGTACCAGTGTAGCAGCAAACTGGCATGATATGGATTTCTCCATATGCCAAGCAGGTCAAACTGTATCACCCAGATGTTAAATTCTTCTCTGCTGTGTACAAAACCCACTGAATGGTCTTTGTATTTCTACAACAGACTGGAGAACCAGCTCCCATTCCTAAATCAGTCATACTGGACGCATTTTTGTCCGAAGATTATAAATATTAGATCACTAGACATATATATTCATATACCTTTTGTCTCAAATTGTTTCTACCAGTCCTAACAAATTCTTGAAGCTTTCTCACAATATCAGTGCCTGTAAATTTATGGATTTTTCCCTTTTTTTTCCCCAATACTGTATTTCTCCATATCAGTAACTTTCTGCCTTAAATCCTTCTGCATCATTTCTGCCTCCATTTTCTTTCTTCTCTCACTACTCACCACTTCGACCTCAACAAATTCACAGCCACTACTTTCCTGTCTTCCAAACCCACCTGTAATTCCTGACTCTCCATTTATAAGCTGTCCTTTAACCCAGCCCCTCAGGAAGAGCCCAGGAGCCTTGAGCAGCTTGGCTTATTCTGCCCGTAGACGTGTCTGAGATTCACAGGACAAAGGTTTACACCTGCTGTCAGTGGTTCCTGCCTTAAAATCACTGATTTACAGCTCCAGCAAAGCTTTGTCCAGTTCCAGATGTGAAATTTATTCTGTCCAGAAGATCTGGAAACAAAAATATGGGATGTAGAACAGGAAGCTTAGAGAGAAAGTCCTGAGGGGGGAACTTGTAACCCTCAAGGAAGGAAGGTCAGGCCCTGATAACACACTAATCTGCAGGGTAAAATGGCTTTTTGGGGAATGGTGGTGCCAAAAACCCTCTCAGCCAAGATTTCCCATGTCTGTGGCACAGGTAGGTCCAGGGAAACCAAATGTGGTATGGAGATTCACTCCTTTACCTGCAATTTATGAGACATGGTGAAAACTCAGACACGCAGGGCATTAACTGTGTCAAGGGATGTGCAGAGCCCAAAGGCACCAGGATTGCTTTGGGGTTTCTCCTGAAAATGCTTCCTGATGCTCAGGGGCAGAAAAAACAGCCCTTCCAACCTGTGTGGGCTCTCCCTAAACCAAAGCAGGACTAGAGAGGGGAGGAGCAGCAAGGTTAAATGAGATCTTAATTAGTAATAGAGATGACAGATTTTACCACAGTGGGGAAAAAAAATCCCCGAAGCATTTAATAAGGGACATGAGATTTGGAGCTGCACCGAGGGAAATTTCCTATGACACAGAGCACTTAAAAACTGTACCATGACTCAGTGAAACACTCCTGTAGAGATTTGAAGCCTCTGGAGTGAAAAGGATTGAGCAAAAGAGCTCTGAGTTCACCTCCTGCCAGCCCTTCCCAGACTTGTGGTGGAAATGCCTGCCTGGAAAGCAGCACGACCCCTCTGGGCCACCAAGGGCTGGTGACAGGGGACATGTGTCACCTTGCTCTGAGAGGGTACACCAGAACAAAACCTGAGATAAACCTGAAAGAACAAGGAGCACAAAGGAATAAACCAGCCCTGGACAAGCTGTTCTTTTTTTCCTTTACATGCCTCACTAAGGTCTCACGACCTCGTGGGCTTGAAAACCAAACCTCTGTGTGGGAGCGAGTTTTGTGCAAGAAGGCACAGAAGAAAAGGGTTGGATGCCCAGGGTGCCAGTTTGAGCCTTCTGAAGCACAGAAACCTCTCCTCCAGCACAGGATTCCTGCGTGGTGTTTGTTGTGTTACTGCAGTCACTGTCTACCTTCTCTATTTATCAGCAGGAATATTTCACACAGGTGTTTGGAAGATAAATGGCATAAAGGCGAATATTGGAAGTGCAGAAACACCATTGTACTGGAAGCTGCAGATGTACTTTAGATAGCTAGAAGTGTCTACAGTATTGGACAGGTGTCAAATAAATTGAAAGAAATAATATAATGGATTATTCCGCATGAGCCAAAGTTTCATGGAAATGGTGTTTAGATAACAAAAAAAATCCTATCAGCTTGTCATTTAGTGTGTGTGTGGGCTTGTAAATAACCAGCCCAGCAAAGCAAACGAAACCTCCTTTAGTTTATTGCCAGAAGAATAACATTATTGAAAAAAAAAATAAATAAACCTAACAGAAGCTTTATTTCAACTCAGCAAACAGAAGCTGCCAATGAGTCAAATGCAGTCAGATATATTCTGCATATGGGATGGTCACTGACTAGCAGGGATGGCACTGAGGTCTTACACTTTAGCACAGGCAAATATACATGCAACTTAATGCATATATTATATTTCAGGAGTTCACTGAAATAGTTAATGCCTTTGAGAGTCCTCAGGGGCACAGCTGTCCAGCTCCATCCATTTTTACACATAATGCAGGTTATCAGTAATTCAAATGTTATGTTGAGCTCAGAGACAGGACATAAGAATGTAGTAAGGCTTCTCACAGAGACTCTGCAGCTAGAAATGAGATGCATTTATTTCCACAGTAGAATCTTCTTTCATATTAAAATAAAATTTAAGAAAATACATAATTCAGCATGAAGTGATTTGTGCTTTTAAGTGAATGCTTACAATTCCCTTGCTCCATGGGAGAGGCTGTTCCACAGTGGAATGGTGAAGATGGGGGCTGTACTTGTGTAAGCATCCATGGGAACAGAGCAAAGGTGAAGAAAATCCTTTTTATTTCAAGTCCTTGCAAGTTTTCTTAATTAAATGACAGACTTTATTGGTACCCTACAGAATTTCTTGGCAGGCAGAGGAATGAAACATGTCTAACATTTCTCATGCCTGTTACCTAAATAGTCTTTCCTTCTCATTACAGGAGTTGAAATTCCCAGCTCAGCCTCAGAATGAGGAGACAATCCATTTAGTACTTTGTGTCCTGTCCATGAGCCTCAGATGGTACCAAAGCTCAGTCAGACAATTCCAACTCAGGCAAAAACTGAGAGGAGAAAAGGGGATCTTGGCATAGGTGAGTTCTTCCATCATCACTGTTTGATGCAGATACTTCCTTCTTTTACACACTTTCATTAACATAATAATCCATGCCACATAATGAGCTTATTACCTAAAAGCAATTCACTTAGAAATGACACAGAAAGGATTTTTTCCTGGCTCCATCACTGACCAGGGTGATGGGACATGGAATATGCTTATGAAATCTGGAGGTGAGAAGCACTGGAAGTACTCAGGAGGGTCGAATGAAAACTCAGAATGATTCTGACAAATTGCAATTATGCCCTCAAAAAGCAAAAAACAAACCAAAACAAAAGAAGAGAAGGACCAGGTGATTTCCTAAACCCATTGCACTTCACTGCACTAACGTTGATGTTGCAGTGACTTGCCCAGCTATAACCAACAGAAAAAATGATGTTAAATAGAACAGAGGGACTTTTTAACTCTTATTTATGAGGGTTTCTATTAGTTTAAGAAGAGTGGGTTAGATGGGAAGCTTCATGTAAAATATTATTTGTATATTTTATAAGAAGGCACCAAAATACTGTCAAAGCTTTAAAGGTACTTCTGACATCCCAATCCCATGATGCTGGTGAGAATCCATTTCAGCTGGAGAGGATCTTTACATGAGAAAACATGCTTTAAAAATTCTGACTATTTTATCCTTCATATTCAAAAACACCCAACACTGAAGTCAAACTTACTTTTAAAGTAAAAAGATTTTTAAAAAGTAAAATAAAATAAGCCTCTAAATTAAGCTCCACTGTGGCACTGGATCACTACTGGTTAAAGCGGAAATTAAAAAGAGAAATTAATCCAAAAGGTGATGACATATCTTGACTAAAACTCTGTATTTTTTTTTTATTTATTTAGGTATTAAATGCAACATTGGAGAAATGGACCACAGGGGCATGGTTTAGTAGTGGCCTTGGTTGCGATCTTAAAGATCTTTTCCAACCCAAATGATTCTATGATTCTACACATACTGTGCCTATAAATGGTTTTCTATTTCTTGGTATTTTGATTAAGCTGACTGAATTCCACTTTTCATATGAGGGTGTTTTTTTTTCTTCCTACTATCTGAAATGTTGTTTCAGCCCTAAAAACTGTCAAAAGAAACTTAACCACACACAGAATTTACTCAGTGAGCTTTGCCACGATGTTATCTAAACTGATGTTCTCTAAAATTCCAACACAAAATGAACATACTGCAAGAAAGTAAATATATTTTTACAGTCTGCTGTAGTTGCTAAACTGATCTATTCTGTTTTGTAGAGAAACATCTGGAAAATCTACTTTAGAATGAAAAGTAAGGAGTGTGATGTATAGTATATACCAAAGGCAGAATATTTTTTTTTTCCAATTCCTGCAGTTGTCAGGATAGAAATAAACCATGGAAATGGTTATAGGGAAAATTTCACTACATATATAAAAATAATTATTTATATTTAATATTGTGCTACAGATATAGCAGTTAAAGTGCAATATCCATCGTAACATCTACCATTTGCTTCAGCTTTTGATGGCCCCTCTTAGGAAATGTTGCATTTGAAATCTCTGAACAAGCACTCAGGGAAAATCCAGTCAGCAAGAAAAAATGAGAATATGACTGTGCCTGTGAGCCACCCAAATGCTGCACTGGGAGACTGTCCTTGACAAGCACAAAGACAAGCCAAACACCTTTTTACCATCCCTGTTTCACATCAAATACCTTTGCATCTCAACAGAAACTCCAGCCTGTAAAACACTGAAAGGGAACAAACACTTCTAAACTACTACATTTTATAAAATTCACCCAATCACACATAATAAAAGACCAGTAATATGGGGAACCCAGCAATTTGGATCTGGGCTCATGAAAGCAAAGTCTTTTCTAAATCAATGTTTTATCCTATCATCATTATGAGCAGATTTTGCCAAGTAGGAAAAAACCCACATTTTTTTTTTAAAACTTATTGAGTTACTCCATGTTTAAGAAATACTTGCTCATATGAATGGGATAGAAATTTTAGGGAAGAAATTTTTTACAGTGAGGGTGGGTCCTGCTTTAGTGTGGGATAAAGTTAATTTTCTAGAGTTTGGGATTTAGGATGAGAATGGTGTGGATAAGAGTGCTTACCCTAAATCAAGGACTTCTCCGTGTCCCACCCTCTGCCACTGAGCAGGGGCACAGAAAGCTGGGAGGGAGCATGGCCAGGACTGAACTGAACTGGCCTAAGGGATATTCCACATCAACAACATCATTCCCAGCATAGAAACTGGGGGAACTGGGCTGGGAGGGGCTGATCACCGCTCGGGGACAGGCTGGGCAGCAGTCACTGGGTGCTGAGCAACTGCATTGTGTATTATTACTATTATTATTATTATTATTATTATTAAATCATCTTCCTCTGCTTTCCTAACAAACAGTCTTTATTTCAACCCACCCAGTTTACTTTTTCCCCCTCAATTCTCTTTCCCCATCCCAGCATGGGCAGGGAAGGAGAGCCTGAGTGGCTGGGGGGGCTCATCTGCTGGCTGGGATTAAACCACAACAGCCCTTTGACTGTTTTTCCTTGCAGCTCCTTTTTTTTCCCCTTGTTTTTCCTTTGCCTCAAGGGTCGAGGTGGATTTTCCAACCCCCTTCCTCATGTCCTCTCCTTGGTCCCAGAGGTGAGACCACAGGACAGGCTGTGTTGTGTACCTTTATCCTCTCTCTCGAGCAGTGCAACTCTTTCTTACTCCTCATAACTAGTCTGTAGAGGTGGGGAGTAAGCCAAAATCAGGGCAGGGTGGTGAAACACTGGCACATGAGTCCCACCATCCCTGGAAACATCCAAGGCCAGGCTGGATGGGGCTCTGAGCAACCTGGGGTAGTGGAAGGTGTCCCTGCCCATGGCAGGGGGGTTTGGACTAAATGACATTTGAATGTCCCTCCCAACCCAAACCATTCCATGAGTCTATGACATGCAGTGCTAAATCATGATGGGATTACTCATGATCAAGGACCTGCAGGAAGAAATGGTCTTTCCACATTACCCTTCTCATAAACACTGTGCTCACACCAGTGAGCTGTAGGATTTGAGTGGCTTTGGCCAGTAGGAACCCCACAGAAGTTGGCTTGGTGCTCTGTTGTGCTCCATATTTTAATGGGAAATTCCTTGCAACCGCCTTCTCCAGTGCATGAGATCTTCAGGATATAATCCTAAAGCACATCTTCACCAATGCAATGGGATTTTAGCAGAGAAGAAGACAGAGTTGAATGGTTTGGGTGTGGAGGAGGATCCACAAATGTATGCTCTGCACTCCCAAATAGCAGCACAAGGTCTTTTCAATGCTGGAATAGAATTTTTGATGAAGTGCCTGGTGGCGAATTTGAAATACTTGCCTGGGGGCCCCAGTGAGACATAATTCATTGCAGGAGCTAGAACAAATCTAGCCTCTGCATCCATCCCTCTCAAGTCATTATTGACCCACGGGAAAACGCTCGCCTTAAGCAAGTTTTAATAAAGACTCTGGTGGAGTAGTTTCTGTAGCACTAAATGTGATAATGAGAAACAAGCCAGTTAGCTGCAATAGACCCTGGACCTGTATATAACCCGAAAGTCACTTTTCTGAGGTTCTTGGGATTCCTTCCAGAGATGAAACAGGCATCCAAAAGAGATTTAATTACCTTGCTCACTAATTTGTTACATAAAAATCAGTCAGGCTTAAACGGACCAATATTCTGCTTGTCCTATATGAGTGTAATTTATTTTAATGCTGTTTCTGTGAAGTAAAAATATCCACAGACTAATCAAGTCTGGGTTGAAAATCGAGTTTTTTACTAAACCAATACAAGTGTGAACGTCTAAATCCGGCCTTAAACATGGCTATGCTTTAGAACTTTTTTTCAGTTTATTTTAAACAACAAATGTTTGTACCATGACCATATGACCCAGTATGAAATAGGAATAGTGATCTACAGACTCTGGCAGATTGAAAGTTTCTTATGAAATTACTGAAAATTCTCTGTGGATGAAGTAGGTAAACAACAAAGTCTGACAAGTAGCATGTATTCTTCTGAAGTCAGATTCATATTTATTTAGGAAAAACAAAATATAAACCTGTCCCTCACTCTGCCCCTTTTTAACCACCAACCTCAAAATAAAACCTTGCTAGACCCAGTGGAAGTGATTTGAAAATTAAACTACAGTCTTGATAGAGAGAGAGCCAGAGAAAGGACCCTTTGTGTGACTGCTATGACCCTTAGTCTCCAGCCCAGGCAGAGCAAGCACAATCTTTTGTGCCCGTGGTTGATGTCTGGCATTCACTCACAGAGAGATGCTTTGTTTTATGGCTTCCAGTTCTACAGGCAAGTATTGCAGTTGTGAAAGTCAGGAGAGGAAAAGGCAGGAATAGGCTCCTCTACGCTGATGCTCTGGTAATACAATTGATGGGATGGAGTAAAAGCACAAAGAAGAGAGGCTGAACACAGCAGTGCCTTGAGCAGGAGGGGAATTGGAGAATATCCTCATGGCTAAGCCCCTGGTGCTACTCCTGCCCTCACCCAAGATGAGCTGGATCAAGGTACATCATCACCAAATGCACAAAGAAATATAATTTCCTAGTCTGAGTAAATATTTACGGTCCACAGCAAAAATAAATACTTTAGCATTAACCACTGTAAGGAATGGACTGTACATTTAGCAGCCAAGCCATCAAACTTAAAGCCAGTATGCTGTGTGTGCAGCCAACCTATTCCTTCATTTCACGTAAAAAGAAGTTTGGGGTGCTAATCCTTTTTACGAAAACTCCCAAAATACCTTCCAAAGACATGGGGGAATCAGTGTGTGCTTTATGATCCAGGAGGATTGGTGCTTACAGGCTTCTTTTTTTTCATTCTTTCTTTTTGGTACTGTTCGAGTTGAAATCAGATACTACGTGGTGATTTCAATATAAGTAATATTGACTCACGTTTCTGTGGAACTCGTAGCTATTTATACAGACAAGATGCAGGGGTGGGGGCACAGAAAGTAAGGCTGGTTTGAATGGAGATTAAATGTCAGGAAGACTGGAGTTGCCATCTACTGGAGTGTGCAACGAATGACAACTGCCATGCAAAAAGCCTGGAATTAAAGCATTAGTCACAGGAACACTCCAGGTATATCATGTGTGGCTCCATAACTAAAAAAAAATAATGAAATATTAGAAAGGAAATCCCCAAAGACAAAGAATTCTTCTCCACTCAGCTTTTGAGAAGTCAGAAGATGCACAAGCAGGCTGTGTCAAACCAATCTCATTTGCCTGCGTCTTTTATCCACATTCAGCACTAGATTATATTTATCACTGCTCATCAGAACACTGATAATTGCACTTGCCAGCTTCAAAAGCACAAAACAATGCCAATCTGAAAAGGAGAGAACAGTAACATCCTCAAATATGAGCATCTTACCACCACTGCATTTTCAAACCACCACTTTTCAACACAAGATAATATTAGGGAATATCTTCATTTGATGAAAGACAGAAAAACATAACAAAAATCTTCTTAGAGCTGCTTATCATCAGAGACAGAATTACTTCATATTCACTTTGCTGCTCAAATAATGTGTAATAAATTCATACAAGAAGAAAAGTATTCAAGTATTCACTCTAGTGCTCGTAGATGATCCAAAGTAGAATTTTTATTTCCTACATCCAGGTCTGGAAAAAGACCAATTATTCTGATAAGAAAGTAAATAGAATGAATGTTTACTGCTGGACAGACAAACCAGACCTCCCCAGGGCAGCTCAGAGGGAAAAAGAAAGCAAAAACATCCTTAAAATGCTGTGAATGAAATGCCACCAAATTAGGGGGAGACATGATGCTGGTAACAGCTACAGCCTGGAAGTCCAGGGACTTTGCAGACAGGAACAGCTCATGTCCCACCTCACAAGATCAGAACTGGGATTTTTTGAAAGCAGTTTAGTGTTTTCTCATATTTAGGGGAGATGTTTATTAGTCTCTTACTAAATGGAGAGTGTGAAGAGACTGGACAGAAGTATCTGACATGTGAACTGTGTTATTATGATTAATGGAGTTCATACAAAAGGAGTTATTGCTCTGCAAAACGTCAGATTGAATAATTACTGGAATTACTCCCAAAGGGCTTTAGAAAATGTTCTGCCCCGTTTCAAGTCACATTCTTATCACATTTTTCTTTTGACTGGAGGGCGATATTTAATTGCAGTTTTAAGTAAAACAAGTACTGTAAGCAATTCATTAAACATTATGAAAAATGATGTATTTCTCTAACAGTCCTTGCAAGTAGCTTTTACATTTTACCCTCCTCTCTAGGCAATACAGCAGAATCAAATCAATAAATAAAATGGTTTAGTTCTGCTCGTAAAAAAAAAAAAAAGGAAGAAAAAAGGAACACTGTCCCTATTTTCCATGCATTAGGTTAGGTATGGAACATCCTGGAATTGATATATTGGAATATTACTGGCAATATTATTAAGATAAGTAGGAACAGATGATAGCATTATTTGGTCTCTTGGATTTTTTAAATCTAATCAGTATTTAATGGATACAACGGTGCCAGCAAATCCAGACAGCCAGGGAACACAGCTCAAAATGTGTCTCAGGGAAGTGTCCCAAGGTCAGCATTGCTTTGCAGAGCTGCAGCAGCATCCAGCACGCTCGGGGTCCTGCAAGGTGAGGGCCAAGGGAAAGCAGGGATGGATCAAAGCATAAATGCTTTTATAACTGCTATCAACAGGATTTTGTTCAGGCTGAAGGTGCAGAAGCCAATACCACCCAACTCCGTCCTGCTGGCAACAGGGAAGCTTCTTCCCAGCATGTTCTCAACGTCTTCTGTTGCTCACTGCCTTCACCACCCTGGTGGGCCACGAGAACAGCTACCAGTGCCTTCTGCTGCCCAAATGTCAGTGGTCTGAGCTCAGCTGGCCACACAGGCTGCAGAAAGGCATCGTGACCAAACCTCAGTGGCACAGAAACACATCTGGGAGCGTTGTGGTACAGCAGTTCTTGTCCAACAGCTGTTGCCCTCAACACCAGAACTGGGTTGATTATTATCATGCTCTTTATGGTTGCAGCCCCCCTGCTCTGGAGCCAGGCTGGGAGAGCTGGGGGGTCACCTGGAGAAGAGAAGGCTCCAGGGACACCTGAGAGCCCCTT
>JAWWEW010000131.1:69815752-69827018 GCA_035583185.1 Anabacerthia variegaticeps
CGGAATTAGAGAGAAAAAGCAATCCAAGGAGACCGGTTTAAATATTCCTTCCCAAACCAAGAAATCGAGTCTCTCCCTCTCCCAGCTAATAGCTTATAAATTCAGACTTTAAACAAAAGCACAAAAAAAAAAAAAAAGGAAGAAGAAGAAGAAGAATCCTAATTCTCAAGCTTCCTACTTAGCACTGCCTCGCTTTTGATGATTTGTGCGGCTGTGTGTGCGTGCCTGTTTGAGAAATGGCGAGATAGGCTTAAAGTATTTTCCATTTCATCAAAGAGCATATATTACTTTCCTGGTTCGCTCCGATGTTGGTTTTATGCCCACCCCTTTTCAATCTGCCCATGTCTGAGATGCACAGTGCAGGCGTACAATCATGAGCAGCTTACGACACTCAGTGAACACTGGGTGCCTCTGCATGCTCTAGCAACATACTGCTCAGCTGAAGGGAAGGGATTCTTGCTGTCTCTCTCTGCTCTAAGCATCACCTAACAAGCAAAGCGAACAAAGAATGGGGAATAAAGCGACCCTTAGCCGGTCAGTGAATGAATGGTAACCTCTCTCTGGAGTAAAGGTTGTGCCGGTCAATGGTCGTTGCAAATGACGGACATTAAACAGATTGACAAATCCTGTGGAGTCGTTAGTAAAGAGTTTGGAGTTTTTTTTTTCACGCCACAGTGTTAACTGCAGAGGAGAGGACAGAGGGAGAAGGAGAAGATCAAGCTCATGTACATAGTTCTGAAACTTGCAGGTCCTAGGAGGCAGCTCAAAAGCTAGCTGGACAAGCCTTTCGCTCGTTGAGCAGAAGCGAAGTGAGACATTGTGAGCTTGCCAGCCTTGCACAACATTGAAAGGGACTGAATTTGTAGCACAGAGGGGTCTTTTTTAGCTCTGCATATAATTAGTCCAAACACAAAGGAAGCAACTGAATGGAGGTTGTCACTCTCTGGAAAAGGGTGGGTAAGACACTTTTTAATTAAATTCTTTCATGAAGAAAGATTTTTTTTTTCCTTTGCTGCAGCATTTAACATGAACAAAATCACTATCATTTTACCTTTGAATGTCTGTGAACTTTAATGCTGCACAGCTCCTGCATGCTGTAAAGTGAAATATTTGCCTCTGTGTTTGTTCTGTTTGCTGTTTTGCTTTGGTTTTCGGGCTTTGTTTCGTTGGTTTGCCTTTTTTCTTTTTTTCTCTTTTTTTTTTTTTTTCCCCTTAAATAAAATATGATGTAGAATTTGAAAAGATTCAATGGACATTCTCAAGCATATTTGGAAATATTCTTGCTAATGGATTTCCTTCTTATTGGTCTCTGTTTAAACTGGCTGCTGAGGAAGCCCCCGGGGTTGATATTGTGTACGCTGGGTATCTTTTCTAAAATGCTTCCAGCTGTGAATAGTGGGTGTCCACAGCTCTGTCGGTGTGAGGGCAGGCTTTTGTACTGTGAATCACTGAATCTTACAGAGATGCCTCGCAACCTGTCGGGCATGATGGGCTTGTCTCTGCGGTACAACAGCCTTTCAGAGCTGCATGATGGACAGTTCACAGGGTTAATGCAGCTCACGTGGCTCTATCTGGATCACAATCACATTTGCTCAGTGGAGGGGAATGCCTTTCAAAAATTGCGGCGAGTTAAAGAGCTCACCCTGAGTTCCAACAAAATAACCCAACTGCCCAACACCACTTTCCGCCCCATGCCAAACTTGCGCAGTGTGGATTTATCTTACAACAACCTACAGTCTTTGGAGCCCGACCTGTTCCACGGGCTGAGGAAACTGACAACCTTGCACATGCGGTCCAACGCCATCAAGTTCGTGCCAGTGAGAATTTTTCAGGACTGTCGCAGCCTGAAGTTTCTAGACATAGGATACAATCAGTTAAAGAGCCTGGCTCGAAACTCTTTTGCGGGCTTGTTCAAACTCACTGAGCTGCACCTCGAGCACAATGACTTGGTGAAAGTGAATTTAGCCCACTTTCCCAGGCTCATCTCCCTGCACTCCCTCTGCTTGCGAAGGAATAAAGTCACCATCGTGGTAAACACCTTGGACTGGATATGGCAACTGGAAAAGATGGATCTCTCTGGCAACGAGATCGAGTACATCGAACCTCACGTCTTCGAAAGTGTACCTCATCTCAAATCCCTGCAGCTGGACTCCAACCGGCTGACCTACATCGACTCCCGGGTGCTCGACTCCTGGAAGTCCCTCACTAGCATCAGCCTCTCGGCCAACGCCTGGGACTGCAGCCGGAACGTCTGCGCCCTGGCCTCCTGGCTGAGCACCTTCCAGGGGCGCTACGACAGCAACCTGCTCTGTGCCACCCCCGAGTACGCGCAGGGCGAGGATGTTCTGGACGCTGTGTACGCCTTCCACTTGTGCGAAGACGCAGACCCCACGAGCATCAACACCTTCTCGCCGGTGGCCAACAACAGCGAGCAGCCGCCGGGCTATGGCTCTGCCACGGCCACCTACGACGTGCTGGACAGCGCCGAGGACAGGACCACGTACGCCGTCACCATCACCATGCCCGGCGAGAACTCCGAGAACGCCGTGCAGATTCACAAGGTGGTGACGGGCACCATGGCGCTCATTTTCAGCTTCCTCATCGTGGTTTTGGTGTTGTACGTCTCCTGGAAGTGCTTCCCAGCTGGCTTAAGGCAGCTAAGACAGTGCTTTGTCACACAGCGCAGGAAGCAGAAGCAAAAACAGACCATGCACCAAATGGCTGCCATGTCAGCCCAGGAGTATTATGTTGATTACAAACCCAATCACATTGAGGGAGCCCTGGTGATCATTAATGAGTACGGATCTTGTTCCTGTCACCAGCAGCCAGCGAGGGAATGCGAGGTGTGATTTTCCTTGTGGGATTTAAACAGTGTGCAACCAAATAACAGCGTGCAGGCAGACAGTGGCACGGGGTGGGGGGGGTTGCTGGGCTCTGCTGGTGATTTCTGACGTGCACCTCTGCCCAAATTGTTGAGAGGGGCTGTCCGAGAGACTTGAGATTTTAGCTTTATCGTGTCTTAAAAACCTTCAGGACAGCCAATCTTAAGGTTTCATATGCTAATACTCCCTTTGAAGATCTGTCAATATTCAGGAATCTGAGAGTGTAAAAAGGTACCAATTATTGATCTTTTGTAAACTAAGAAAGCTGTTTAAAATAAAAAAAGAATAGCATTTACAGTTTTTACAGACTGGTGTATATTACATGAATGGTTCCCTGTATACAAAATGCAACAGTTTAACCTCTTTTTCTCTTCATGCTGAGTGTTGAAATCAAAGTCGAGGAGCAAAGAAGCCACGTAAAAGAGAAAGCTTAAAATTACCCAGATGGCTTCCCATTGTAATTAGCACACATTCACGTACATCGTGTTGCTGAAGATATGAAGCATGACACTGGAATTCTATTTTTGTTAATGTGCTACCTGTGACTGGATGTCAGTACAACAAGGAGCCAGAAAGGCTAAAGTTTTGACTGGGTCCCTAGGACAGGATTTCTGAGGGTTTTTTAAGTACAGCTCACTTGCTAGTTGCTGTAAAGATCCATAAAAACTGCTTCATAACCCCCTAAAAGGATTTTGTATCCAAAATGATCATATTGCAAAGACTCCCTAAAAAACAACCAACAACCAAGAGAACCCAACCGAGTGAAACACTGCCAAAACGTGCCCATCAGAATTTTCTTTAATATATATATAAAAAAAAAAAAAAAAGACCAAAAAACCCCACTAAATTTAAGGGCTTTTAATAGCATTTCCCACTTTTATGCTTGTTTCCAGCTATGCCAAGGGCAAAGAACCCCTTGTCTTGTGCCCTGTGGTGCCACGGTGAACAGAGAAAAGCTGTTTGGGTCTCAGTGATGAAACCTGTGTGTCTGAAGAGCAAAACCACTGTCAGGGGAAGATAGAGAGGTATTAGATCCTGTTCCTGGGTCCTGTAGGAAACTGCTGGCAAAGCCTAGCCACGTCCCTCCCTTTCACCACCAGCCTTCACTAACAAAACAACCCTAAAATCTCTGCAGAGGCTGCAAGCAGAGGAACCCTCCTTACTAATGACTGGTAAATGGAACTGATGGATATAAAGCAGTGATTTCATAATGTAGAATCACAGAGCTGTTTTATTTGACTGCCCTTAAATAAAGGCATCCTTTCCTGGCATTTTGGATTTTTCATTCCACTATGTGAACAACTTGATCCTTTCACCAACTCCTCTCATACTAATTGATGGTGAGGGAGTTTTATAACATCAGGCAGAGCATCTTAAATTTTCTTCCTACGGCATTACATGGGAATAAAATGTTATGGATAATGAACTGGGTGACATTTCTATGCTTTGTACATGTTTCTCTATCCTCAGGTTACCACCAAGAGAGGAACAATTCTGAAATCTTACATGCATTTTGATGTAACACAGGGCTTTTGGGTTTTTTTTCTCCTTTTTTATAGCATCCAAGTGCCACCTACTCTTACAAGGCTACAGCAGGCTTATAAAGCAGAGAATAGGCACAGAATAAATCATTTGTTTTCCTGCACAGCAGGTTTTAGCCATTAATTTTGATTGTAAAGAGTGACTTTTATATTTTTTTTTTCTGAGTGATGCTTTTTAAAAGGAGTCAGAATTTATTTTCATCTATTTGGTACATCTCATCTTGTGTATTATTAAATATGGCAATAGCCATTTAATCAAAATTTTTAGTCAGTGAGACTATAACATCATCTGTGAAAGCAATGAGATTATGTACTGGGAGAGGACTGTTTCATAGAAAAATTAATGAAAATCAGCTGCTTTTCCACTGAAAATTCACCCAGAGTTTCAAACAAGCTAGCACTGTTGAAAGCAGGCTTTTCTCTCTTTAAACAAGTGCACATTTCTCTTCCTGTGCCTCAAAGCCACAAGGGCCTGATCCATCCTGAGACTCCCCAGTGACCCGAGGGCTTGAGCGTCCCTGCACAAACCTGACAGGGAGGGCAGAGTGAAGGGACAGACCCTCTTGGCTCTTTGGGTACCTGACCATGCTTTAAGCAAAACTGCTTTATGCCATGCTACCTGAGGGCCAAGCTGTATTTATTTTCCCCATTAAAGCCTTCTCTGAAATCAATAAGGAATTTAACTGTGAAAAATTGGCTCTCTAACTTCGGACCAGGCTATATGCTCCTCAAATCCACATGGCAGCACTGCAGCCAGCAGGGCTGACTACAACTAGTTGCCAGGAAGCTTCCAAAATCAACTAAGATCATTACAATATTGTCTGCATATAGCAATAAATATATATATCTAAACTGGCTTTATTTCTCTAATGACCCCCTGTTGCTGTAAGGAGATGTATTAGCGCAGTCATGGCTCTGCCCCTGTAAATCTCAGACAAGACTGATACCAACAAACAATCATCCCGTGGTTGTATTGCAATGTATTTTTAGCATATTTGTGGGTTGTGTTTGAAACACACGAGTGATTGCACCCCTCTGGAGTGGTTCCTGCTGTTTATTGGTGTTAGCAATCTCCAGCCACGGCTGCAGAGACGTGAGCAATTCTGCCTTTGGAATTTATTCACCTCTGTGCTTCATGCATCTTGCATTGACAGCTCAAGCAAAGTGAGCAGAGCATTTTCCTTTAAAGGTGCAGTGATTCCCTAAGTGGGAGCTGGTTTGGGTGTTGCCTGTTGCCATTTCTCCTAAAGAGAGGTGATGACCACCAAGGACTTGCCACCCTGAGCAGGATGATGGATGGATAGATGCTCCATGTAGAGCACTGCATTTCCTGCAGAAACCTTTTCTAAGGGTAATCTCTTCTAAGAGACAACCTCCCAGTGGCCTCAGAGGAGATCTGGAGATCTTGACACCCTCTGGATAGTCACTGGTGGAAAGAGGGGTGTCACTGCTGTTAGATGGCATGAAGGCACTCCACAGGGTGCCCATATCTGGTCTGAAAGGGTACATGAAATATGTGTGGGCAATAAAGAAGTAAAAGAGCCAGTATGTAATTTCAATCCAGTTATTCATCCTGCTCCAGGCTACTTCCATTGGTATATATGAGAGTTATTATATTGGTACTGCATTTATGGCAACTGCAGGGACAAATTTTCCCTAATTCTTTCTGCCAAATTCTGTGTTCAGCTGTCCACAGATAAGTCATTCCCTCTCTTTGATGCCCTTATTCTGGCTTATTAAATGGCTCCAAATTCAAAAGGAAAGGGGGGGAGGAAATGCTTTTGGGGTTAGTTGTGACAACATTTTGTCCCAGAGATGCTTGGGGAATATCAAAGGAAGGAAAATATTTTAAATATTCCCTTTCTAATGTTCCACTTAATAGGACTAATCTCCCTCTTATAATTAGGTAATTAGCATTATTTTCTTTTTATTTAACTGTCTTTTTGCACACAAGACAGGGTGAAAGACAAGCAAAAGAACTACCTTTGCTGAGGCTGGTTAAAAGTACCAGTGTTATAGATCTCTAATATGCAATCACTTGCTGCTCACATCAATACCCACTCACAGAGCACCCAGTGCTAAAGGAACTGTTGCTGTGTATGCTTTGAATGTATATAAGGGATGATTTATTTTCCTTTCTGTCTTTTTTTCCCTTCCTTTCTGTACTACTTTAAAAAAAAAAAAAAAAATGAAACCACAGAATCAATGCTAATGTACCACATTCTGTTTCTGGCCTGAAAATATAAAATACAAAGAAATTCTGTGTTTAAGGTGCAAATTCCCTCCTTTACCATGCTGTCTGGGTACTGCAGGGGGTCAGAGCAAGGGATGCCCCCTCCTCTGTGGTCACAGCAATAGCTGAAGGTGCAGCCCCTGGTTCTGAGCTGCCTTGCACATCTGTGCCACAGAAAGATCATCACCACCCTAAGGATATTTCTGTAGGCTTTAATATATTCTCTAAGTTTTTATGGCTAAGGCATCAAGGGGTAGTTGAAATGTGTCTGTTTGATCATTTTCTTTGGTTCTGATAAAAAAACCAACCAACCAACCAAACAAAAAAATCCAAACTCATTTGCTATTCAGATGGACTAAATTTGTTCTCTGTGTGTGTCTCATTCTGCATTAACAGCAAAAGGACTCTCTGAATCCCCCTTCCCCTCTCTCCCCCCTCAACTTCTCCAATGGTATTCAGAGTGGCAAATGAGGAGTATTTAATGAGGAAGCTTATTTCTAGTGCTATAACAATAATAGCAGTAATCATAATGAAATTAAGAGGAGACAAAAGACAAGAGAAAAGACTGGAGTAACGACAACTGAATTGGGATGTTACTGGATTCCTTTGCCTTTTCTTTTTAAGGATGGTTAATGTAAAGAACTAGCACAGATGAAAAACCAAGACTGAGGGTGGGTGGAGAAAGCAGTTTTAAAAACTGTGCAAGCAGGGATGAAACAGCTTCTGCAAAGGAGGGGACAACACTAAATAGCTCCATTCAGCAAGGGAGAGAAAAGGGAAGGCTGAAGGGCCGGGATGAAAGGGGAGATGAGATCTGGTGAGCAGGCAAGGGGACCACTGTGCCCACATGGGGAATGAGGCTTGTCAGAGCCTTCCCCTCCCACCTGAGCACAGTGGCAAGGACACCAGCAGAGATTTAAGAAGCATCCCCAGGCTCTCTCTCTGCCTCCCTCTCTTTGCAGCCTCCCAGAGGCACAGACAGACATGCTTCCCCAAACACACGTGCCCAAGCCCCGTCATTTCCTCCGCCAGCTCCCTGTTCCCTGGGAGCACAATGTCCCCCTCAGCCACCCCTGCCTTTGCTCAGCTCCAGCACTGTGCCTCTGCCACTGAGTCTTCTGGCTGCAGTTCTTAGCTATCCTAGCCACAGTTCAGCACAGGCTTTCTAGAAAATCAGACTTTTCTACCCAAAAATATCTCTCTTTTTTTTCTTTTTTTTTTTTTTTTTTTTTAAGAAACCCTCATCTAGAGAGATGGGTGATCTTGAGCTATCACAGATTCTCCTGCTAATTATATCCACACTCATATTCAGCTTCCATGTTCACAGCTATTATGACAAACAGATCTGAGATATTTTTGCTGTGTTCAATTTACCATTATGCTCCAAGGTTATGCTTTTCCCTGACCTGCTCAACCCAGTCTAATATTAACAAATTGAGCATTTACACGGGTTCCTTTCCAAGCATGAAGTTGATTAGGAATCTAGGAAATGCTGGTGATTTAAAGATTAACCTTTCATATAATTACTGACATAAACCAGAGCTATTATGGTATTAGAAACAACTATTCAGAGCATATTCTACATTTAAGGAAAAAAAAAAAATCACATTTCAAGCCATGCGAAAGACTTTCCATATCAACCAATTTTATATCTTTTTTCTTTTTTTTTTTAACCAGCAGAAAAACCTGGTGAAAGGAAAGGAGTAAGCACAGCCTACCTCCAAAGTTATGTAGAGGAAAGCAAAGCTATAAAAATAAAACAGAAACCAAGCAACAGTCTTCTGCTGGCAAGACACAGCTTGTAATTGGGTGGGTGGCTGTGAAGAGCCGAGATGAATGCTGCAGAGCACTGTAATTTTATTGCACTGTGTCTGCTCCAAAGTGAACATATTTGCAATGAAATCTGTATTTCCGTGAGAACAGGGCAATTGTGTGTTTTTTTGTTATAAAGATAACGTCACTTGTTGGCATTCAATGCAGACACAATTCTTCAGCCTTTAAAGCAATTCCTGTTCTTATTCGCCTTTGCTGGGGGGGACAGTTGGGGGAGACAGTCAAATGGAACAGGATCCCTGAAAGGAGTTTGAGCCCAAAGCCCCAGATCTGCATTACAGGAGAAGAAATTCAGTTTATAACAAACACCAGCTTTTCACCTTCTCCTCCATTTCTTCCTTTCCCAAAAATCCAAACATGTACATCACTTCCCAAAGCCAGTGGCTAAAGGACAGCATCAGGAGAGTCTGTGCCTGGCAAACAGCACCTACCACTCTGCAAAGGCACTTTTATTTGAAATCATTCCGCTGCTCTCATGTTCTTCACATCCTCACCAGACACAGCAGCTACTGCCAGAGATGTCTTTCAACACGGGTGCTCTGGGAACATGACCAATTCCCTTCCATCTCTGAGCTGCCAAAGACTCAATCCGAGCTTCCAAAGGTAATAGGTAAGTAGGGAAAAATCTACTTCCTCGCTGAATTATCGTTTTTAGTGCAGCAAATTTCTCTGGCTGACATGGTCACACACTAACCCAACCATTTATCACCGACTTTATCCAGGACCCTTTTTGCTGATGGATCTTTCCCCCCAACAGCAAAGCAGGGCACGGCACTGGGGAGGGGGCTAAAAATTGTACTTTCTGGAAAATCTGAGATGTAAAAAAGTATGCCTGGACACCTGCAACTGATTGAAGGGCTGATCCAGGGAAGGCAATGCAGCCTCTGTAGAGCAGATCTCCCTGCAGCAGCACACCTCTGTACCCTAGTGGTCACAGCCAGGTATGAGCAAACATCCTCATAGCTGGGGGACTCCAGCAGGAAACAGGCTTCTGAATGCCTTGGAAAATATACACTTCGGAATTTTTATCCCTTCTTACCCAGTCTCTCATTCCCAGAACCTCACAGGCAGGGTGAAGCAAAAGCAAGAGTGGGAGGAGGAAGAGGAAAACCCTGAAAATCCCAAACCAGGCCATAAGAACAGTCCACAGCTCCCGAATTCCAGAGGTTTTGGCTCTTTTCCCAGCTGCCAGCCCTTTGAAACACACCTGCCATCAACCCTCTTTGCAAGACAAGACGTAAAGGGAGCTCCCAGGAGTAAACCTGGATCTGCCTCCGAGGTTCAGAGCCTCTCTGACAGCCTGCTAAATTCAGAGAGCCTGGTAAATATTAAAGAATATTAATAATAATGAGATAAACCACCTGGGCATTTTGCTCACCTCTTTTTTTTTTTTCCTTTTTCCTTTTTCAACTTGGCTCCGTACTAAAGTTTACCTTGACAGAATCTGATCCAGATTATTTCCCAAAGCAATTTTTTTTTCCGACAGCAAACAGAAATCTGTGGCTGCTGCTAAAAGGTTTGCTGCAGAGGCCACTGCATGTTTACCTTAATTTCATGTAAATGTCACTCCATATTGGACATCCTGTGTTTCTTCACCAGCATATGGAGCTGCCTTCCTGTCCCCAAACCTTCCCCTGGCACCTTTACCTTTATATACAGCTCAGAAAAGCCCCAAAACCCACTGTGTGGGACAGTGTTTGGAGCCTGAGGAAGGTGGAGGGCACAGAGCATCAGCTGAAAAAAAAATTGGAATTACACAGGACAGAGGAAATCACTGCTAAAAAATAAGGGGAGAAATTGTAATGGGGAAATTGTAAAGGGGACAGTGCCCCTTACAGATTAATCAGCGAGATTTAGGTGATAACCAACATGGAGGAGACTTTTCAAGGGATCACAAAGCTCTGTGGTGAAACTGGGTGACAAAATGAGTATAAACAAACATGTATTTGCAGGGGAAAAAAAAAAAAATCCATGAAGTCACATGGAACTGAACCCTGGGCTTGTCCCTCTGTCCATCTTTTCTCTGTCATGAGGGGCTTTTTGGTATATTTTTAAAAATTTTTACTTTTTAATGCTGTTATGCACAGAATTGAACCCATGGAGATTTTGCTTTTCCTTCATGGGAACATACGAAACCAATAGTTGCTTTTCCAATGGGAGGAACTTCTAGCCTGAAATAAACCTTACTGTATTCGATTTGTGTATCTATTTCCCTGATTCCAGCCCTAGGTGGTGCAATGAACATCTTCCCAAAAAGTTGTCTGAAGTAGTTTTATGAAGTTACACTGAGTATTTTTCCTAATAAAAAAGAGTTAAAAACTTTTTCCCCCCTGGTTATCGTTTCCCATCATGTAAGACACTCCAGCCCCAATCTGTCACTTTGCATTAGCAAAGGAGTCAAGCTATGGCTGTTAATGAAAACTCTTAACGAGGATTTGGTGAATAAGTCCTGGGAGTCAAACTTGAAACAAACACTAAAATCTGCCTCAGATCCATTTTTTGCAGGTAATAGAAACTGGGAAATGAAAGACTGTTTAAAGCAAGAGGGCATTTAAAACAACAAATAGGGGCAACCAAATTGTGCTTATCAAGAAAGTAAAGAAATCATAGAATCAGACAGAGTTAAGGGTTGAAAGGGACCTTCAAGATCTCATTCCAATCTCCCTGCCATGGGCAGGGACACCTTCCACCAGCCCAGGGTGCTCCAAGCCCTGCCCAACCTGGCCTTGGACACTCCCAGGGATCCAGGGGCAGCCACAGCTTCTCTGGGCACCCTG